>OZ010593.1:32418895-32681395 GCA_963932145.1 Acanthosepion lycidas | reverse complement strand
ATCATCAGATTTATGCACTGAATAATTAGCTAAAAACAAGCATACAATAAAATAACTTTTATAATCAATAGCCCAAATAAATAGTTTAAATTCCCTACAAAAAAAGATAACCCTTTATGAAGTCATCAAAAAACAAATGTTACGGCAGTTTTTATATGCACAAATCCCTTTCATAAAGAAATAAAATAAAAAAATAAATAAATCTCCATAGACACGTAAACCAGACTAGGCGAAAACGTCTTCCGTTTTAAATTTAGACACCCCCACCTTACCCTGACTTGACATCTATGAAAGTAACTCTATACTGATACAAATTATTAACACTCAGCACCACTAACTATTTTAAACAATTCGCCCTGGCTGTTACCATGGAAATTTTGATTTCAATTGTGAATATACTGTTAAAACAAGTAAATTTCAGAAATAAGTTATTCCCCCAAAAATTTCGCTTGAAGATGGAACAGAGCTTTCTTTAACTCAATTTAATTCAAATAATTATATTGAAGTTTTCGGCTCTTGTTTTGAAACATGAGACGTCTTATGTAGCGTGTTGGAATCATATTTTTAAATAAATAATTATATATATATATATATATATATATATATATAGGGTGATGGAATAGTAACTGCTCATTTTAATATGCTTATAATTTATTTATTAACTATAATGTTTAAAAGAAATAGATTTGAGAGGAAAGCGTTTAAGTCATGACTTCTTCTCATCGCCATTCAAATTCTTTCAAAGTCTTGATTTTCTGTAGACTTACTCCTTTAACCAACCCCAAAGAAAAAAAAACGTCACAGGGTGTTAATTCAGGAATCGTGAATTAGTTCAGACTCCTGAATTAGAATTGGGTTTTCGGTTCCTTCGAAAGACTACTTCCACTATATATTTCTGAAGTCTCCGACTGAACTCGGAAATCTTATCCACTAATTAAATCTTAAATCCTTCAAGTCTAGAGGAGTTAGCCGGTAACTTTCCGGCATAACTCACAATAAGTTCACTTCTTGTCCTTTCTTGTGTTCATATGACACCACACACTAACCCTATAACTTGAGTGGTTCTTGAGCTTTGTAATGGGTGAACATCAATAGAAATAAATCCCATATCACACACACACACACACACACACACATATATATATATATATATATATATATATATATATATATATATATATATATATAAATTCATGAATCATTCATACAAAAAACAAATACAGAGGTTAATGATTTAATTGGCGAGAATCCATCGTCGCAAACAATTCAAATAAGATACATAAACCCCGAACCTGTACATGAATGATATGATCCCCGTTGCATAAGGTCTTATTTATTTTTACAAGCTTTCGTCTGTTCCTACAGACATCCTCAGGTATGGAAACATATTTTGTTCTTGTTTTTACTCTTAGTAATAAGAGGACAACGAAAATAGAGATATAATCCGAAAAAATGCTATATATATATATATATATATATATATATATATATATATATAACCAAGTATATGATTGGTGTATATGGAATGAATTCCAATAACCAACAATTACTATTCTTAAAAGAGTGCTCAATACAAAGTAGAGCAGATATAATTATTTATTTTTAAAGAAAAAAATTTATAACATAAATATGTTATAAAATCACTACAAAAATAGCCATTTTGTTTCAACACCTTCGGTGTCTTACATTCAACGTCATCACTTGATAAGACACCGAAGGTGTTGAAACAAAATGGCTATTTTTGTAGTGATTTTATAACATATTCATGTTATAAATTTTTTTCTTTAAAAATAAATAATTATATATATATATATATTTGAGATAATGTAAAAATTGTATAGTTATATTTTGAGGTTAAAATGTAAATATAGATATCAGATGATCTACTTGTCTTGAAAATCAGCATTCGTAATTTCAGATTTAAGCGGAGTTCGAAACCATAGTTATGAGAAAGAAATCAGGAGTATCTCTAAATTTGAGTACAGCATAAAAAGAAAGACCAATATAAGTTCCTGATTACTTTTGTCTACGTTTGGAAAGCTGTGCGCTTATTTCGAAATCGCCGTGACGTCTGGAAGAGGAAGAAAAAAAAACAGGTGTGGTAATAAGTGCAGTAAAGTCATAGAAAGGTCAGTGCAACGTCTCCAGACGCGTTTTAGGATGCATTAGTTGATTAGAATGGCAGAAAGAAGAAAAACAGAATCATTTCAAGCACTTATAAATTATATATATATATGTGTGTGTGTGTTCGTGTGTGTGTATATGTAAGTATATATACATATATATATGCATATACATATATATGCATATCATATAAATACATACATATATATATATATATATATATATATATATATATATATATATAGTGTGTATGTGTGTGTGCCTGTCTGCTATATGAATATGACAGAAAAAAGATAGATAGATAAAGTGCTCAAAGATTTGAACTCATTGACAATGAAGGCATGTTCAGCAAAAATTATATTTACACATGAACTCGCTTGTACGGACATGGACATAGATTAAAAAATGTCCAATATATATATATATATATATATATATATATATATATATATATATATATATATATATATATATATAAGCTTTCAGAGTTGAACATTATATACATAGCCCCACACATACACAGACACACACGCACACTATATATATATATATATATATATATATATATATATATATATATATTGCGTATATTTTAGCAGCATGTTTCATTAGACATCTCGCTTTAAATAATTTAATCAAGTTTAGTTGACTTATTTTTAATATGATCCTCTCATAGTCATGGACAAGCTTCTTAGTATCGTTATTAAAAGAAAAAAAAAGTTACTATAGTGATGCATATTCATTTATTTCGATATGTCATCTTCAGAGTCTTGTGTTCTTAGGGTATTTTTTCAAGTTTAATTTTCAGATAAACACAACAAATTTGGCTTAGAAAAAGACCCTGATAAAACAATTTCATTAGGTTGGTGCAAAAATAATGACGTAATAATGTCGTTTTTGACGTTAAAAAATACGTCAAAAAACGACATTATTACGTCATTATTTTTGCACCAACCTAATACAATTCAATCTCATCTTGCAAGGGAACTGATGTTTCTTCCAAAAGGTCTATCAGACCACTTCATGATGCCGACACTTGATCTGGATCACGACATAAGTGCTACGCTTATCAGTTGCTATGCGCCCACACTGGACAGCACTGAGCAAGAGAAAGATGACTTCTACAAAAACCTCCATACTGTCATTTCCCACGTCCAACATAGAGTTAAACCTTTTCTAATGGGGGATTCAATTCTCGTTTGGGTAATGAACACTGTGTCTGGGAGGGTATGCTGGATCCTCATGGTGTTGAACGCATGAACCCCGACGGCCTCCGTCTCGTTTCTGTCTATAGAGAATTCAGTCTTGGAATCACCAACACCTACCTTCACCAACCGAAGTGTCGCAAGACACCGCGGAAACGCCCTCGATCGAAAAATTGGCATTTATTGACTATGTCATCACCAAGAACAGAAACTTAAGGGAGCAATATCACACGTTCCTTACCAACTGCTGCCTTTCTAACCATGCTCTCTTTTGCAGTATGACTTCCATAGGAGACTGCAGAAGACATATATGCCTAAGCTGATAAAAACTTTAAAATCACCAGTAAAACTTTGATCCTGGCTGGATACTGCTCTCAATTCTCCAAGATTACTAGTGATATCAAATCATCATGGAAAACACTTCGAGATACAGTGCATAATCGGACTGACAGTTCAGAAACACCAGGACTGGTGTGATGAAAGCAACGCTGAATTCCAGCTACTCATATAGCAAATGCACAACTCAGACAAAGCATGGATTAATGATAAAAACTCTTCTGTAAAGAAGACTCATTACCTGAAGTGCAAAAATTAGGTTCTGTGATGTCTCAGCAAAATGGAGACGGACTGGTGATCTGCAAAGGCTACAAACTTCATGAAGTAACAGATAGGAAGTCCTTCTTTGATGGTCTTAAGAAGGTCTATGGTCCGACAGAGAACGGAGTTATGCCAGTACTCTCCTCAAATTGACAGACACTTCTCTCAGACAAGTCTGATATCTCTCGCCTCTGGAAGAAGCACTTCAAATCTGTTTTTAAACACAGCATCCGTCACTGATGAAAACGTTATTACAGCCATTTCTCAAAGTCCTGAAATACAAGAAAATTCTTTTGATCCAAACTCCCGAGATGTCTTGGCATCCATCAAACAAATCTCTTCAGGCAAAGCACCTGAAAATGATGTGATTCTACCCGAAACCTACAAATATGAAGGTAAAAAATAGCCAAAAAGCTACACAAGCTCTCCAAATTAATAAGGGGGGCTGGTCGTGTTGAGCAATACAACAAAGATGTCTTAATTCAACACCTATACAAGAACAAAGCTAATAGAAATGTTTGCGACAACTATCGTTGAATATCTCTGCTTGTAAAATATTAACTAGACTGAGAATCAGGATAATCAAGCACGTCTTCAATGAGATTTACCTAGAATCACAGTGTGTTTTCTGGACCGGTCGGGTCACTGTTGTCAATATCTTCTCACTCTGTCAGGTAGCCGAAAAGTTGCGTGAAAGCAAACAGAAGTTCTATATGGTGTTTGTTGACCTGACTAAGGCATTCGACATTATAAATCCTGAAGCACTCTGGAAAGTTCTTAAAAAGCTAGGAATCCCAGACAAAATGTTAAATGTTATAATCTCCTTTCACGAGGAGATGAAAATTGATCTTGTATCTGATAGGGAATTATCTGATTCCTTTGATGTTACAAATTGTACGAAGCTAGGTTGTGTCATGGCCTCTTCTCTCTTTGCTCTATTATTTTCAGTAATGATCAAATATGGCTTTGGTGACAGGGACATTGGTATTAAATTTCAATTTTAAACCAGCGGTGTTCTTTTCGACCATCAGCGCTTCAAAGCTAAAAAACTAGTTTCATTCGTGATCTGCAGACGATGTTGCACTTGTGGTTAAATCACTAGAGGAAGCCCAAGAGATCAGTAACCGTTTCACTGTTCCATGTAGATTCGGGGTGTCAAACAACCTCCATTAGTTCATCAATTCCCACTCTTATACATATTGATGGGAAGCACTTGAAGTGAAGTCATTTACATATTTAGGAAACAAGATGGTTGCGTGGGCATCCCTTGATGTACAAAATAACAGATCGACTCGCCAAAGCAACAAGTGCATTTTGGAAGCTTCGCCACCGCATATGGAATGAGAGAGGTATCAGATTGGACACCAAAATAAGCGGTTATAAAGCAGCCGCTTTGACCAGATTGATGTATGTCTCAGAAAACTGAACCCCATATAGGTCCCATATCAATCAGCTTCTATCCGATCTGTGGCTATGCTTTTGACGATAAGGTGTCCAATGTTGATCTCTCAAAATGCACCATTGGTGGAAATGAGACATTCCTGACAAAATCACAATTTCGCAGGGCTGGTTATGTTGCATGACAGAATACCTAACGTCTTCATGCATAGCCAGCTTGATATCGGACAAAGGATTATTGGATGGTCGTGGCTCAGGTAAAAAGACAAACTGCCAATGTGACCTATACTATCTGCGAGCGAGTTACTCTGGATAGAAATAACTGGAGTTATTTGTGCCAGAGTGATATTAGAAATTTTAAAATCAGTCGTATTGGCAGGCTTAGAGACGAAAGACAACGACTAAAATCTTTGGCAAATATTTCTGTGGCTATATCCTGGCTCTTACACAATATGTGGACTTGTATGCAGGCTACTGGCAGAACTGGAGTGCCACATTTGACAAAAACATAAAAATTGAATGAGGTTTTCGGAACGTCACACGTCGAAATCGACGGGAGAGTTCGTCATCCACATACACACATATATATATATATATATATATATATATATATATATATATATATATATATATATATATAGTTTCTCTGTGTGTGTGTGTGCGCGCGCTTGTGCCTGTGAAAGCACATGTATACTCTTTTGAATATGATCGAAAATAGTAAATAAGTTATTGTGATATATTTAACTTTCTCACTGACATCAATGGTTCACTAAGAAGCCGCTCCTTAAGATAGATAAATAGATAGATATGGACAGACACTGAGATAGATAGATAGATAGATAGATAGATAGATAGATAGATAGATAGATAGATCGCGATTTTAACTTATTGACAATGAATGAAGAGGCAGAAAAGATATATTTAATCGATATGGCACGTAAATACACTTGCATAGATAAGTGCAGTATTTTCACACACAGACACACACGTATATACACACACGTATATACACACACGTACATACACACACATATTTATATATATATATTGTGCGATGGATAAATTTTCGTCTAAATTACGTAAAATGAAAATAATATTGACATTTCATTTTAACAGATATATTAACCAAAATTAGTCAACGATATCTTGAAACCCTAAAGAGTAAATTTCATCAATAAAATCACCATTTGCTTCAACTACGGCCTCCAGAGGACTTCAGAATCTCCTGAAACTCTTCTGGGCGGACTCCATTCTTTAAGTTATTGAATGCTGACATAATACTTGCCTTAAGTTAATCTTTGTTGATCTCTCGCTCAAATGCGCCCCAGATATAATAATCAAAGAGGTTGCAGTCTTTGGAGTTAGGTCGCTAGATGCAATGGGTAATCTGGTTGCAGAAATTGTCTCACAGCCATGATGCGAGTTCTCTGCCTTGTGCGGCATGGTGCAGAGTCCTGTTGCCAGATGTAGGGTCTTCCAGGAAACACCTTCTTGATACAGAGTAACACTACTTCCTCAATGCATTTGATATAGACCGACTTGTTGAGTCTGAGGCACTGTGCGAAAATGAATGAAGGTAAGACATGGTCCTCACTCGTGGTCACTCCAAACACCATGAGGTTGACTGCAGATATCATCCAACTCTTTCTGAATCCTTTGCACTGCCCTAAGATTGAGATCCACTATCTCTCTCTCTCTCTCTCTCTCTCTCTCTCTCTATATATATATATATATATATATATATATATATATATATATATATATATATATATATATATATATATATTCTTAACAGGAATCTTATAAGTATAAGAAACTATACTCGCTCGGAAAAAATTCGGTATCTTGATTTGCAAATAAACAAGCCAACATCAAAAGGAAAAAAAAAGTATAAAAAAAGAAAGAACCAAGAGTATGTACGTTAACCGAAAATAATCGTCCAGCATACGAGTTCAAGGCCCAAAGAAAAAAAACCCGATGCGAGTACCCAAAACAACTAAATAAAGTGCTCAATGAGTAGAGCAGACCTAGTTAAACCTAGAGAGCCAGACAAACCTACCAAGGTTTCACCGAAGCGGATCACCTAACGAAAGCCTTCCCTAACGATCCGCTTAGGTGAAACCTTGGTAGGTTTGTCTGGCTCTCTAGGTTTAACTATATATATATATATATATATATATATATATATATATATATATATATATATATATTGCATTCGTACATATAATGATTTTTTTTCAGCCTGTTTCAAATTACAAGGTAATTTTAAATTGAATATAAAAGCAAGAAAAATTAAATTTATGACATATTACAATATGATTGAGTTGATATAGAAGTCGTCAACACAATTTGTAAGCAACGAGAAAAAGACTAAGAAAATAGATTGAATGAAAAGCTTAAGAAATGATGAGCGATCAACATTCACTGTCTTTCATTTTTTTGTCACAACAAAGAAAACATTATTTTGGGGAGAAGACAAGAATAGATAGTTTCATTTGTCGCAGAAAAATGCATTCTTCATCCAAATAAAGATTTATTTTTACAATGTCTGTAAATTCTTTTGCTTTGACCTATTTTAGGACTCACATAAAACATTTTATTTTATTTAAAGAACATTATAATCGATAATGTTACGGAACACTACACACTCAAGTAATTTATTGCATATATAAATACACATACGCACACTCACGCACACACACACACACACATACACACACACACATATATATATATATATATATATATATATATATATATATATATATATATATATTTATATTGACCATATTTTAAGCAAAAAAGCATACACTTGCTTACAATGGTAAAAAGTGCTCAATGCTAAAGATATAACTTACGTATACATGTGAATAATCAAATAGCGTTCTAAATACCAATTCCATAGAGAATATTCCTACTACTACTTATACTTTGATAGTAAATTTTCCTTTTTCCTTCAACATAAGGTGGGTGGGTCTATTTATATTAAGTCTTACAGCCATTAGCAGGCTTTAATTTAATTAGCTCTTAATTGTCATATCACTCTTACGCAATAATCTTCTCCAAAATTATTTTCATTAAAATAACATATCATGCATAGATAGATAGATATGGAAATTACAGAAATTACGGAAACTAAAATCAACCAACAAAATAAAACAAACGCCAATCCAGCATGAAGAAAGAAAAAACAAACTATAAAGACCATGCAAGAGTCGTGTAGTATGTATAGATGGCCTCTAGTATTCGAGGATACCCATCTACTAGATTCGGCTAGCCAATCCCTATTGCAGACGCTTGCTCTGGTACATTAGTGTATATTCAACACCCACAGAGCTCACCTGTATATAAGGAGGGGACCTTAGTTACAGTTTTGGGGAAAGAGCGTGTTATCTAGCGTGATCAACAAATTGAACAAGGCCAGCACGCTCAAGCATTGTCACTTCGTGCTAACACAGCACGCCAAGGGTTCCATCACAAGGCTTGGGTCAACTCATGGTATAGTTTTCAGGCACTTTCCGAAGGTGTAACACTCTGGGATTGACCCCTCCACTTCGATAATATCAGGAAGTCTTCTTCCTGACAAATGGACCATGGTGAGATTTGAACCCGAGCCTCATGGTCAGAATGCGAACGTTCTAACCACTCGGACATGTGCCTATATAATACCGTAATCAAAATGGCATAAAGTGCTCTAAAATCTAAATTATGGCGTATTATGCCAAAACAGACAAGACAAAGCGTTTTTGCTACTTGAATGTTGGAAGGATATTATATAGAAAAATAAGTCTAACAAATCATAATTAATTCAATGATTTTCTAAGCGTAGGAGAGATTTAATACGAACTCGGAAGTATGGGTCATCCAGTGAGGATCGAACACACTACTCCGTCGTAATTGTGCTAGCAACACAAACTTGCTAACCATTACACCACGTTGAGGTCCCCAAATTGAATTTCTCCACGTAGCTTAGATTTAGCACAAGGCCGAAAGATTGTGACACCCAGTGAGGATCGAACTCACTAATTAGTCGTAGTTGTTTTAGCGACATAAGTTTGCTAACCTTTACAGCATGTCGAGGTGCCCAAAATGGTTTTCTAAGCGTAGATTAGATGAGATACAAGGGCGAAAATATGGGACACACAGTGAGGATCGAACAAACTATTCAGTCGTAAATGATTTCGCGACTCAAGCTCGCTAACCATTGCACTACGTCAAATTGTCTACGCTGATTGTTCAAGCGTAGCTTAAATGTTGCATGAGGCCGGAATTAAGGAATTCCCAGTGAGGATCGAATTAACTATTCAGTCGTAATTGATCTAGTGACGCAGATCGCTAACCATTACATTCGAAGTACCCATAAAATGATTTTTAAGTGTAGTTTAGATGTGGTACAAGACAAAAAGTATGGGGTACCCAGCAACGATCGAACTAAGTATTCCGTCGTAATTGATCTAGTGACGCAAATCGCTAACCATTACATTCGAAGTACCCATAAAATGATTTTTAAGTGTAGTTTAGATGTGGTACAAGACAAAAAGTATGGGGTACCCAGAAAGGATCGAACTAAGTATTCCGTCGTAAATGATCTAACGATACAAGTTGGCTAACCATTACACCACTTTGAAGTACTCTATACGTTTGATTGATTATCATCTAATAAGTTGACAAATCCTCGGACAAATGATCTCAAATTTTACAACAGGCGTAAAATCAGCTCAAAATTCTACGTATTTTTTTTTCGTGTATAGAAAGATCATTCCCTGGAAAAGGGGTGTTATGTGTGTTTAGGGTATGCCTGAATGCAGTCAAACGAGACTGTGCAGTGCGCATTTGTGAGTTTTCGGTAAAAATGTACACACTGCAATGCATATTTGGACCTGGCACCAAGTTCAAAAAATGGACGATCAAAATGAACTCGGCAATCAACAGTATTGGAAGGAAGGATGGAGAGTGTTTCGGAAGCATTTTTGTGTAAAGCCCATAAGAAGAGCAAGTTTGGGAACCCACATTCATACAACGTCAGTTTTGTGTGTCGCATGGAAACCCTTGCGAATGACACCCTATAAGCTGCAGCTCGTTAAGGTCTCAAATAGAGACGACAAGCAAAAGTGCATTCAATTCCATGTCGTATGCAAGAAAAGTGAAATCGTTCATGAAATCAACATACCTTTGAATTTCTTATTCATTTTTTTATGTGCCATGCGTGATACACGCTTAGGCGATCATCTATCTTTCTATACATGACTGACGAAGCAGATTTTTTCCTTCTGTGGATTGCCATTTCTTTCTGCTGTAGACCAGTTGCCATCCAAGGCTATAGAACCCGGTCTGTCCTGCTATTTACCCATAGCTGGGGGAAGAAGAAAGGATTCATACCTTTCCCAAGGGTATTAGCATGTAAGTGAATGTAATGGATTCAACTGGAATTCGAACTCGGCTCTCCTATTCTTCAATCCTAGCCGCTATCCATTACTCCTATACTGATGAACAGATATAATATAAGCCTCTTCAGGTTCATTTGTCTAGACTGTTTAGTTACTCAGATATTTACATCTCAAATGATATCAATATTTGAAATACCTTGTATAAATTATATATCAAACCTTGCTTAACAGAAAATCACGTAAAGGATTCTACATTATTCAGTTTGAACTATGCCTGAATATATCTTTAATTTCAATGGAAAGCAATAAAAATGCATTTATTTTTCATTAAAAATGTTTTATTTTTCTATTGTTTGTTAATCTTTCAATGGTTGAAAATTGCCAAAGACTTAAGTTGTTAAATCTGAAGGAAAAAGAAAACAATATCAGACGCTTAAACTTAATTCACATTTAAAATCGATCCAAGTTATTGAAACACCCTTTTAAAAATTCAAAAGTCCTAGAAATACTTATTATATCAATATACATTTATTAAAAATAATTATTATTATTATAATATCTATATTATATATAGGATATATTATGAATATTATATAGGATTTGTTACTGAAGGAGAAATGACGCGTTTTTCCGAAGCTCCAAAAAAATAACGATTCACCTGAAATTAACTGAAAAGTGTAAAGTATTGCTTAACAATAAATATAATAATCAAATATAATTCTCAATTATTCTTTATTATATATATTATTTTCGTGATGTCAACAAATACTCCATGGAACTTTTGTGATATCAACGAATAATAGTTGTCACCTTGGAATGCTCGTTGTAGTAGAACGTTTGTAATCGCAGATAAAACTATAGTACGCCGTTGAACAGTACTGGTGTCAGACACCTTCGAATAGCACTGACGCTAATATTACTTGCTCCATAATACTCGCTGGAAAAGTAACCACCGTGTAGTGGTCCGAATAAAAAAAAAGTATAGTGAATAGAAAAGAAAATAGTGGTTCGTATAGTAATAGGGGATAGAATAGAAATAGTGATCCGAATATTAATAGAGGGTTGACTAGAAATAGCGATCCGAATAGTAATGCAGGATTGACTAGAAATAGCGATCCGAATAGTAATAGAGGAGAGAGTAAAAATAACGATCCGTATAGAAATGCAGGATAGAATAGAAATAGCGATCCGAATAGTAATAGAGGATAGAGTAAAAATAGCGATCCGTATAGTAATAGAGGATAGAATAGAAATAGCGATCCGAATAGTAATAGAGGATAGAGTAAAAATAGCGATCCGTATAGTAATAGAGGATAGATCAGAAATATTGATCCGAATATTAATAGAGGATTGGCTAGACATAGCGATCCGAATAGTAATAGTGAATAGAGTAAAAATAGCGAACCGAATAGTAATAGAAGATAGAACAGAAATAGCGATCCGTATAGTAATGCAGGATTGACTAGAAATAGCGATCCGAATAGTAATAGAGGATAGAGTAAAAATAGTGATCCGTATAGTAATAGAGGATAGAATAGAAATAGCGATCCGAATAGTAATAGAGGATAGAGTAAAAATAGCGATCCGTATAGTAATAGAGGATAGAATAGAAATAGCGATCCGAATAGTAATAGAGGATAGAGTAAAAATAGCGATCCGTATAGTAATAGAGGATAGAACAGAAATAGTGATCCGAATATTAATAGAGGATTGGCTAGAAATATCGATCCGAATAGTAATAGTCGATAGAGTAAAAATAGCGAACCGAATAGTAATAGAAGATAGAACAGAAATAGCGATCCGTATAGTAATGCAGGATTGACTAGAAATAGCGATCCGAATAGTAATAGAGGATAGAGTAAAAATAGCGATCCGTATAGTAATAGAGGATAGAACAGAAATAGCGATCCGAATAGTAATAGAGGATAGAGTAAAAATAGCGATCCGTATAGTAATAGAGGATAGAATAGAAATAGCGATCCGAATAGTAAAAGAGAATAGAATAGAAATGCGGTCGTTAGTCATCACGATACTTTTGACTCATGCGTTTTCACTATAGACACGTAATCCACTTAATTCAATAATGGAATCGCCTCTGTTTCCTCACTGGCGATCTATGTTCAGACTCAAGTGTCGGCAGAGACACTTTATTCCTATATAACTATTATGATTATCATATTTATTTGCTGATATATATATATATATATATATATATATATATATATATATATATATATATATATATATATATATATATATATATATATATATATGTATTTTTTATTATTATTTATTTCAACTTATTTTCCAGACTACGAGTTTTTCCGTGTTAGCATTTGTTTTTGTACAACTAATCTGAAGATAGTTTGTCTTATGTTTAATTACTGTTTTTGCTTACCTAAACTTATATTTATCAACTATACATTTTCTTCTCGTGTTCATTTTTTATCATTTGATATTTTAGATGTTAGTCCTGTCAAAAAGGAAATATAAATTATTTTACTACATGTTATAAATAATGACTTCATAATCTCCGTGTGTTTTTTGGGGTCTAATTTCCGATTTATATTTTCATTTTTTCGTTTTGTTATCTTTTTTCGAAAATGAACAAATTTTCTATATTTGTATTTGTTTATGTATAACTCTTTCGTAATTTGTCTCGTTTTCTTGTCCTTTCGTTTATCTAACATTATATAATTTTAAAGTCTGCTATATTCATGGATTAAAGAGCTCAATACGAGGGATAGAGCTTAAGTAAATATAAAACTGGACATTGAAAACCAAAAGCAAATCACACCAAAAATATCATGGAAAATAAGAAAAAAAAATACAAAATAGACAGGGGAGTGTTGCACTGTGGGTAGAATGCACAATGTATCACTGACCTATATAAATAGTCGAGAAATAACACAACGCATATGGCCTGACGATTGTGTTCAAACATTAAACAGACTATCACTGCTCGATGTTGACTTCAATGACCACAATTTATATATATATATATATATATATATATATATATATATATATATATATATATATATATATATATAAAAGTGAACATAGAAGTCAACACTTAGAGGCGACAGTCTGTTTCATGCTATATGCAATCGTCAGGGCCTGACTCTAAGTGTTGACTTCAATGTTCACTTTTATATTTACACAAGCTCTATCTCTGATATTGAGAACTTTATCCCATAAATATAGCACACCTTAAGACTATATTTCTTCATATATATATATATATATATATATATATATATATATATATATATATATGTATGTATGTATGTATGCATAAATTGTTAGTTTGGAGGAGCTTCTAAAATGCGTAATAAATATATTTTTTATATATTTATACTTCGAATAGATAGTTCTCGGCAGCCCAAGAAAACAGTTGATCTATGGGAAGTAAAAGCCTGATTTATAAACCTCCGCTGCCTTGTGGTCATAAACTCACACAGAAAAGGGTATGGAAATAAATCTGGACAAAAATCCACAGTAGAGCTCCAAAAGAGATTGGCTGTCAACACTGGTAAACTTTAACACTTCAATACAGGGATCTTGCTGCAGAAAATTTGAATGCTTTCACGTTGTCATGTCTCCCGTAGCAATTTTCGTTTCAACCATATAATAGGCCCGCCATAGTTCCAGTACACTAATTTTCAGGTACTCTATTGCCCCAATTTTCTCACTATATATAATCTATATTAAGCATATATGGGACAAGTTTCCGATTTCGTTAAATTCTGAAAGGCATGCCCAACAAAGACAACTCAGATATAGATAGCCCTGAAGCTAATTTAGATATCCATACGCTCTGAATCAAAGTCTTCTTTACATTTCGTGCCACAGCGTGTCGCCGTCGTTATTTAGTCAAAGGGAACAGGTACTCCTTATTTGGTCCTAGTCTATAATTATTATTAAGGCTTTAAATAAAACACATTTAAGAGCATATGGAAATATATATAAAAAAGTATATAAAACAAAGAGGAGGAGGAGCGAAGATAAGAAAATAAATTATCGCCAAATGTCCAGAGTTGTAAAATACAAGATCTTTGGAAAGTCACTATGTGATTTCCCAAACATATCTTTTTTATATTTCCGACTTCACTCCAATATCATTTTAACAACTGAAAAACATGTATTTCTCATCAAACACGTATTTCGAGAAAGTGGTAGATTAACAGACTTGGTGCAAAAACATTTTCCTGATAAATTTTCAGATACACTTGCAACTGGACTTGAGAAAACTATTTACCTGAAGAATTGTTTTAAGATATATTTTATAGAATACAAACGATAGCCGCTATCGTTTGTATTCTATAAAATATATTGGCTGCACGGTTAATGAATGTTAACTGTTTCCTTAGAAGGAGACACCTAACTGTACCATTACGTTTATCATAGATAACAAAACGTTCCCAAGAGAAGTAGACGACCTATCAGCAAAATGTCGTCTATTTCTATCTTTGTAACATATGACACGCGGATATCACTGTGATGATGACAGACTGATAAATGGAAAAGGAAGAATTCTTAGATAAGTTTGTAATTTGAAAGCAAAATAAAAAAAATAACTATTAACTGTAAGATGACAGAAAGCATTAGCGTCAGTGAAAAAAAATAACAATCTAAGGTGTGGGCTCAAAAGCAAGCGGGTAGAAGAATTTAACTGTATAGTGTAGACAGGAACCGACGACGAAATATATGACTGAGAAATCTGAATGTGCATAAAAATAGCCAATGATGTCTTCCAGAAACTAAGCAATGTAATGAGACATAGGAAAATAAGTTTAGCAACAAATGCAATAGTGCTGGAATGCCGTGCAATAACTAATCTTAGGAAAATCTGACAAAGTTGAAAAAGTTTTTAGTGGGACGCGTTTCGACCTTTACGATTTCATCGGGCTAAAGTGATGTTTACGTTGATGTATGAAGGAGACTTTTTTTAAAATATATGTTTGGGTATATCATCTAGCCAATTTCGTTTAGTTTTTATTTTATTTTGAATCCCTTCTGTTATTAAATATCCCACTTTGGGATAATAGAATATCTGTCAAGAAATTTGAAATGTTAGAACCTGGACGAAAATTCACTGTGGTTGAGGTAGCGATTTTTATCTCATCCCATTTCCTTTCTAATTTTGTATAATTACTAAATTTATTTTCTAACAGTATGCAGGCTGTTTGTTCCCAGTATCAGTTCTGGATGATTTTAGCTAGACGTAATTTTATTATGGATGCGAGTAAAGCACTTATTATACATTTTTGTCTTCTTTTTTGTTTTCTTTTTTTTTAATTAAAGCAGCATTTTTAAAATCAAAAGTATGGCCAGACTCATTACGGTGCACAACTCATGCATTGAGTGTGTTTGTAAAAGATACCTTTTTTGTTCATATAATATTTTCTTTAATTTCCTTGAGGTTTCTCCTATGTATTCTTTGGAGCAATTATTGTGGTAAATGGCTCCAAGTTATAGCTTATTATTATTTTGTTTTCTAATTATTTTGAAGTCAGAGAAATATTATATTGACCAAAGCTAAGACTAAGAAGGAAAGGACAGATCAGTAAAGAGGGCGTTTTAAGGTAAAACAAAAAAACTACACTTATAATCAGAAAGAGGGGCCGCAGACATTTATGAGACACATCAGAAGGAAAGAGTGCACAGGGAATTTAACACGGCGAAGACATATTTATATCAAGAAAAGAGTGGAAGTTGTGCATAGTTAGGATCTGAAAGTCCTGAAAGTAATTAGTATATGAAAAAAGAATAAGTATCAACAAAAAAATATTGAGCCAAAAAACATATAAACGGAAAAAGAAGAATGTTAAACAGATAACATAATAAATCAAGAATGATACAAAACATAAAACTGAAAAAGAAATGTGAATTCGCCTAACCTCCAAATATAATAATGTAGCATAACAGACTTTTGTTTGTAATATATTTATTTAGAATTCTTTTAACCTATTGCCATCTGATTTTATCCTTGTTCGGTAAGCAGATTACTCGTTATTTTTCCCTTCGTCTCTTTCCTTCAATATGTCCAGTCAGTTTTAAACAGTGTAAAGAAACGCTAAATAATGTATTAGGAAAATAATGTCGGATTTTATAATCAATTTTGTTCCTTAATTAATGTGTTTAAAAATAAATATATTATAAAATAATGTCGGATTTTATAATCAATTTTGTTCCTTAATTAATGTGTTTAAATAGCATTTAAATCAGTCAAAATAAGAACCTTGAACATCTATAGATTTCTGCCATCGACTTACATGGTTATTTATGTCTTAGCGATAAAACTTTAATGATTTGGATGCCCAAAAGTCTTTGAATGCAGTTTCTGCATCTTCTTTCAACGGAATGTTTTGTTTTGTTTTTTGTTGTTTTTGTTTTTTGTTTTTTGTTGTTTTTTTGTTTTTTTTGCTTTAAAAACTTATCAAGATGCATAAAACTGTGGTAGTCAGTGGGATTTCGAAAATGCAGCAAAGAACACACTTCAAAACATCGAACTCTTTGACTTTCACCGAGTTCGTGTGGAACCCAATTATCGAGTTTCTTCACCTTGCCAATTTTCTTGAGATGGTCTGATATTGTTGAAAAGCTGACATTTCTCTCACACTTTGACGTGGGTTTTGTTCGACTACTGTTTTCACATCTTGATTGTCAATTGCAGATGGACGCCCTCTACCACCTTGGCCTTCAAAACTCGTATCCCCACCAAGAAACCAGCGCCATACTGTCCGATCATACCAGACTTTGTTAATGTTGGCAGCAGTTTGAGAAGCATTACCACCAAGCTTGAACTCATGCAGAAAAGTAAAAGTAAATCCCTTCTTTTTTCATGTTCAAGATGGCGGGTATATAATGTCTTAAGTAAAATCCTGAAAAGAAAACAAGAAATAAAAATAACAAAGACACTATAATCATTAGGACAGAGTAATATATTTTTTCTGCAACAATTATATTAGGTTGGTGCAAAAATAATGACGTAATAATGTCGTTTTTGACGTTAAAAAATACGTCAAAAAACGACATTATTACGTCATTATTTTGCACCAACCTAATAATAAAACTAGCAGTAGAGCCCGGCGTTGCCCGGGGATGTAACAGTAAGAGAAACATCAAGTAACGACCATCATGTAGACTGAAAAATAAAATTGACAAAGTTTAAGGTTGACGGACACGCATGTCTTAATTAGTTTTTTTGTTTTTTTTTGTTTTTTTTTTTTTTAATATGAATTGGTCAAACCCAAACTCAAACAAAAACATTGTTTTCAATCGTTATGAGTCTACCGATTGAATAGAATTTTATTATAAACAATTGTCTTGTAAATGGAATTTTTAAAGCATTCTGAATGTAAAAATAAAGAAAAAGTGTGCAAGACAATAAGAAGCACTACCTGCCAAAAAAAAAAAAGATGTTTTGTTTAAATCGGTTGAAAAATGTAGGAAATCCGATCCCATATATAAACGAACACAGAAACACACACACAAACAACCTGGGTTTTATAATAAGTATAACTCGATATGATGCCTCTTAATCGTGTTTTCAAATTGATTTCGTGCAAAAACAATTGTGTTTTTCCAATTTTTGGCACTGTCAGAACCACCGCGAGTAATTTTACGTAGTCCTGTGAAGTTTTGTTGAAATCGGTTGAAAAGTATAGGAAATCCGATCCAATATATAAACGAACAGACACACAGACACACAACCTGAGTTTTATAATAAGTATAATATTACAATACAAAAGATTTATTCGAAAAGTGGAGATTATTTTCAGTACAATCTCATGGAATATTGCTACCATATATGCTCTGAAGCCCCTTCTGTTTGCCTCGGGGTTCTTGATAGGCTCCAGAGGCGGATATGCAATATAATTGGCCCTGTTCTGGCATCTCGTCTACAGTCACTTTCTCACAGACGCGCCGTCGCCTCTCTCTGTCTTTTTTACAAATGCTTTCGTGGCATTTGCTCCGAGGAGCTGCATTCGCTGGTTCCCAGACTTCATGAGTTCAAGCGCCCTACGAGGCTGGCATCCAGCTCTCACCCTTTCACTGTCGAAACTCCTAAATGTAGCCGTCTCTTCTACTCCAATAGCTTCATGTCACGCACCTCTCCCCTGTGGAACTCCTTTCCCTATTCCAGTTTCGCTGAGAGCTATAATCTCCAGCTATTCAAATGTATGTCAATCGACATCTCCAGTTCCCATGATCTATCCCCTATCCTTCTCCTCATCCTTTTTTCTATCATTCCTATCTGATCTTGCTCCAAATCTTCTGTAACCCCTTGCGTCCAGGTTGCTTCCCGCCTTGCTTGGGGTGAAACGCTTAAAAAAAATTAATTTTGGAAATTAATTAGTTAAATGTTTTTGGCTGCACAATAGTTATTTTTTTTATGTAAAGACGTGAGCGACAGCTTCTTGTCATTTGTTGCTCTCAGTATCTTTTGACACTTTACCAACCCTCTTTGTCCTTGTTCTGATATCCCTTCACGTACATTCGTTAAATATGTTGCCTTTTATTTTCATGAGTTTTGTTTTCTTTAATCTATCTCATGAATGTTAAATTCTCCAAGCTTTCTTTCCTCATTATGTGTTCCAGATATTGCAATTCACTCTCTCTTTGTAATTAGTATTAGGTTGGTGCAAAAATAATGTCGTTTTCTCACATATGTTACTATGTGAGAAAACGACATTATTCTTGCACCAACCTAATATTAGGTCTCTTTTAGTCTTGATTTTACTTAAAGATTTGTAGCCTGTATGTTCGCCTCATCGCATTCTCGGCGTCTGCCATTATAAGCACAAGTCTCTTCTTCATAACACAAACGCTGAAACGAAAACGGAAATAAAGTGTACCAATTTCAAAGGAAAATCAGTAACTGGACAATAATTTATGTCTAAATTTCCGGGATGAGGAGTTATCCTGATTTGCATTATTTATATGCGGACAGTTATCCTTATCTTTGTTGTTGTTACCACTTTGTTTCGGCTGTTGTGGTTTCCGACTTGCATTAGATCTATACCCGGATAGACATGCACATGATGAGGGCCAGCTGAGACAAAGACCGAACGGTTTTGCTGGCAAGAAAGATATGGACAATAGTCCGCTTATGAATAAGAATAATTTAGCGTTTAATAATATCAGTGAAGACCCCTGAATGGAAGAGTTAAAACGATGTGAGTAAAAATTTAAAACTAAAATCGATACATTGATGGTTTTCCGCTTATTTGTAGATGAACTGAAAATCTTCAATGTATCTATTTTATTTTTCTGGTTCAGTGATCGTGGAATTAACACGTGGAAAAAATTAATGGACACTGTATTAACCTGACAACTCGATTCATGTCCTTAAACAGCCTCGGTCTAGATACTCATATGGGGAATTTCTAAGCATAGCTTAGACGTGACACAAGGCCGAAAGTATGGAGCACTCACTGTGGATCGAACTCACTATTTAGTCGTAACTGATCTAGCGAGACATGCTTGCTTATAATTACACCACGTCGAGGTGCCCCAAATTGATCTTCGAAACGTATCTTAGATGTGGCACAAGGCCGAAAGGATAGAGAACCCAGGGAGAATCAAAGTAACTACTCAGTCTTAATTGTTCCCACCGCGGCAAGCTTCCTAAACATTAGATCATGTCGAAGTGCCCAAACTGATTTTCCGAAACGTATCTTAGATGTAGAACAAGGTCGAAAGCATAGAGCACCCAGTGAGAATCAAACTCACTACTCAGTCGTAATTTATCTAGAGGGACATGCTTACTAACCATTACACCACGCCGAAGTGCCGTAAAGCACGGTGAAGTGCTTAAATACCATATGGGTTTCAAGCCTGGCGTTCAACTCGTTCAGAAATGTGTAAACTAGCAACTATATACAGGCGTTTTCTGAAATGAAGGATTAAAAAGTGTTTAATTGTATGGATCTTTTAGGAAATTCTTCATCGGACACTATAGAATGGTGGTGAATAATCACAAAGAGCTTTCCATTACAAATAATAAGAAGCTCGTCATTTAAATATTTCCCACAACAGCAATAATTAAAATTGGCATGCAACTAAAAATGTTAAAATAATTTTATAGTCAAAATTTTTACTTTCCAAACAACAAAACATCCCCGAAATCAATATGCTGACAACTATGTAACATGGACAAGACGTGCATCCACACACAAACGCATAGATATCATCATCCGAATCCTGAATAGAAAAGTCGGAATTATGATACACATACACACACGAATTAAACACACAGGACAAATTCACGTGAGGTTTGCTTAACCAATGAAAAGCAAACAACACAAAACTAAGAATATCAGAATTTACATTTGTACTCCATATTTCATTTTCTAATGAAGCTTTAATAAAAGCGAAACATTCCAATTTTATAAAGGTCACCAATTTGTTCCTTATCCTATTGTTTCCATACAAACAAAAGCAAAAGGTTTGGAATGAAAATCTCTTCAATATTAGAAAGATCGATAACAGTGGACTTAAGAATTTTAATTTTCCTGAAATCTCTCTTAAGAAAAAGCTTGAATGCTGGATATTTCCTGTCAGGAAACAAATACATTTACCATTGCCATTCGCATCTCTCTATAAGACATGAACGCCTATGGCTCATGGTTGTATTTTTTTTTTTTTTTGTTTATTTGTTTTTTTAATCATTTCACCCCAAGCAAGGCGGGAGTGTCACTTATATGCAGAGAGTGAAAATGGGAGAAATGACTGAGTATAGTGGCGATTGCAGAGAGGATAAAAGATGCACGGCATCCAAGAATATAGAAGATGGCGATTGACGTTGCATTTAAATTTTTAAAGATTGTAGTTATCAAGGAAGCAATAAAGAGAGGGGAATTCCGGAAAACTGCGAGAAAAGAAACTGTAGAAGTATCGGTTACAGTTAACTTTTTGAACAGTAAAAGGGCGAGACCCAGATGACAATCTCGTAGCACAGTTAAATTCATGTAGTTGGGCCACCAATGAAAAAAATCTCGTTAGAGCAGTTGCCATGATAATATTTGTAAAAAGGATAGAGGGAAGGCATTCGGTGAGAAAGTGACTGAAGTCTAGATGCCAAGTTAGGGTCGATTATATTGCAGAAGCCTTTGAATTTTGTCAAGAACCTCGAGATGAATAACAGAAATACCAGACCAGATATGGCAACAGTATTCAATGCACGAACGAATAGTAAGTGTGTAAATGTGCAAGATGGCCGCTGACAAGAAAAACTTTCTGGCGCGACACAGTGATCCAACTTTCCTTACCGCAGATTCAGCTATTGATTCGACGTAGTCGTTCCACATCAAGTCAAATGAAAAAGTAAGGCCAAGAAGGCGTAATGTGATGTCGACCAGAAGTCGAGCATCATTCATGCTGATGGCGGGCAGGAAGGTTTCTCTGTGGTGGTTAAATGAAAGCAGATTCGTTTTATAGGCAATAAAATTTAAAAGCCATTCCCTGCCCCAGTTAACTACTGATTGAAAGTCCTTTTCAAGAGTTGCGTTCGGGTTAACTTTGTCAGCTCTGAAGGATTTTCTATTTTGACAGGTGTAAATGGTAGTGTCATCTGCATAAATGCCTAATTGTGAACTGATGACATTAGGAAGATTATTGATTAGGATCAGAAACAGCGTAAGACCTAAGAAACTTTTGGAACACCCGCGAAAGTGAGCCCATTCAAAACGACTTGAAAGTGAGCCCATTCAAAACGACCTTCATTTCACGATTTGATAGGGATGATTGGATTAAATCAAACAATCGTCCAGTAATACCGTAGGCCAGAGGCTTACGTAAAAGACCGGCGTGACAAACTCTATCAATCGCCTTCGAGATATCTAGATCCACAGTTCAATGTTCGACGTTGTTATCAAGAGCTTGATAAACATATTCAAAGATGGCCGTTAGAACGTCGGTGGTAGGCCCAGCAAAACGGAAGCCATATTGCTTGTCCGAGATTAGGTCGTAAGAGTTAAGATGCTTAACCAATTCAGCATTGAAGCTTCGAATACCTTGCCGAAAAGCGGTAGGAGACTATTAGGTCGATAGTTAGAGTTCTTAAAACAGGAACTACAATAGAGGACTTTCAACAAGCTGTAAAGCAGGAAGCATCGAGACAATAATTGTAGAATTTGTAAGGAACTGTAGATAGCTTGGGAGCACATTTCTTGAGGAGGATAGCTGGGATCCTGTCACTGCCGTTTGCCTTATAGTAGACCTATTTAGAAATGATGTCTGGGACCAGCGATGGAGTTATGTGCATATCACTCTGTTCTGGAGAGGAACACAGGTGTGCGTACTCCAAATGAGTCGGGTGTTGAGTTGGAAGAGAATTTATAAGCAAAGCATTCAACCTTATCGGTTGTATATTTCGGGACTTCGAATTGAATCAATAGAGCAACGATTGAAGATTTGCAGTTGTTCAGCACACTCTTACAGAGCTACCAATAATCTCTAGAACCGAACTTGTGAAATGCTATACGTTTTTTCGTTGTATCAGCACGCAGTAACTTCGCTTCTTTGAGGACTTGCTTGCACTCATTATGAGTAGAGACAAAGAGTGGTCTGTTGCAATCAGACGTGGAGCTCTTGTACAGCCGGATGAAGTGATTCCTGTGGGCTATAGCGGCCGAGCCAGCAGGTGAGAACCAAGGAGGAGACTTCAGACGCACATTTTTAAACAGGATGATTGAAAAACTTCATTCTAAGTGACGTCATGAAGGAAATCACGGAACGAGTCCCAATCCGCTCGTTGATGACAGAAAGATGTTCTGTTGGTAGGACGTTCTTGGCTGGTGGGGGAGCGGAAGGAAATGTTTACAGACTAGTAGCACATGATCAGTGTTGCCAAGAGGGAAGAGCTACATACTATGATATAAGTCAAAGATATAGGTTTTAAAAAGATCTAGAATAGAAGCGTGTTTATCAGGGTTACGAGAGAAATGCGTCGGAAAGTCTGCCACTTGCGTGAGGGAAGTTTAGGGTTTGGATGCCAGCGAAGTCAGTGACAGAGTGTTTAAGCCATATGGCATGGTGGGCATTAAAGTCATCAAACACAAATATATTTGCAAACAGGTGTGGGGAAATGGCCTTGTCCATATTATCAGAAATACTATGTAGTTCGCGACAGTCATGCGAAAAAGGTAAACAGTAGGTAAAGAAGAGACTCATGACTGAGTTTAGTAGTGAGAGAAGGATACATATGGAAGAATGGTCTGGAGAATCAAGACAGAATTTCCTAGTCATTGGCAGATTTGCACGGAAATAAACTACCGGTCTATGCATATGGACATTAGAATCCTTTCTAAGGAAACGAAAATATTATGTTGGTGCAAAAATAATGACGTAATAATGTCGTTTTTTGACGTTAAAAATACGTCAAAAAACGACATTATTACGTCATCATTTTTGCACCAACCTAATAGCTAGGAACCGTGAAATCAGAGGAGGGTATTACAGACATAAAATTAGTTTCGCAGAGAGTTGAGATATCTGGAGACTTTTCGAAGAGGAAAGATTCCACACTTCAGAAGTTGAAGGGTTTAGCGGTGTTTTTATTTTTTTATTTTTTTGATCAGGTTTAGTTTTATATCTTTGGTTGCTTATAGTCGGGGTGTGATAAGGAAAAGAGATAGTATAATAGTAGTAATCGGTCATCTGATGTAGCATATGTGGGAAGGAAACTGGCGCAGTCTGTAACATAGCGTGATATCGGGGTTGCCCCCCGGAGGCGCTTGCGCGGACACCCTTCCATGCGCGACATGGCACTTCAAGAACCTCGATATTATGTGACTGTTAATCGCTCTAAACGCTACGAAAAGGTTTAGTTTCCTAACTACCCGTCGGATGCTACAACCAGAAAACTACCCACCCGGTACCAGCAGTATGAAAAGACGTAGCCACCATCCACATATCACAAATATTCAAAACAACACCACCATTAGGGGCTGAGAAAACAAACATTCATAACATATCCACGATTAAGGGCTGAAAAAAGAAAAGGTACTGAGAAGCACTTCCCTAACAGGAAACAAGAGATGAGTCTTTACTTCTGTCCAAGAGAAGGGGGAAAGAGTATAGACTGGACAATAGGAAGACCTATGAACTCATATTAAAAAAAAATATTACTTAATTTTGTTAAAGTCAAGATATCTAATGAGAAATTCATCAAAGAATTAAAACTGAAAGAACTTTCAAAATAGTCCTCGATTTGACTTCCAGTTAAGTTTTTTCAAAGAATGCACATTCAGATAAAACTTATTTGGATAGTCGATATGCGGCCCACAGAGCTTTTTGGCCATGCCATGTTTAACTGGCTTTCTAGTAAATAAATTTGGAGAGGAGGTAATTCTTAGTAAAAGTCTGTTCCTAGAAGCATGAGTGAATGGCCAGTTGGACAGCTCGATAACAGCTGAGTACAAAGGGTAAAAATACAAACAAAAAAGTGATGGCAATTAAATGTTGAGATTAAGTGTAATCAGTATGATGAACGATTGAAACGTGAAATTGAAACTAAAATTTAAACAGCCAAATACCACGGAGAACATCGATTAGAAAAAGAACAAATTCAAAAGAAAGATTAGTTGGTGTAGTTGCTTCTGGGAAGAGACAGAGAAAATTAAGATAATAAGTCAAATGACCAATTCAAACAAGAATCAAACTGGCAGAGACCTACTTCTGAAAGGACTATCAAAACGATCCTGGATTTACCAATTATTTAAAAGAATGTACGCTAAGATAATTTATTTGGAGACTCGATCCTCGGTCAACGGAACTTTCTGACCTTGCGATGTTTAACTGTAATGCTAGTATATTAAAGGGGAGAAGAGGTAATTAGTAGTAAAAGTCTGTCCCTAGAATCATGAATGAATGGCCAGTTGATCAACTCGATAGCAGAAGGCTAAAAAAAAGGAGAAAAAAAAAACAAAAAAAAAACTGATGGCTGTAAAATATTATGATTAATTGTAATCCAAATGATAAACGATGCTAATGTTTTGTGGTTTGTTTTGCTCTTAGTTCTTGCTGCATTATGACAGAAATTTGTTCTGTCATGCATTTACGTAAACTTGTCAAATATATTTTTAAAAACAATGTCAATACTGTGTAAGCGTGACGTTGCAAGTTTTGGAAGTATGGAAGCAAACAAAACAAATAACAGGCTGAAAAAGAAAAAGAAAAACTTGTACAAACAACACCGAGTAAAATAAACTTTTACTGACGTAGTGTCAACTCATTGTTTATAGTATAAAAAGAAAAAGGAAGAAAACAATGTCGAATCTAATATATTAAGAATAATGCTTATATAACACGCACACACACACAAACCCACACCCACATAAACACACATTAAACAAATATTATAAATTTACTAATTTAAAAATATGGCCAAATATCGCTAGATTATGAAACAGTACAAAGTATTTTAATTCAATTCTATAATTTAATTTGAAGTTTTTGGTTTCTGTTTTTGCAACATGGCAATTCCTGTGTAGCGATGGGGACATATTTTAAAATTAGTAAATTTAAAATATTTGTGCTGTGCAGAATTTTATTGAGCAGTCTTTTTTAAAAAAATAAAAATAAGTAATAAGAACACCGGATTATCAATCTTACTATTTTTTCTCATTATTTTAATATATAAATATATATATATATATATATTACATGAATCATTCATACAAAAAACAGATACTTGGCATATATATATATATATATATATATATGTATATATATTACATGAATCATTCATACAAAAAACAGTTACTTGACATATATATATATATATATATATATATATATATATATATATATATGAAACAGAGAATAAATCATCATGAGCCGTTCTAAACATCGTATATTTGCTTTAATTTGGGGTGAATTATCTTTGTTAAAATGTCTGTATAATCCCTCTGAGGACCAACCAAATAAAAAAAATATACAAATGTTGTATTTTTGTCTTTATTTTCACTCAGAATTAAAGCAAACATACGAACATTAGAACGCCTCCTGATCAGACATAATAGACATTCACTGTCTGTTATATTTAA
The DNA here is from genome assembly GCA_963932145.1 of Acanthosepion lycidas. Classification (NCBI taxonomy): domain Eukaryota; kingdom Metazoa; phylum Mollusca; class Cephalopoda; order Sepiida; family Sepiidae; genus Acanthosepion; species Acanthosepion lycidas. The sequence goes on along the minus strand of OZ010593.1, from coordinate 32,654,626 downwards.
CAGTTTAAATAACGATCTGCTGCCGGAATACACTATATATATATATATATATGTATATATATATATTTCAGATAAGACGTTTAGTCATCTTGACACCAGTTGTCGTAAGGATCACTGAAAAACCCGTTGAATTACTCAGCTAGAAAGATTTCCGGTTAAAATCATTTTGTGTCAGCCTCACAATGTCTTCCCAAATGAGCAATGGTGAGAGGTAAAAGATCCTTCAGTAATGGTACAAAATTCATACTCTGGTTTCAATCATAAAAGACCATCCAAGAACCATCAAGATAATGGTGAATAAGTTTAAAGCAGAGGGAACAGTACAGAGGAAACCTCGAACAAGGGGTCATAAAAGCAACGGAGTACTAAATATATTCAACTTAGTACTAAATATATTCTTATTGTTCGAAGTAGAGTCCAATAGTCTTACAAAATCCTTCGGAGAATTCCAGTAATATATCTTTCATAATTTTTAAGATACAACGGTTCAAAGACTAATCTAACAATTGAACAATTTTGATATTACACCCGGTGCAATCTATCTCTCTCTCTCTCTTTATATATATATATATATATATATATATATATATATATGTGTGTGTGTGTGTGTGTGTGTGTGTGTGTGTGTAAATACAATATTATATTTAATAATTATAATTTAATTATTTACTTATGTAAGGACAATATCAGATTTAATTATGCAAATAAATATTGATAATAGAGATAGTTAAAAGTTTCATGATATACTCGAATTTCCATGAGAAATACGTTATAAAAAAATCAGCTGATAATATTTAATCTCATAAAATAAATCAGTATACATAGATCTTCCTATTCAGCCTTTTGGAAAGTGCTTGAAAATCGTACCACGTGCTGACACAAAATTATGGAAAAGAAATAGGTAAGAAAGAATTGTCCGGAAGCAGTCAATGTTTACGCCAGCGCGAACTAACGAGTAACCTTCACCTTGATTTGGAGCGGACTGGCGTTGTTTAAACTACGGATCATGACAGATCACATGCACTCTCCCACTAACAGTAACTAAGTATTGCTTAGCACAGTTGCAGTATAAATTACCTTACGGATGCTCAACCAATATGAAAATACATGAACATGTGTCTGCGACAGGTATTGGCTAGATAAGTATGCTCGGAAAATGGAGCAACCCATGATACACACACACACACACACACACACACACACATATATATATATATATATATATATATATATATATATATATATATATATATATATATATATATATATATATATATATATATAGGTAAGATGAGAATGAATAGTGTTAACTTTACTGTTAAGTTCTATACGTTTAAATTATACTCAGGCCTCTTAAAGGGGCTGTGTATTTATCAGCTATAAAAACGTCGTTTTTTTTTGGTTGTTTTTTGTTTGTTTTTTGTTTTTGTTTTTGTTGATGAAGCTCACAAGGCATGTAGCTTGTCTAGCTTTTAGATTGCCATATATGTTTCACTAGGAAATGACATTGTCTAGTGTACAATATTGTAGCCATTTACATCCGCCCAGGTTTGGCGTCTGATTGCTGTCTTTGATTCTAAATATACGGGTTATGACTCATTTATTAAAAACGATTACTTAATTTTTGTTTCGTCCCTTTAAATTTAACGTAGATCATTTTGATTGAGTTGATCTGAGTTAATCCCACAAACCCGATAACCATCTTTCTTTTTTTTTCTTTTTCTCATAAAAAAGAGGTTGTATTTTACTTTTAAATTTCAATCTCTCGTTCACTTTCCAGTAAATTATATTCGCATGTGTTGCATCGATTCGCATCGAAACACGACTGCAATTATGTAGCGTTTTCTGACATGTTTTTGATGTAATATCCTAAAATAAAGTATATATATATATATATATATATATATATATATATATATATATATATATAATTATTTATTTAAAAATATGATTCCAACAAGCTACATAAGAGGTCTCAAGAGCCGAAAACTTCAATATAATTATTTGAATGAAATTGAATTAAAGCACTATTTTTTAAAAATAATAACAAAAATACTAAAGAACTTTGGATTATTTACCTAACCAGTTCTTTCCTATTTTCTATATATTTTCACACACACACACACACACACACATATATATATATATATATATATATATATTTGCTTTATGAATAATATATATTAAAGACAATACTGTTTGAAGGAAATAACGGATGAAAAAGGAATTTTTACAAGATATGATTTCATTTTTTACATATTTTGCAGTTTAAAATTAAATAAATGATAAAGTGCGTGAACCTTTTAAAGTTCAATTTCGATCAGATTATTCTTAGAGAATATATTGTTTTTAAGTGAAACTATATTTACTAATCACATAATTTAATGCTTATTACAATCTCGACTATGTTTAAAAGCATTTCGATTTGTTTTTACATATGCCGATGCAGTATAAATGTGTGTTTTAAGGGTTGTTCCCCTTGCGAAAAAAAAAATGAAAATTGTCGTCTGCTCCACCATAGATAATTCCGATCATGTTCAATTGTCAATCAGCCGTCAATAAATCAATGAACACATCAGAATATTTACTCAAAATTGACATATACGTCAACACTCCAAGTCATTCTAGCACAAGCTGTTTTTTGTTCTATTTGGATCTTCTCATATTTACGGATGAGTTTCATAGCATCCTTATTAAAGAAGAAAGAAAATTACTATGTTGATGTATATCTATTTTATTTCCGAGTACTTTCGACATTAGAACAATGTCGTCTTCTGGGTCTTCTGTTTATTAAAAAAATAAAAGAAAGCAAAAGAGCAACTAGAATATAATACTTCTTCAACTAACACTAAACATATTAATCTTTTATACCGTAATCAAATATATTCTAATTATAAACAGGACGAAAATATCCTAAAATCCTAATAAATACTAACATATCCATCACGCATCCTAATAAAAAAAATTAAATTAATTTTAGGAGAAGTATATACATTAGAGTAATATAAGTTGACAGAACCTGTCTAAACTGTTAATGAGACATGCCTTTATATATATATATATATATATATATATATATATATGTGTGTGTGTGTGTGTGTGTGTGTGTGTGTGTGTTTGAACAATTAAAAATATTGAGAAATTGAAACTTTTCAGTCACACATATCTTAATATCTTTTATTTTATTGTCTCAATTAGGATCCTCGAATAGTTTCGGCCAGAATGTACATCATCAGGAGAAAAAATTCATGCTTGTTACTAGCAGGGAACTACAAGAGTGAATGACTGCCTCTGAAGAAAGTCAACTTTATCTGCAGTTTGCATTTGTTTTTTATCGTTAATTTTGATAAGTCCTTTTATGTTTAAAGAGCCTTTTCAAGTTGTTCTTAAGATAGAGGCTGGGAGATTCCTGAGTCTGAGAATTCACTACTTGGTCATTTTGACAGTTTTATTGGTTGCTGGGAAGCGGATGTGTGTGTTAAGTGTATCTTTTAGATTTTAGGGAGTGTGTGTAATGTGTGTTGTATATATTTGTGTGAGTATGTGTTATATATATATATATATATATATATATATACATATATATATATATATATATATATATGCGTGTGTGTGTGTGTATGTGTGTGTATGTATGTATGTAGCAAATGGCAAATGAAAATGTTCCTCAGTACTATTTCCTCACTAGAAGGATATTCTAATAATAGCTTTATCGATGGAGTCCATCTTTATATATATATATATATATATATATATATATATATATATATATATTAAAAAGAAGAGAGAAACCGCAAACGCTTTTTGGTCGTAATGTGCATTACATCAAGAACATTTAACATCGAAAAACATAAAGGAAAAACAAAATTATTTTTGAATAATATGTGGAAATCTCCACCCTTTGCCTGATGACGGTCGCGAGACCAGAAACACGTGTAGCAAAATTATGGAAAATAAAGCATAATATTTTTTTTAAAATCCATATTACAACCAAAAACGTTTGCGGTTTCTCTCTTCTTTTTAATATATATATATATATATATATATATATATATATATATATATATATATATATATTATTGTAGTCCTGAAATAGGTTTATTATTACATAGATTGGTGTGTAAACTTCGTGAGTGTTTCTCAACTTGGTGTAGGACAATTTCTACCCCAGTTTCCAAAAAACGGTTGCATTACCCCGCGCGCCTCAGACGTTGTGTTCGGGCCATTTAGGTTTAACAAATATCAAATATTCCTTTTATGTCTTTGAAATTTTTCTCCAAAAAAAAAAGAAAAAAAAAACAAACGCTAAGACGTCTACCAAGATTAAATTGTCTTTGTGTAATTTTCAACCTGCTAAGAAGGAAAGAAAGGCAACTGACTTCGACAGAAAAATGATTTTTGATTAAACACAACGAAGGAGTAAGTAAAGTGAATGTGAGCGTACGTGGTCTGAAGTTAAAATAAATAATAGCGAAAGAAAGATAAAAAGATTACCAAATTAATTAAAGTCAACCTACGACTAGATCGATTGTAACTAATCGGGGTCTTAAGTCGACTACGACCTGTAGTCAGGGTTGCATCCTATCGGTTCGCACCGGTTCACACTCATTCTTAAAATTATAAAAGCTTGGCGAATCGATTGTTGGATTATCCGAAAATAATCTTATATAGTAATAGCCGATGGTTTAAGTAAAATGTTAGTTACGCTACGCTCGCACGCGCCTAGTAAAATTCAATTAGACAGACGCTGTGAAGTTAAACATTTGACAAATCTTCTAGTCATAAATTCGATAACTCTTACATTGTATCTTTTTGACTGCAGCGATTCAGTTCGAATATGGCTAAAAAACCATAACATAGATGATTACACTGGAGTCAAAAAGCATCATACTTCTTGTTATGGGACCTTACCCATAATAACATAATAGACTATTCCAAACGTAATAAATACTGCGCCTCAAGAGGAAGCAGGGGGTTCAGTCTGAAGTCGGACGACCGGCTGACCGGCTGATCGGTTGAACTCTGCCTTCGGGCGGGGAGGAACTGGAACGAGGCGACGCCGAAGGGCGGAGTCTCTTTCGGGGAGGTAAACCGACACTGAACCCGTTTATACGGGTTCAAAGGGCGTTAAACCACGTTAAACCGGCTTTGTGCCACATGATGCCCTCGTGGGGTGGTGGTGACTAAATACCGTTCAGTCTGAAGTCGGGCGACCGCCTGACCGGCTGATCGGTTGAACTCACCGCCTTTGGGTAGGGAGGAACCCGAACAAGGCTACGCCGAAGGGCAGAGCCTCTTTCGGGGAGGTAAACCGACCCTGAACTAAATACCGTTCAGTCTGACGTCTGGAGTGAGGTCCGTCAGTCAATCAGTCAGTCAGAGCGAGTCGAGTCAGAGTCAGAGGCAGACCGAAACAGAGTCGCGGTCCGACAATTACTACTAAACCTGATTGTTCGTACTAACACTTTCTACTTCTCTGTATATATTCCTGTTTGTAATATATATATGTGTTATTCCATATCCGTGTTCGAGTTCTTCTTTATTGGTTCTATCTTGGACTATCACCGTGGTACAAGGAACTGGACCATAACACTTCTGCATAGAAATATGATGAAAGCAGATTCCAATCTGGAAATATCTTAATAAATAAATGTTTTCTATTAAATTATCAAAATTATTTCTAGATACTATAAAGTGTTTTGTTTCCATTTTCAGAATAAAAAGAAAATAAGGGGAACAGGTTCTTAAAGATTACTTGCCTAGAACTGGTTCCTGGAATTTTAGGGAGTCACCACTGCCTGTCGCCATATTTTAATTAATGAGCCCATGATTAAGATATGTACGAATTGCAATAATCTCCAAGTTAATCCACGAGAATGCAGTGATTGTATTGTTATATTTAGCCACCCGCCCCCACGAGGGTTACATATGGCACAAGGCCGTGTTTAACGTGGGATTTCCGAGCCCGTAGACTCGGACAAAAATATTCCCTCTTTGAACCCGCTTAAACGGGTTCAGGGGCAGTCAACCACCCCGAACGAGACTCTGCCCTTCGGCGGAACCTCGTCCGGGTTCCTCTCCGCCCGAAAGCAGAGAGTTAGACTGATACTTACCCCGGAGGCAAGTTGTATGGCAGGGTTAGGGTTAGGGTTAGGGTTTAAGATATGAAATACCAGTAGTATGAATCGAATTAAATGTTTATCATTAACGTTGATCTACAAAAAGATAAATACGTTATTACCTCAGCCTGTAATGTATTCAGCTTAAGAGATACCAAAGTATGTTTTGTACACAAAAGTTCAATAAGCCTGGAGACACAAGAGATTGCTAGAAGGTTATCTTCAAACCAACAGTTGCAGAAACGGACTTCAAATGATATGGATGGGTGCGCGAAAATAAACAAAGAAATGAACCCAACTGAACTTAGAATACACACACACACACACACACACACACTATAACCAGAAAACAGGAAGTTGTATCAATGTCCGACGTACGAGGAGTGTGTAAATCTCTCTTTCGATGGTTCGTAACACATTATTTATGATCTTCCATTTGCGTCTCTGTCTTTAGGCTTAGCGCACTCAGAAGCGACTCCGTCAAAGGACAGAGACGCAACTGAGGGAAATTATACTGAGAGGTGCCCAGGCCTGGGGAGCGGCTGATCGAGGCCACGGCCACTCATTGTACCAGTGCTTGCACTGAGGCCAGCGCAACCGGCGGTCGCGGGAGCTGCGGAAAATTTATGTTCCTGTTCCGGGTGTACGCACTCGGGTCCCCACCTTAAAAAAAGACCTTGTGTCACAACTGGTCTTTGTCGGGAAACAGAGTAAATACCTTATTCCTCGCAAGAAGAAGATCGAATGTTCGTAAGACTAGAAACCACATACCCTCGATTCGGCTGACGGTAATTTGATAGAATTCGTAAGTGAATAAACAGATTTTTATGTATGAAAAAGTGAGTTTCGTTACCTATTCAGAGTTATTAATAAAACATTACAGCATCATCCAAGTAAAAGGTTCATGCTATTTCATATTAGGAAATAAGGAGAATAGGTTCTTAAAGATTACATGCCTAAAACTGGTTCCTGGAATTTTAGGAAGTCACCACTGCCTGGAGCCATATTTTAGTTAATGAACCCATGATCAAGATATGTACGAATTGCAATAAGTTGACATTAGCCGTTTCCTGAAAATATTGGTTGATATTTATAACGTTCTCTTAAAATAGTTTTTCAAGAGAATAGTTTTTTTTTTTTTTTAAATCAACTATTAATGTCATTTCTAGAATTGAATGTGAGTCTACTTCCTAACCTTTTCCTTAAGGGAGTGCGGAAGGTCAACACCTTAATTATATCTGTATTTTACTTTCTAGTTACCTGTGCGAACCAGTTTAGAGAATGCGACGAGTCAGCAGCTCGATATCCCAATAAAGGAACTCCAGGAATTAAATTGAAGAAATGCCATTAGAATCTATATCGCTAAAGTCTACTATATGGTTAAGGTACGTAGATGACACCTTCATACTCTGGCCACACCAGGAAGATGTCCAGGTTCTATTGGACCATGTGAACTCAATAAGACCTTCGATACAGTTCACAATGGAGAAAGAGAGTAACAACACACTCCCATTCCTGGATGTACTAATATCTCGAACAGAGCAGGGGTTCAAGACATCCGTATACCGTAAACCAACATTCACCGGACAGTACCTCAATTTCAACACCCACCATCCATACAGCGTAAAGAAAGGGATCGTCCGTTGCTTACAACACCCAGCAAAAGTTATAAGTGGCGACCCAGAGATGTTAGATAAAGAATTGGTCAGTATAAGTAGTACCCTACAACTACCCTGAGTACATGGCAGCAGCCCTCAAAAACTAGGATAGGCGGGTACAAGAGTTGGCGGAGGACAACAACACTCAGAAAACAGTCTGCCTGCTTTATGTGAAGGGGTTATCAGAGAAAATACAAAGGATCTGCGGTCCATATAACATCAGGACAACATTCAAGAGCTTGACAACACTTCGCAGATATCTCTCTCGAGTTAGACCCCCCATACTGGAGAACATGACTAAAGACTGTGTGTACGCTATCCCGTGCAGCTGCGGAAAGGAATATAAAGGAGAGACAGGCCGCCCCCTCAAGGTAAGGCTTCAAGAACACCAGAAAGCTGTAACATGAGGGAAAGTAGAAAAATTAGGCGTGGCTGACCACATATGGAGAGAGAAGGGAGATCACCGTCGCCTGTGGGATCATGTTGACATCATAGACAGGGAACACCATTGGAAAATTCGTAAACTTAAAGAATCAGCACATATGCTAGGCTACAAAAAATCTCCTGACCAAGCATAGAAATAAATACAAGTAATAAGGAGTGCCAGAGAAAAGCAATGATAACAAAGTTGCAATATGAGCTCTAAAAAACATGGTAAAAACATGGAATGATAACAGCAAAATTGCAATATGAACACTGGTAAAAATGGTTGCTGAAAACATTAGGTTTATTATACCCGGAAATTCATAGCCTCAAGACACATGGCACAGTGGATAAAGTCGTTGGTTAGATCCAGTGACAGACCCAAAGAGTGTGAGTTCAATACCCGGTTAAGGCAGTGGAAAACTTTCAGAGGGAAAATTAGCAGGAGATAACTGATAACTGTATTCCATCAAACATGGCACAACAGTCTAACCCAGTGATCGAGGGTTCATTTCGAAATTCCAACCACCGGAGCGTACAAAGATGAGGACAATAGTCCGCATAATGTAAATACTGTACATAATACCTCATCTCCGAAATACAGACTCTAATCTTACAAGCTACAAATTAATGTATTAGTGTCAAATATAAGAAGAATAAGGAGATAAATGTTACATAGAGCTACAAAACTATGAAGTTGTCGATAATCATGATCGGCCAAAACCCTGAAAGAAAAAGAATTTTTTATAATTTGATAAATGCATTTAAAATCTATTTATCTATTGTCAGAAATTAAGACAAGAACTGAAGACTTTTGCTTAAAATTATTTAAGTTGTTTTCCATAGATTAATGGATTTGTTTTCTTCGGTTTATTTTCTTATTTACGAAAGCGCTTTGTGATTATGTAGCGCCAATTTATAAGATCTAATTGTGGTTTGTTTTCTTTAACACCTAGATGATTCATTCGTGTGAAGAAAAAAAGAATCTGTCATGTAATCGAACCTGACCTGGCATCTCGTCTTGAGTCACTTTCTCACCGACGTGACGTGGCTTCCCTCTGTCTTTTCTACAAATACTTTTTATGGCAACTGCTCTGACGAGCTTTTTTCTCTGGTGCCCAGACTTCATGAATTTAAGCGTGCTACTAGATTGGAATCTAGGTCCTACCTTTTTTTCCTGTTGAAATAGTTAAATGCAACCGCCACTTCTAGTCCAACAGTTTATTTTCTCGTACTACTAACATCATCTCTCAGTTTGGTTTCTACGCTAATGACGATACCATTTACTCATGTCTCGATGGTAAGTCTAATCATTTTGATAAGGTCAAAATGGCAGCTGATATCGAAAACGACCTAGAGCCTGTTGTTAACTGGGGCAAATGATGGCTTGTTAATTTAAGGCCTCTAAAACTAAACTGTCCACTATTAATCATCTAAGAGACCCTTCTCTGTTCTCCATCAACATGGCTGATGCTGATCTCCAGGAGATTTACTCAATGAAATGTCATTTTTAATCATTGATCTAAAAAAACGGCGATATATATATATATATATATATAGGATGAGGTGGATAAATTGTAGCCATTTTATATTTTTAATTTCGCGCATCCGTGTTGTTTGTTTTTAATTTTGTCGACTGCACAGTATAGTAGGGTCAGTTGTGCACCATCTGTGAGAAAAAGAGCACTATGACGCACATCACTCACCCAGAAATTTGGAAATGGCATGCTATAATTATTGGCATTCGCACCGGAAGCTCCATTAGGCACATTTCAGAGTGTTTTGGTGTCAATCTAAAGACAATGTAAAGGATTCAGAAAGTGTTGGATGAGTCTACTGGGGATTACGAAGAAACAACAGCTTGGAAAACTCACGGTTATCGTTTTGAGAAAAGAATCCCCGAATTTGTTGGGACGAATCTCAGTCTAAATACGGAGGCCTACATCAAGGAGGTAGTGCTGTCCTGGGTCAAAGGGGTGGCTGCTGAAAAAAAACCCATGTCTGGCCACAGGACTCTACACCATACCACACAGTCTAGAGAACACCGTCATGAAAATTTTTACAGCCACATCACCCCTTACATCAGACCATCTAACTCCTCAGACTGCAATTATTATATGTGAGGGCAGTAGAGCGAGAGACCAACAAAACTCCTTGTAACGCCAAAGATGAACTGAAGGCAAGGATTATGGCAGCATTCACTGAAACAAGAAGACCGTCCAGAAGAGTTGCAGGAAGTTCCGAGTCGTCTGGAGGCCGTGTTGAATCTAATGGCGATTATATTGAATAAATTTACTCTTTAGTATTTGAAGATATTTTTTGTTTAATTTTGGTAAATATATCTGTTATTTTCATTTTTGCATAATGTAGACGACAATTTACCCAACGCAGCTTAAATATTTCTGAACGAGTTATAAGCTACTGTTATATTAAAATTTTCGTGTTCAGGCCGAGATCTTTTCAACACCGCTTTTATACACACACACGCATATATATATATATATATATATATATATATATATATATATGGTCATAGAAAGAGACAAACAGAGAGAGATTAAATGTGTTTTTACAACACAGTCGCCGAAAGTTCAGTATTTTATTTGGATAGAGCTATACGCCCACCAATCAGTCCATGTACTCAGCGAATATTTACAACACCCGTCATAAACCCATCGAGTTGTTAACACCTTGCAAAACAGACGCGTCTGACTTGTGTTTATGTAAGCAGCGGCTATGTTGTTTACACTGCCTGAAGACACTTATGTCTTCTGGTAAATCGTGTGACAAGAATTGCGTGGGATTTGTTCACACAATCTTCATCTAAAATACCGTATTAACCATTTTCTGCTATTACTTTTCGGTTCAGCCTCGAAAACTAACATTAACATAACTTAGGTACCTCCACGAAAATGTAAACAAAAGAGCATAGCATGATGAAAAAGACGCCGAACTTGACGAAAACAAAATTTTATCGTCTAATGTTCATATTATTATTAAAGAGGAAAGATCAAAGTATTTTGGGGGTATTTTTTAAATTTTTTTAATCGTTCCTAGCACGTCTGAAATTTTCGTTAAAAATATTGTTTTTTTTTTTTGTCAAAAAAAAAAGGACAGATAATCAATCATTTTCAATTATTTCTTTCGATTTGATAAAAAAGATAAAAATCTGACTTTGATATTCTTTTAAAAATCAATTATCATTTTTTCAAAACTGATTTTAATAAAATCAGAAATTATAATGTTTATTTAAAATATTTTGAACCGAGCTTAACAAAGCAGGTCATAACCTTTCGCGTCGCTTGACAGGTGACGAAAGACACATTCATGACGTTTAGATAACTTACGGGAGGATAATTCTTTCTACGGATGGAAGGAAGGGGAATTATTTAGATTTAAGTGAACAAATTATTTACCTCGTTACTTTTAAGGAAAACTTTCAGCGCTCTAATTTTTTTTTTTTTTTTTTTGTACTTAGCTTTCATCTTTACGTTTACGATGCTTTATGGAAAATATGAAGAAATTAAAAAATAAGACTGTTAAGATGAGATTAAATTTCATAAGAAAAAGGTATCTAATTAATTTATAGGTACCTTTCTTATGCGATTTTATTAGAAGTGTACATAAAATACTATAATTCTATGTACATTTATTACATTTTACTGTGTTATTTGTATTTCCCTTCATTTTATTATTAATTTTGATATTTCATTTATGGAAAAATGTCGTAACTGAGATTAATATAAAAATAAGATCATATAAATTAAAGTTTAGCAATAGGTAAATTTCATAAGATGATACTGATACTTATAGGTACCCTTCTCAGTTGAAATTGAAAAATCAAATTAACTTCTCCATACGTGTTTCGCAAAAGTAAAGGCCTTAACAGCGGAGAACAATGCTGAACTCAAATAATGCAAATAAATTGTATTCTGGTTGGTTTTCCGTACTTTATAATTACCGCCCGATTATAAGCACAAAAATTACATTTTTTAATTACTGTGGATCTTCTGATTGGTCCAAACGATACAATTTTCAAAGCGCTAGACAAAGGACACTTTGAAAGGTTGATGGTGCTTTTAACTAATGTTATAATATTTTTAAAAACTTAATGTAAAAATCTATTATAATTAAAGAAATAACAAATAATTGTATTAAAAATTCAATTTTCATTGAAAAAAATTTTTGCTTTCAGAAAATATTGTGTGACATCCAACCGTTACGTCAAATTGTGACGTCAGCCGATCCCGGGTCTTATCCTGGTCACGGCACCAATTGTGCATCCAACTGTTACGTCTAATTGTGACGTCAGCCGATCCCGGGTCTTATCCTGGTCGCGGCGCCAGTTGTGATGATCTAACCTTTAAGTGATTCGGATGGGAATCTGAGATTCGATATCAGCCTCGTCGTTCCTAACTCGCTTCCAACGTCTGGTTACCGAAGTAACTACTTTGATCTCCAGTCTGCCTACCCACGTTGTGAATTGATCTTAGGCAGACGAAATCAATCAGCGTTGGGGCCGTACTGCAAGCTTGAGTTCGAATGAGGGCGGTATCGCACAAGTACGGGTAAAATAAAATAAAATAATAAGTCGAAAATGGTATCAAAAAAAGGATAACAATACTTTATATCTGGATGCTGGATACATAGGACTGCGTCTATCTCCCGAGCCGCTATATGGATTGTGACACGTGGTTTTTAGGCGAGTCTTAAGATCTAAGCTGTCTGTCCTTTAAGAAACTGGTTCTTGGTGTGTCTTCAGGCGAAATTCACAAATCTTATTTTGGTGGTGTGAGTCTAAGTCGTTCTTCAAAAAATAAATTGTTCTTGGTTAGAAGATGAGTTCGGAAGTTGCGCGAATCTTGGTCAACTCTTCGTGGTGGGTCTTCAGAGCTCTCAACTGGAACTGCCTCTCCAACTCTCAAACTCTCGAACTCAAAACTAAAACTAACTAAACTGATTTTTGCTCGCTGCGACTTTGCTTATATGGATGCTGATTCAAAACCGGGAGTGGGCTCGTCGGGGTTTGAGGTTCCTTGATAAGTCTAAATCCATAAACCCCTTCTTTTGTTTTCGGTCAGGAAAAATTTATCATTTCCATTTTTGGAAGTCTTCTCTTACTCCCACCTTCTCTTATTTTCATATGGATACCTCCCCATGCCCCAGAGGGGCGTCAACGGTCTTCCCCACTTCTTCGTAGTAATCCCTCATACTTAAACTCTCTGCGGCTGCCTCCTTGCGTCACATGATCACCTCCGCCTGGCTGGTTAGCGTTCAACCAATGGTCGATCAACAGTGTGGGCGTGACTAGACTAGCCTTGTTCTTAAAAAAATATATATTTTGTTCAAATTATCTTTTTCTTTTCCTTTTCTTTCTTTTGTTTCTCTCTTCTTCTCTGGCCGCCAAAAAGACAATACGACCCGTAGCGTGATAATCTCAATTCTTATCCTAACGTCACGGCATATGGAATTCTTCAATCAGATTTTCGCCAGCACCAAGAGGCTAGTCAACCAGACACACTACTTCTTCGGCGACAACGAAATATTGTTTCGCTGTCATATTCAAATTCCAACACAGCCCAGATGTGTTTTCTCTCAATGATACCTCCCATCGACAAAGACCCAACCTCGAGATGACTCTCTTTGTGTTTGGTCAACAGATGACCTATTAAATTGTTTTCAGACAGCATTGTTTTCGACTATCAAAATAACATTTTCAAATGTCTCTTCTCGTAGGTGACTTTATCTTTAAAATTTCCTCGCAGGGAACTTCACCACTCCCGACAATCTGCTTGCTACAAAGACACAGTTAATTTTTTATCTATCTAAACAAAACAATGTATCAACCTGGACCCTGCCAGCCAGCCCCAAGACAATGGCCGACAGAACCCTCACCAGTGTCTTCCATTATCAAAATAACATTTTCAAATGTTATTTCTCGTGGGTGGCCTCCCGTTATCATATAAGTTAAGTCTCGCCTCTCTTCCACTCTCTTTTCCTTCTCTTTTTCTTTTCCTTCTTTTTCCTTCTTTTTGCGCCCCTAAATGGTGTCACAAGTGTCCATATTCATAAAAACAACTAAAAACAAATAAAAGCATTTGAAATTAAATAATATATTTGTTTTATTGAGTTTTGTATGTTACAATTCAGGTACGTTGGCTCCAATTAAAAAAAAAAGATGATTTGCATTCTTCAAAGCCTTGTGCTTTTAGCTATTGTAATCACTAAACCCGATGCGCTCGAATTTCTAGAGTTTTTCATAAAATTAGTTATGGGGTGTTAATAAGTATAAAAAAAAAATATTTCTGCCATGACTTTAATAAAAAAAAAACATATTTATAATAATTTCGATATTCTGTGAATAGTTTCTGAAAGTTTCATTAACATCTGACATTTATTTTTATTTTTGCAAGATTTTCCAAATTAATGTGTGTAATACAAAAAAAGAAACGCGCTAAAAATTATCTGTTATTTACTACCCCTTGTTGCAACAAAGAGAAACAATGTTTTTAAATCAAAATTTAGAATATTCTAAAAAGATGGAAATTTTTTTTTTAAATAATTAAAAAACATTTGGTCTGTCCTCTTCATAAAAACATAAACATTTAGACGATAAAATTTTGTTTTCATAAAGTTTAGCGTCTTTTTCATCAGACTATGCTCTATTTTTTTAGCGATTTCGTGGAGGTACCGAACATAACTTTATTTTAGCACAATCCATTACTTCCCCTCTTCGGAAATTTGACTTTTACTAACCTTTCTCATGTCCTTTTCGTGTGTGTGTGTGTGTAAGCAAAAACAAAACAAAAACAAAAAAAAACTAACGCATATATTCCAAATATAATTCTGCTTAGATTTATTTTGTTCTTTGCTATATATATATATATATATATATATATATATATATATATATATATATATATTAAAAATAGGATTGTTAAAAAATAAGAATATATACATATATATATATATATATATATATATATATAAAGTGCTGTTCGATAAAAGTGATCCTTTGAATTTAGCTCAACTTTCGTTTCATCGGAGAAGAGAATATTCTTCCAGTCTTCTACAGTGAAATTTTTGTAATATTGAGCCCATTCAAGTCTCTTGGCTTTGTTGGCTTCGCTTATTAGCGGCTTAAACCTTCGTGTACAAGATTTGTAGCCTTGTTCTAACAGCCACCGACAGACTGTTGAAGAGGCAAGACTAACACCTTGCTCTTCGCTTAGACTGGCTGCAATTTCTTGGTTAGTTATAGTCCTATTCTTCGCTACTTCTTTCTTGATTACCCTGCCAGTTCTATCATCAATCTTTTTCTTTCGTCTCCTTGTTTCCTTCCTTGGAGCAGGAGTGGCATCATTATGTGCCCTAAGCACACGAGAGACAGTTGATTGCGAGGTTATAGCAATTTCTGCAATTTCTCTCGTAGACTTGTCTGCTTTTGAGAGGGCAATAATAGATGCCTTAAGAGGTTCTGATGCGTGTTTGTACCCTTTCATCTGGTTAGTAACTGTTTTTATACTGTATGAGGCTTTCTGGAATATTCTGGAATACTCTAGATTAAATTTAAGCTGTTCTAGAATTTTATAGAATATTGTTCTGAGTGTATTGTAAAATAGTTTTCAATGTTTTGTCAAAAGTTCTTTAAATTTATCAGTTTAATCATTAGAATGCGATATCTGAGTCTCGTTTTTTTCTTTAATCTCATTTATATCCAAATTTATAATTATCAGTAGAACACCTTAGGGTGAATAAACCTTTATCCTAGATGGTCGGAAAGGGGTCTTTATATTATTAAAAATTATTTTAACCCCAAAAACAATAGACAAGAAATATTTTTAGTAAAAAACTCATGTGAGTCACTTTTATCGAACAGCACTGTATATATATATATATATATATATATATATATATATATATATATATATATATATATATATATATATATATGCATGTATAACTGTTCTCTTTCGATGCGGAGTGAAGTGGGTGTTCAGTATGTAAGATTGGTTTGTTTTGTTTTACGGCATATCAACCTCAATGGGGTACTTAATGCCAACAAAATTTTTATTGCTGGTAATATGTTGTTTTTTTTTTGCAAAAATGTATTACTGGTAATATATTTCTGGTAAGATTTTTCTTCAAAGATCTGTTGCAGGTAATACGTTTCTAAAAACGTATTGCTGGTAATATTTTTCAAAAGAAGTATCGCTGATATTTTTTCCAAAGAAATGTATTGCTGGTAATGTTTTTTTACAAAAGTGTATTCCTGGCAATATTTTGTTTGGAATTATTTTCCTTTAAATTCTAGCAATAATTTTTCCTTCACAAAAACATTTCTAGCAATAATTTTTCCAACAAAAATCTATTGCTAGTAATAATTCTTCCTTCAAAACTGTATTTCCGATAGTTATTTTTCCTTCAAAACTATATTGTTGGTAATAACTTTCCCTTCAAAAATGTATTGCTGATAATATTTTTTCCTTAACAATGTATTGTTGTTAATATATTTTTCCTTAACAATGTATTGTTGTTAATATATATATATATATATATATATATATATATATATATATATATATAGAGAGAGAGAGAGAGAGAGAGAGAGAGAGATGACCAGTCATACATTTCTGGAAAAAGAATTTTACCAGCAATACATTTGATAACAAACTATTATTAGCAATAATTTTTTAGAAATACTACCAACAATACATTTTTTAGAAAACATTAATACATATGTTGTTGATCCGAACAAAAAAAAAATATATATATTGTTGACATTAAATAACTCACTAAGGTTAATATGCCGTAAAACAAAATAAACCAAACCAAACGTGAATACGTGTTTTTTTTCTCGCCTTCCCTCCATTTGTTGAACATACACCGGATATTTCCAATTTACACCAACACAAACGGGAATCAAAACAAATCGTGGGTTGAAATTTTCGCGTCGATGAAAGACCAGTGGCGTCTATGTATTTTTAAACATAGCCACCGCTTAACTGTGTTCAGTTACATTGTTTGGTCTCTAGAAATGTTTTCTTAACCCTTGTTGAATTCAACGGCTGCGAGTGATTTTTTTTTTGTTTTTGTTTTTTGTTGTTTTTTTCTGCATAAAGAAATTCAGTGACACTTCTGCTTTGTATGTTAGACGCCATTTTGACTACAGCTCAGCTGCTCTCTGTAAGAATACCAAATAATGGTTTATAAATTGGAAGGTCCACTGTCTATCAGTATCCGTCCATGATATCATGAGCCAACATAATCGAATAGAAGTCATTATTCTCCGAGTGGCACTAGTAATTTTTGCTACCTGTAAATCTGTTATTTAAATGCAGACGTTCTATACAGTTATCGGCTGGTCCTCGCTATCAGCGACAAACATCTGGGGATGATTTTATTCTATTACGTTATAAAATAGATTAGTTCATTTTCTCTGATGTTCTGCAAATTATCCCGAAGAATAATCATTCGTAGCATTTTTTTTTATTCTAAGTAACACTGGTTTTTTCTGTGAAACTGTTGTCTAACGTTATTGAAATTTTATTTTATTTCAGATTAGACACTTCCTTAGAGATGAAATTCCAAGTAGGCAAAAATGATCATGTCAGGAATTTCTTTGCTTATATTCAAGGCCACAAAGCTGCCAAAGCTGCTCGAGACATTGGTACGGAGATGAAATGCTTCAAAACAGCCAAACGGTCAACGCTAAGCTGTATTTTGAAGAAATGAACAGGATCGAAGAGGCAATTCAACTGAAAAGCCCCGGGCGGCGGTACAGTGTCATTATTCAATATTCGATATGGTAATGCTCGCCCCCACGTCACTAACACAACTAAATATCCAATTAAAGAGCTCTGCCTCGTCCACCATATTCACCTGGCTTAGCCCCTCGAAACTACCACCTTTTTGGTCGCTTTCTAACAATTTGAGTGGTGTTTCGTTCAACAACGATGTGGTGCTAAAATATTTTGATAAATTTCTTAGTGGTTTCTATCGCGGAAGCATTGAACAGGTAGTGGATTATTAGCGCGAGGTTGTAAATTGTAGAATTGTTGAATGATTCGTCAAAACTATTAGCAAATAATAACTATTAAAATGAATTTTAAAAAATGAACGAATTTATGTAACAATCTACTAATACACCGGAAGATACAACACACTTTCGTAGCATTTTATTTATTTCAGATAAGGCAGCCCTTTGCAATGGAATGCCAAGAGGACAAGAATAAGAATGTTTGAAATTTTCTCATTGATCCTAATCAAGATCACAAAGCTGCCAAAGCTGCTTGTGTTGTGTACGGTGATGACTTGATTACCAAAGAATGATATGAAATGTTCAAGAACAACCAAACGATCAAACAATATGTTGAACAAATGAACAAACCTCAAAGAAGCAATTCAGCTGAAAAGATCTGTCCTTCAATACAGTGTGATTATTCAACATAACAATTGTTATGGGACCTTACCCATATTAACATAATGGACTATTCCATACGTAATGAATACTGGGTCTCAAGAGGAAGCGGGGAGTTCAGTTCGAAGTCGGGCGACCGGCTGATCGGCTGATCGGTTGAACTCTCTGCCTACGGGCGGGGAGGAACCCGAAGGAGGCTACGCCGAAGGGCGGAGTCTCTTTCGGGGAGGTAAACCGGCCCTGAACCCGTTTAAACGGGTTCAAAGGGCATATTTTTGCCTGAGCCCACGGGCTCGGAAATCCCACGTTAAACCGGCCTTGTGCCGCATGATGACCTCGTGGGGGGGGGGTGACTAAATACCGTTCAGTTCGAAGTCGGTCGACCGGCTGATCGGCTGATCGGTTGAACTCTCAGCCTACGGGCGGGGAGGAAACCGAAGGAGGTTACGCCGAAGGGCGGAGTCTCTTTTGGGGTTGTAGACCGACCCTGAACCCGTTTATACGGGTTCAAAGGGCACATTTTTGCCTGATCCCACGGGCTCGGAAATCCCACGTTAAACCGGCCTTGTGCCACATGATGCCCTCGTGGTGGGGGGGGTGATTAAATACCGTTCAGTCCGAAGTCGGGCGACCGGCTGACAAGCTGATCGGTTGAACTCTCTGCATTCGGGCGGGGAGGAACCCAAATGAGGCTACGCCGAAGGGCAGAGTCTGCTTCGGGGAGGTAGATCGGCCCTGAACCCGTTTATACGGGTTCATTGGGCATATTTTTGTTCGAGCCCACGGGCTCGGAGTGCCCACGTTAAAAAGACCTTGTGCCACATGACACCCTCGTGGGGGGGTGACTGAATATCGCTCAGTCCGAAGTCGGGCAACCGGCCTACCGGCTGATCGGTTAAACTCCCTGCCTTCGGGCGGGGAGGAACCCGAACGAGGCTTCGCCGAAGGGCGGAGTCTCTTTCGGGGAGGTAAAACCCGATCCTGAACCCGTGTATACGGGTTCAAAGGGCATATTTTGGCCGAGCCCACGGCCTCGGTGATCCCACTTTAAACCGGTCTTGTGCCACATGATGCCCACGCGGGGCCTTGACTAAATACCGTTCATTCCGAAGTCGGGCGACCGGCTGATCGGTTGAACTCTCTGCCTTCGGGCGGGGAGGAAACCGAAGGAGACAACGCTGCAAACCGGCCTTGTGCCACATGATGCCCTCGTGGGTGGGGTGACTAAATACTGTTCCGTCTGAAGTTTGTCGACCGGCTGACCGGCTGATCGGTTGAACTCTCTGATTAAATACTGTTCCGTCTGGAGTCTAGAGTTCAGTCTGGAATTCAGAGTTCAGTCTGAAGTCTGGAGTGAGGTCCGTCAGAAGTCTGTCAGGAGTCAGTCAGTCAGAGCGAGCGAGTCAGTCAGTCGAGTCAGAGGCAGTCCGAAACAGAGTCGCGTTCAGACAATTACTGCAAACCATTGGAATAGTGATACTGGTTGGGACTACATTGTTTTCTCTACTAAACCCGATTGTTCATACTAACAATTCTACTTCTCTGTATATATTCCCTGTTTGTAATATATCTGTGTTATTCCATATCCGTATTCGAGTTCTTCTTTATTGGTTCTACCTTGGACTATCACCGTGGTACAAAGAACCGGACCATAACAACAATGTTCGCCCCCACGTCGCTGACACAACCAAATATGCAATCAAACAGGACGGTTGGAATGTTCTCCTATACACACCATATTCTTCTGATTTAGCCACTTCATAGTAAGAAGCATTGAATGGTTAGTGAATCGTTGATAGGCTGTAAACAATGAAGGGGGATACTTTGGTAAATGATTCATCAGAATTATTAATAGGTAATAAGGATTAAACTAAAGTATAAAAACGAACGAATTTATGAAACAACTTAATAAGTCTTGCGTCTTTTTAAAGGGAACTTTTCATTGAGGAATCATTTTAATATGCATTCACAAGGGAATACCACCTATTTCCTATAAATATTTCTTCAGCCAGATGTAGAAATTTAATTCCTTGAGCTTGTAAGGACATTTGGGGTCTAATCAGCGTAGTAATAATGTAACAGCATGAACCTCAATTCTATACTCCATAAATTAGCTTGAAAAATTGCGTTAATTGTAGTGTGGTTCCGTACACTTACGAATAGGGTGAATCTAATGGCTGCAACATTTCCTGATCTATCACAGTGAGAAATTCGAAAGTCGCTGATTTATGAGGTATTGGCAGGGTGTAACGCTCGTGTGAGGCATTGGCAGGGCGTAACGGTCATGGGAGGTATTGACAGGGCGTAACGTTCGTGTGAGGTATTGGTAGGGCGTAACGGCCATGTGAGATATTGGTAGAGCCTAATGGTCGTGTGAGGTATTGGCAGGGCGTAACGTTCGTGTGAGGTACTGGTAGCGCGTAACGGTCATTTGAGGTATTGGTAGGGCGTAATGGTTGTGTGAGGTATTGACAGGGCGTAACGGTCGTGTGAGGTATTGGCAGGGCGTAATGGTCGTGTGCGGTATTGGGAGAGCGTAATGGTCGCGTGTCTTCGCCCATATGAAGATAGTGTAAAACATCCTTCAAATTCTGCCAGACGTTGATATTGGCACTGTATTTCTTCGCGTGGCTTACTGAAAGCGTCCTGATTTTGTTGTTCGATATAAGTTTTGTTGCCTTATCACCAATGAGGTCGATTTTCTTTTGTTATCCATCTCCATGTCAAGGTTTGTTTTTTTTACTGACTGTATCACCTTGCTTCTTTTTCCTTCAATGCCCTATTTTCAAATACTCTTTTCTCATTATTGTGAAAAGCGTGGATATACCTACAGACAAGACCGACATAGAAAAGGATTGATTTATTGATTCGTTTTCTACGGGTTATCAACCTTTTACAGGTCATTTAAAGCCAGAAAATATTTTAGATTGTAAGAATTTGGGGAGCAGGTATGATAAAGCTTTTAGTGATATTATGTTGGTGCCAAAATAATGTCGTTTTCTCACATATGTTACTATTTGAGAAAACGACATTATTTTTGCACCAACCTAATACAAGTTTAACTAATTAACCCATTGGTGGGGGAAAGGCGTCGGATTCATAATTTTTCCGTAAGTGAATATAACGTAGCCAACGGGAATTAGAATTCGGCTCTTAGATTAACAATTCCGTGCGATTACGCATTAAACCACCCGCATTTCCAAGCTTACGGCCATTCATTCATTTTAAACAAATTAAATATAGTCGATAAACTTTCTTTCATATAAGCAAAACGATAAAAAAATATTTTCGATAGAAAGCTCCTGAAAATTTCAGGGTTGTCTTATTTTAATATTCTGTACAGGCTGCATTTTATTCGAGTATACCCTATTGCAGACGCTTGCTCAGGTGCATTTGTGTTTATTCGACAACCACAGAGCCCACTTGTAGCTTATACTGCAACTATGGTGAGCAGACCTTAGTTACTGTTTCTGGGAGAGAGTGTTTTATTTAGTGTGATCAACAATTTCAACAAGGCTGTGATAATTTGTGACTTCGTGTAAGCACAAATGTTCCATCTACCCAATTGCACTCACAAGGTTTGGTTTTCAGTCACAAAATTCAGCTTATAATATTTATTCTCATAAAAGAAATAAGTATACAGAGATCTTCCTATTCTACCTGGTGCTTGAAAATCGTACCACGTGCTGACACAAAATTATGGAAAAGAAATAGGTAAGAAAGAATTGTCCGGAAGCAGTTAATGTTTACGCCAGCACGAGCTGACAAGTAACCTTCACCTTGATTTGGAGCGGACTGGCGTTGTTTAAACTACGGATCAGGACAGATCACATGTACTCTCCCACTAACAGTAACTAAGGATTGCTTAGCACAGTTACAGTATAAATTACAGGTAGGCCCTACGGATGCTCAACCAATATGAAAATACATGAGCATGTGTCTGCGACAGGTATTGACTAGATAAGTATGCTCGGAAAATGGAGCCACCCATGATGTGTGTGTGTATATATATATGTATATATATATATATATATATATATATATATATATATATATATATATATATATACATACAGGTAAGATGAGAATGAATAGTGTTAATTTACTAACATTACTGTTAAGTCTTATTCGTTTAAATTATACTCAGGTTTCTTAAAGTGTCTGTTTATTTATCAGCTATAAAAAGGTCGATTTTTTTTTTGTTGTTGAAACTCACAGGGCATGTGGCATACCTAGCTTTTTGTTAGATTACCAGATAGGTTTCACTAGGAAATGACATTGTCTGATGTACAATATTGTAACTATTTACATCCGCCCAGGTTTTGCTGTCTTTGATTCTAAATATACGGTTGTTGTTTTTTTTATTTTGTAGACTACACAGCATAATAGGATCAGTAGAGTACCGTCTGTGAAAATAAAGCACACAATGATTAAAATCCATGCGCTAGAAATTTGGAAACGGCATGCTGTACTGTCGGATGTGTTTAATGGTGATTACGTTTATTGGCGCGGACTGTTGACCCACGCCTACCGGGGACACTTGTAAGACGTATAAGGGTAACGCAACTCAATTCCTAGGAACTGACCGCCAGGCAAATTGCGCATAGTATTTGATTATAGTGTTGAAGGATTTGTGCAGAACCAACCACACTTTTTGAACAGCTGAATGCAGAGACCTGTTGCACTACGTGCCACAAGGTCACCAAACAACACTCCGCAGGTTTTGAGTTCAGAATTGTCCTCTTCTAAGACAAGTTGCCATCCAAATCTGTAGAATCCAGTTCGTCATGCTATTTACCCATAGCTGTGATATATATATATATATATATATATATATATATATATATATATATATATATATATAATTATGTAATGAAAAACAAAACACTTTAAGGTACCATTACGATAATTTATTTCACCTAAATAATTTTTTAAGGATTCAGGCTCATCAGGTAAAACTTCCATAGGGAAGTATAGGGAGGGGTTAAATCAAAAAATCTAAGAAACTATGGATTAACCCCTCCCTATACTTTATATTGTCTGTTTAACTACCACTCTCAACCCCCTCTATTAAATTACAAAAATTACACTACCCACCAATTTCTAATCCCATTTTTCCTCTCAATTCGTTGTTGGAAGTTTTACCTGATTATCCTGAATCCTTAAAAAAGGATTTAGGTGAAATAAATTATCGTAATGGTACCTTAAAGTGGTTTGTTTTTCATTACATATTAGCTCTGTCCTAACATTGAGCTCTCAGGATTTCATCCTCTTTGGATTTACCAATTCGGTTTACCAAGTTCCTTATAACTTAACTTATATATATATATATATATATATATATATATATATATATATATATATATATATATATATTGTCAGAATGTTTTCATTCAGAAATACCTCATTAAACAATTTAGACAAGAGCTGTACGGATGAGTTTCATAGCATCCTTATTAAAGGAAGAAAGAAAATTACTATATTGATGTATTAGGTTGGTGCAAAAATAATGCCGTTTTCTCACATATGTTACTATGTGAGAAAACGACATTATATTTTCACCAACCTAATATATCTATTTTCTTTCCGAGTACTTTCGACATTAGAACTATGTCATCTTCTGGGTCTTCTGCTTATTAAAAAAATAGGAGAAAGCAATAGAGCAACTAGAATATAATAATTCTTCAACTAACCCTAAACATATTAACCTTTTATACCGTAATCAAATATATTCTAATTATAAACAGGACGAAAATATCCTAAAATCCTAATAAATACTAACATATCCATCACACATCCTAATAAAAAAAAAATTTTAAATTCCAAATGTGCAGAACGCCGGGACCGACCTTCTCCAATCCAATAACATCAGGAAGTCTCTTTCATGACAAATCGACAATGGTGAGAATCGAATACGGGTCTCATAGTTAGAATGCGAACGTTGTTATAAATTCTTAAGTTAATGATTGAATTAATACATACCGAGTTCTATGACAATAAGATATACGTAGAAATTCTCCTATTGCACCGTTAAGTGCAGCTTAAGAACTTTAATAAAATAATGCAATAACAATTATAAATATGAAATCTGGTTTTTATTTTAAGAAATAAATGTGTACCGATCAAAACATTTGAAATTGACAACTGTTTCATTTCACTGAAACATACCTTAAACACATCTATCTTCCATACTTCTTTTCTTTCATTTTCTCGTTGAAACCAAGTAGCGTTTCTGATATATCATTTCCGTGTTTTCACGGAAATGACATATTTGAGATGCGGATTTATGAGGGCGTAAAATCAACTAAGGAACTAAATAATGAAGCAACAAGCAAATATCTAATAGGATTTTATGAAAAATTAATTTTTGTGTCTAAAATCAGAGATTTCTACAATTCCCATTGAATGATATTATGTGAGACTCGGGCCAAACAATTGATCCGGTTGATATAAATATATTCAACAGCAATCAGGCAGCCATGTTTCCAAAATAAACTAATCTTGTTCAAATTGAATAATCATCCAAATGTTAGGCCTATAAATGTGAAAACCATAAATCGGAATAAAATTAAGGGCTGCAGAACGCATACAAGTAAGCTGTACGGACTCAGGATATCACATGATCCATAATAGGCCCATTTCTCATAAATTGAAACACTAGTATGTGTCTTATAATATATTTTAGAGTATAAAGATATCAAGAGACGAGGTAGGTAGTCCATTTATATGTATTTAGAGGAATCCTGATTTTAAACCTCCACTCCACTTTAAGTGAGAGGCTCCAAATGGAGAGCTCCATTTATCATCCACTGTTGTAGAAATTTATAAGAGCCTGGTCATTTTCCAGAGTTCGAGTGTTTCAATCAAATGACTTTCTTTTAAACGTTGTACCTGCAGTCTTGAAATATTCCAACCGTACCAATAGCGATTTTTCTCTGGAACAGCATCATTCCGATGTAACATGAAATGATCACTTCCAAAAGGTCAACTCGCTGGCAATTCCAGATTTGCCAGTCTAAAAAAAAGGTTTCAGCACTAAAGGCATGTTATACCCCAGTCCAAGACATGATGGTAAACGATGGTATCTGAAAGAAAAATGCTAAGACATTAGCTAACTGAAGGGACCATTGAAACTTCCTAATTTAACTACCACAGACAGGTGTTGTCAAATTCAACTGAAAAGGTCTGTCAACCGAATTATTCTTTGTCTTTTTACAATATTCGAAGATGTATATCGGGGCCAAAATTGTGAAGAAAACTGTTTGGAAGCATTCTTGCTGCCAAAATGTATCCTAATTATATATATATCTATATCTATCTATCTATCAAAAATAATGTCGTTTTCTCACATAGTAATATATGTGAAGAAACGACATTATTTTTGCACCAAGCTAATACATACACAAATACACACTTACACACACACATATATATGTATATATATATATATATATATATATATATATATATACATACACAGATACATACACATATATATATATATAGACATACACAGATACACACACACACACATATATATATATATATATATATATATATATATATATATATATATATATATATATATATATATATGATTTGTCTAGGTAATCTAGGCTTCAAGCATATTAACGAGTAGGTAGATTTGCCTTTAGGGCTTTTTCCTTTCTTCAGTACTGTCGTTTTTTTTCGGGATTTTATCTTGATAAGAATTTTAGCTTTTGGCATGTTCTCGGCTGTTTCCACCACTGTTTCTTTTGTGTTTCTTTAATACATACATTTTTTTCTAATCATAGATTTCCAAATTTTTATCCAAAAGTTTTATTCTTTTATTTGTCCCTTCCTTTTTACCTTTTCATTTTATTCTATTTAATTATATTTTATTCCTAGATATTCTTTTGTTCCACTCTTTTTTTTTTTTTGTTTCGTCGGCTTTTATCCTAACTACAGCTTGTAGTTATTCGAATTATTACACGTCGTTCTGAAATTGACAAACTGATCGAACAATTTTCGACCACACTGAGTACACGCAAAACATCTTCCCCACTCCGCAAACCTATAACTCTCTTCATGTTTACAATCTTACACCACCACTTCCCCTACTAATAAGAATAGACCGTCCTAACGCTTTTACATCGACCAAAATTTTAAATTTAAGTTTATTTTCATAAAATAAGGTTCGCACAGCGATGTATCAGACAGAGATCGTTTTTTTGCTAATAATATGATCTCCACCAGAAAACACACAGTCTACAAAAACATCTCTGTTTATTTCTTGCCACCTTGATGAAGGAGACAGGCGTGTCAGAAAATTCCGGACTTAAAACGTTTCTTTCCGTCCTTCATTTCTGCCATATGGTTAAAAATTAATATTTAATAAATGCTTTTTATACTGATCATATTGGTATCCTTTCGCTTGTTCTTGTTTTATTAACTAACCTATTTATTTTACATAATTTAAGAAGTATAAATCTAATTATATATATATATATATATATATATATATATATATATATATATATATATGCCGGATGAAACGGAAACGAACCAAACTACGGATCTACGGACAACGAGACTGACATGCCGATGTGGAAAGATGTGTAAAAATATGCGCGACCTAAAAATCTATCAGGCAAAAATGAAGTGTCAGGTGCAGATGAACCAACAGTAGCGCGCAGGAATTTTTTCTGGTGAGACGCAGGAGGTGCAAGGCCGGGAAGCTCACCACAGTGCCCAGTCCCTCCAAGCAGAGGCTCAATTCGAGCCTGATACTCCATTTCGAACAAAGATAAAATGGCCAACAGCCAGTAACAAACACGCGTGGAACGATTTCGACATGGACATCGGTGAGATCCTTCAAGTAACATCAAGAGGTTCGGTGGATAAACGACTAGCGACAATGTCAAAAATTATCACTAGTTATGCAGCAATTTGGATATGAGGAGCGGAAAGAAAAGAAGGGTATTAGCATAGAAAATAGGAGGGAAATAAAGTTTAAACAATACAGGTCGGAGCTCAAATCTCTTCGGAAACAATATAAAATCGCGAAACTCGAAGAGAGACAACCCTTACGGGAGCTTCGAGACCTAATTCGTTTAAAAATAAAGTCTTTACGCAGAGCAGAATGGCATAGTCGAAGGAGGAAAGAAAGGGCAAAGAAACGGATGACATTTCTCTCAAATCCATTCAATTTCACAAAGATGCTGTTAGGGGAAAATCGAAGTGGTCAGTTGGAGAGTAACCCTCGTGAAATTAATGCTTTCCTACAAGAAACTCTGAGTGATCCAAGCAGACAGCTAGAACTTGTAGAAAACACGCCCTTGATAATCCCTAGTGCACCATTAACGCCTTTTAACTCGAAAGAACCAAATTGGATGGAAATTAACGCAGTCACTAAAGCAGCCAGAACGGCCTCCAAACGGAGTGCCTTACATAGTTTACAGACGTTGTCCAAAGCTCCGTCAGATGTTATGGAAGTTACTGAAAGTTATTTGGAGGAGAGGGAAAATAACTGGACAATGGAGACACTCTGAAGGCATTTGGATCCCTAAAGAGGAGGAATCCAGAAGGATAGACCAATTTAGATGCATCTCCTTGTTGAACACAGAGGGTAAAATATTTTTTAGCATCTTAAACCGACGCTTGGCAGATTTCCTTCTTAAAAATAAGTACATAGATACCTCTGTGCAAAATGGTGGAGTACCAGGAATATCGGGATGTATGGAGCATATAGAGGTCGTATCGCAAATGTTAAAAGAAGCGAAGGCAAATAGGGGCGATATAGCAATCGTGTGGTTAGATCTTAAAAACGACTACGGATCAATACCACATAAACTAGTGGAAGAAGCTCTCCATCGCCATTATGTACCAAGTAAAATTACTGAATTAATCGCTGATTACTATAATAACTTCCAAATGAGAATGTTATGAGGTAATACAGCGTCAGCATGGCATAAATTGGAGAAAGGCATCATAACAGGATGCACAATCTCAGCGACCCTGTTCTGTCTAGCCATGAACATGTTAATTAAAGCGGCAGAAACAGAATGTAAAGGCCCGGTCACCAGATCAGGATTAAGGCAACCTCCTATAAGAGCCTATATGGATGATATGACAATAACTACTACATATATATAGTGTATTTATAGTGTTTTTTCTCTTGATCATTGCCATATATCGTTTGTATATATCATTCTTGTTTTATTAGTTTGTCATCGGTTTTAAGCGATATATATATATATATATATATATATATATATATATATATAGATATATATATATAATATGAAGCTTCGTTAATACTTGAAATACTTCAAGATCATATCGTCGTCTATTAAATTTAACGACTTCAAATTTGTATAT
This sequence comes from Acanthosepion lycidas, assembly GCA_963932145.1. Taxonomy (NCBI): domain Eukaryota; kingdom Metazoa; phylum Mollusca; class Cephalopoda; order Sepiida; family Sepiidae; genus Acanthosepion; species Acanthosepion lycidas. Next base: position 32,625,644 of record OZ010593.1, on the reverse strand, counting down.
AGTTTAAATCAATGTTAAGGAATATTATAGTGCTTATTGTACTTTTATTTTATTTTATTTTACTTTATTTTTAATTTCATTTTTGTATGTACCGGAAATATATATATATACGCCATGGCTATGGACAATTATTATCTTAATTTTGCGAATTTTAAAGTTAACATGCAATAAGCTTAAGAAACAGTTCAAGTATCCCCGTCAAAAGAAAAGAAAAAAGTACAAATAAAATAAAAACGGCAAATAATTAAACCATACAATACTTAAGTAAATAGGGTAAGATTTAGAAACATTAAGATTACCTCCTCAGTTAACCATCGAAACTGAAATCCACCGAAATAAGAAAAGAAACCAGTCCCCACCGCAGGCCATTTAAAACTAAATCTGCGCAGCAGATTGGTTGTTACTAACATCCAATCGGGTGTGCGGAACATGTGGTCTTTCTTCCTCTTATTCTTTAAAAAACGTCAGAGTAGCTGTTAGTGTTTAATCAGAAGGGGGAATCAGGGGAGATCAACCCCTGATTGGGTCGATTTGGTGATGGGGAGTACGATGTTGAAAGACCCGAAACTCCCTGATAAACCAAATCAAAACAACACTGACGACCCCCTTGGGCGGCTACTTAAAAGCGTATTTTCGAATTATATATATATATATATATATATATATATATATGTGTGTGTGTGTGTGTGTGTGTGTGTGTGTGTGTGTGTGTGTGTGCATATATATATATATATATATATATATATATATATATATATATATATATATATATATATTATTTTGCGTTTCATAGATGTTAACTTCTACTGTGGCATGTTATTTTTTAAATCTATGTAGCATAAAACAATAACCTGTTCAATAAACAATTTAAATTTCCTTTCAAAGAACACAAATTCCTGTTGAGGATTTGAAATTATCAGTAAAAACATTTTCCTTTAGAATTATTAAAAAATATTAAATCTAGTCTACAATGAAACACGATAAAATAAAGGTCATACATAAGTAACTTCACTTCACACTGTATTAATATATCCCCTAGTTATGGTGACCAAAGTCATGGAGTAGCGTCGAATAATGTTTCATGTTAACATAAAACTACATTATTAGACTGTTTCAGTCATAATTTATGAGTTACGTTGTTTTGTACGGAAAATTAATGAAGAGAACTGAGAATAGGTTTCCTCAGGTGTAGTTTCACACAATACCGCAAATTGCTACACAATTAAGACATTAACCAAAAACTTCCAGTCTTGTTCTAAAATAGCCTCATCTGATTGATACTTTCCAATGAATGTCATACATTGTGTCAAACTCATACATAAATTTCTAAATTGTCCGCTGTATACAAACGCTTTCTCAGATCAATGGTTTAAAACGGCTTTGAGAGAGTGAAGCTTATGCGTCTTAGCAAAAAAAAAATACTTATTGGAACCTTTTAGACTGACCTTACAGAATCACAAACAACGAAGTGCGCCAAATAACGGAAATATCACTTGAAGACTTTCAACAGCAGCAACAACTAAAATGGATATCACATGTAACTCGAAGAGAAAATAATGACATAATCAGTTCTATAAAATGGCAGCCGATGTCCAAAACGACCTCGAGTCCGTTGTAACTGGGGGGGAAAGATGGCTCGTTAATTTTAACTTATCTCCATTAACCATCTAAGAGATCCCCTTCCATGGTTTATGCTATCCTCCAGGAAAGTGCCACGTTGCACCTTCTCGAACTAACGTTCTCAGCTGTGATGAAGTGGAAAAACTATATTGAAACCATTCTAGGTCAGCTGGTAAGAAAATCGCTTCATTTGTGTCGTGCGAGACAATTCTTCCCTCTAGAATCTATCATACATATATATGTCGACCATTCACCCATGCTTAGAAAATTGCTGTCACATATGACACGGTTGCCTAGCTCTTTTACCATGAGCCACTCGATGAAATCCAAAGAATCAGCAATATTATCGGTTTTGATTTTGCGGCTTGATTTCAGTCACTTTCGCACCGCCGTAAGAGTGTGTCTTTACTATAAATATTTTCATGCTAATTGTTCAGATGAGATATTCGCTATGATAGTTAGTTGACGTGATTTGACCTACTTTCAAACGTGAACTTTCAACCTTTTAATTTAATTTAATTTTATTTTATTTTACATGTTTATCAATTTTTTGTTTAAATTTAATTTTTGTTTTTGTTTTTTTCTTGTCAGTATTTTTTCAATTTTTATGTCGGCTTTGACCGCCATCTTTGTTTCTATTTTCCTTCTGGTCTGTCCAAGTCATACCAGATTATGTTTTCTTTTTATAATTCATTTGCATTTAATTTATAGTTTTACGTTTGTTTAATATCTGCTTTATTAAAAAAAAAAAACTTACGGAACCATATTGAAAAGAAAACCGGTTTTTATTTATTTATTTTGACGTTTTAAATATTTAATTTTCTTGTCAGTCGGCAAAGTTTTTCAGTTTTCCCCTCTTCGGATTAAGCCAAGATTTATTTTATTTCACTGGATTAACTCCTAGTTTTCCCAGATTAGTTTTTTTGTTTACTGAATTTTTCTTTTATTCGTTTTTTGTTTCGTTTTGTTTTTGTTTTATTTTGTTTTATTTTGTTTTATTTTGTTTTTAGCTTAAATACTTTTTCGTCTTTTGGACGAATTTTAGCTTGTTTTTTTTTTGTTCGCCGAACTTTATTTTCGACGAACCTTGATTTTTTTTGTTTTTCGTAGGTCTTTAATTTTTCTTTCGGCGAACTTTATTTTCTTTTTCGTCGTTGGGCAAAGTTTTATTTTAAATCGATGCTTTTCTTTGATTAAATTAGTAAATTAGCAAGTTTATTTTTTCTTTCTGTTTTATGTCAATTTTCTCCATTATAATACTTTTATTTGGTATTATTATTTTTTCCTTCTTTATTTTATGCTTATTTGATTTAATTTTTAACTTCTTTTTGTAGAAGAAATTATTTTTGCATTTTAACTTTTACTTTTTTTTGTTGGTGTTTTCTCTTTAATCGCCTCTCTCCAGAATACAATTTCAGATTTATTTGCAAAGAAATTTCTCCGCCTAGCATATATTTGAGACGAAGATTATCAATATGGCCGACAAAAGTGGGTAAAAAAAAAGGACCTTTTGGGGTCTGTTTCTAAGACAGACCTACCCAATAAAAGAAAGACACCATGGGGCTCGCGGATGGAGTCAACCCCAAAATCCCAATATAGTAAGGATCATAAAAACAATGGTGACAAAGATATTACAAAGTCGAAAGCAAAAACGTGAAAAGCTCAAGTGAGTCACCAAAGAATAAGACTGCTAGAAGTCCCTCCCCAGTTGCATAATAAACATCGCGAAATTTTTGGAAAAGGCTAAGAGTTACGCACATTTTTAAAAGAAGTTGGGCTCAAAGAAGCAGTCCAGGAATTAAAGCTGTTCGAAAATTAAATGGTGCTGGTCTTCGTGATAGACAAGCGTACGCCCTTAATTTGTCGCTCCATGAAGATCACAGTGATTAAAACACTCATGTATCTGATAACTAAATCCCAAAGAGTTAAAAAAAGAATTCGTTTTTTTCATATGGGACATTATTACTCCCCACAGGCGAAGATTGCCTAGAAATGGACAAACTGAAATTGGTAACAATAGACCTCATGCTACGGACCGAGTATGAGGGTCGCCGAAGGACCAATTTGCAGTATTTGAGGTTCTGCCTCAGGAGTCCGGAGAGCATCAGGCTGCATTTTTGTTTAGGTTCGGACAAGTTTTAGGTACGACTTCTGACAATCTTTGCGGAGGATAGAGCTTTGATATAATTCTCGATCGGTTGGCTTTCGTCTCCGTCTGCAACTGTTTGGACTTTTGCGGCCGGAAAATGTCGGTCATTGTGACTGGCAGAAGATCTACTTGTTGTAGTTACGGGTAGAGTGGTCACCCCCTCTCCTCCCGTTCAGATTAAGAAGGCCTCTGGACGTCCTGCCGCAGGCGACCAAAATTCCCCTCTGACCGTTACTGTTAGTTCCACGGCGCTTGTAATGGGCCGACTAGCGACATGAACCGGTGCGGATAACCCACGGAAATGGCGTATCGCTAGTAGGAGCAGAGGGACGAGCCGAACGTCTGGGCCTCAGTCCTAGAATGACCTCAGGAACACCTATAGCCCCATTCCCTCTAGCAGCTCTAAGGGCAATGTCCCGACATTATACACTGAAACAGGAACAAAAGTACAAAGTGTTATTCATAATGACGATCGTCTTGAGTAGAGAATCCAGAGATTAGCAGTGAATATCTTGAAGACAGTAGGAAAGCGTTGTTCACGTTAGCAGTGGATATTTTGGTAAAAGGTAGCAGAGCATAGTTCATCCTTCTGTTTCTCTTCGCCTGACAAGCTGGACTGGACATTCGGGTAGAGTGAACAAAAATGGCCGCCTTTATACACGACGGATTGAATGTTCTACGTCTTCTGATTGGTTAACCTTCTATTGGTGGACTATAAAGTGAGTCAAGGCATTTTGACTAACTCACTAGTACATATATATATATACACAAAAAACTGCAACACAAAGATTAAACGAACCAAGTTGGCCCGCCGCCTTCACAACTCAAAAATACCGCTGATCATGCGTATAGAACAACACCAATTTCTACACCTACTCCCAATCCTTCTCAATCCCCCATAAAAAATAAAAGCTCAAAGCGAAACAGAAGTCCTGAAACTCCGTCTACAGTTATTAGGTTGGTGCAAAAATAATGTCGTTTTCTTACATATGTTACTTTTATATATGATTTCTGAATTAATTCATTGATATATATGGCCATGTTATATATCATTTTGAAGCGCGTTTTTCGCTCTATCGAATCGTGTTATTCGTTACTGTTCTCAATCTCTTCATTCATTTTTTTGCAGGCTTTTCAACAGCATGGACAAAATTCAAATCCGCACTATTTTCTTGTTCCAGTTCAAACTAGGCCGAAAAGCTGCCGAGACAGCTCGTGATATCAATGATGCGTTTGGCCCAGGAACCACTAACGAACGTGTGGCACAACGGTGGTTCAAGAAATTTCGCAATGGTTACGAGAGCCTCGAAGATGAAGACGGTCGCGGCCGGCGGACTGCGGTTGATAACGAACATTTGAAAGCCTTAATTGAAGCCGATGCTCACAAAACCACACGAGAAGTTGCTGTTGAACTCGAGGTCGACCACTGAACAGTCGTTCGCCATTTAAAGCAAATAGGGAAGTCAAAAAAGTTGGATAAATGGGTGAACGATAATAAAAAAAATCTTCAAAAAACAACATTATTTTTTGCACCAACCTAATAAAAGAAAGAAAATCAAGCATACTTACCTGGGGAAGACGTCTGCCGTGTATCCCAGAAAAGCTGAAAAAGTTTCCGCTGAAAATCAGAAAGGTCTCAAATGTCTGTGAAATTTTCGGCATCTGGGCTGAAAGGATATAAAAGTTCCACAGAACTTCAAAAAAGCAAAACGAGTGCAGACAGTTATGCGAGCATGTCCGGGTACGCGACGGATATGCAAATGTGCCTCTGAAATTAGTACTCCCAGGGGCGTATATGAATGACAACCAAATGCCTGAATTAAAACAATTTTGTTCTGGGCGGCTCCCCGTTTATGTTCACCCATCCCTTTATAAAGGCTTTAAAATTAACGTCTATCGGGGACATTAGCGGCCTGTCTCTTGATGGCCCCATCAAGAGTGAGATGGGCACATGATCAATGGGATGGGCCGTTGGTGTTCTCACCCAGGCCAAGTGCGAGGGTCCCTTCACAGAATCGGAAATCTGAAGCAGGTTGCCTGAGACAAATCTCCGGGATTAGATGGTCTACCCTACGAAATGTTCTTGAGGTAATCGTCCGCCTTTGTCCCTTTGCTAGCACTGATTTTTAATAACTTGTTGGAGCATGGGTTTATACCTCAGCGCTTCACCATGGATGTGATCAAGTTGCTACGCAAGGGCAAGAACGGTGGGGATAAGATAGGGAACATTCGGCTTTTAACTATGTTAAATACAAATTTAAAGATTTTAGCGAACCGTTTGCATGCTGTCCTTTCTAGTCTGATTGTGTTATGAAGGACAGAACAGTTCAGGACAACCTTCATATGGTCGACAGTGAAACCGAGCTAATCAATTTAGATCGGTCCAACGCATTCGATAGGATTGACCATCGATTTATGGAGGCTGTCCTATTGGTGACCGGTCTCGGGCCGGACTTTCGCACCTGGATCAAACTTCTGCATTCGTCTCCCGGTGTGCTGGTGGGGGCGAATGGGATAAGACCGGAGCCTTTCGTGTTGTCTTGCTCCATTCGTTAGGCTATCCGTTTTAATCTTTAGTTTATGTTCTTACGTTGGAACCCTTCCTTGGTAAATTAAAGACGAATCCGTTCCTACGCGGAATTTGCCTACCTGGTGCTATCACCTCAGCCAGGTGTTCTTCCTATGCTGACTACCTTTTCAGTTCTTGTGTCGAGCAGAGCCGTGATTGACGAAGTCAGCAAATAAATCAGAGGGTATGAAACGGTTACAGGAGCCAAGACCAACAGCGATAAGTCTGTTGGCTTGCGGTTGGTTGCGTGGAAGAGAGTTTCTCTTCCTTTCCTCTGGACGGACGGATCGTTCAAGATACTCGGCTACTGGTTCAGTCCCGATAAATAGTTGGAAATGAATTGGTCAGAGTTACAAGAGAAGGCCGAGGTCGCAGTTCGTTTGTGGTCTCGGGGGAATCTTTCCTTAAAAGGGAAGGCGGAAGTGTTGCCTCGCACATCTATCCGATTCTCTTTTACCGACCCTCAGTGCTTCCACTTCTGTCGATCACACTAATTAGTAAGGTTTTTGTTCTCTTTCTTGTCGCTAGTCAAGACCACTAAAGAACTTCGGGAGGTTTATTACCTCCACCCTTCTGAAGGTGGGGTCTGGGAATGCCTAGCGTTGAGATTCGTCAACATACGCTTCGCATTGCGTTACTAGATCGAATGTGTCGCGATTCGGATGGAGAAGGCGCTTTCTGGAAGGAGACGCTCGTAAGAACTTCCCATCTCTGAGAAGTGTGCAGTCGTGTACACAGGAAGTCCACCGTTTACCCCGAGATGAGTGTTCCTTCTATGGTGAATGTTGTATCGCTCTGAAAAAACATCTTACGGGCATCGGTTGGCCTCTCCAACGCTCAGCCGTTGTCTTGAATATCATTATATCATGTGTTACGGTGTCCGTACGAGATTATCTGATTGACGAGCTCAGACATACGAAGCAGGAAGCTCGCTCAATATGGCCGTGGGCACCCGGGTTGAAATTTCTCAATAACAAGGTGGAATCACCCACCTGGCTGATGATTCGAAGGGCCCTCTGGGTCGACAAAAGTTTTGTTCTGCTGGCTTGGAGAAATCTCCAAACTGCGTTCACTGTGAAATGGAGGTGCTAACCCTAGGTCACGCTTTCTTTTATTGCAGCTCGTAGTCCCGTTGTGCAAGTTTAGTGAAGGCATCATGATGGTATTTATCAATCCACCCACGGGGATCGAATGTGGCACAAGGCCTTTTTAATGTGGGTATCTCCGAGCCCGTAGGCCCAGCCAAAAATAAATAACCATCTAAACCCACCGAGGCGGGCCAGTTCCGTCAACCTCCCCCAACGAAACCCTACCCTTCGGCGGAGCTTCGTCCGGGTTCCTCTCTGCAAGCAGAGAGTTCGACAGACACCCGACCCGGCAGCTCACAAAGCGCAGATACTACACTTTGATCCTAGCCACCGGGCCGAGCGGGTATTCTTTTTATCGATACAGGCATCATGATTCGCATGCTGCGCGGTAAGTTTTTTGTCTTTGAGGCCAATTCTGTCTGTAGCAATGTGGTACCGCCGTTGTCGAAGGCTGAACGTTTTTGCTTACAAGGTGATATAATTTGGACGACGCGTCAGAACGAATTCTATGAAGACGAATGTTCACTTCTTCTCAACTGATCTACTTTAAGTGAAGATCAGGACGAAAATGCGGCAGTTCTCTCCATCAGAATTTGGCAAAACGTGCGTCAGTCTTGCGCATTTGTGTCGAGTAAAAGGGACTAACTTGGAGTGGCACTTTGATGCCTGTTAGTCATCAGGATATTGTTCTCTCTGCTTTGAACATTGGCTAACACCGCCCAGATTTAGGCTACTCAAGGGTTCTGTTTTCTTCTTAGTTTTTTTCTTTCAAGTTAACTTATCTAGGGGATGTTGATTCTCATTGGCCCCTTTTATTTTTGTCTCTATTTTCTTCACTTCCCTCCCCCATTTAGGTGAGCAGTGACTTCAGTTCTTTAGTGGATGCGAGGCGCCTTTCGTTTCCGGTGTGATTTTCGTATTTGTCATGATTGAATGAGTGTGTGAGTGAGTGAGTTCTTGAAATGAATGAATGTTTTTTTTTTTTTTTTTTTATTAGGGCCCCGCTTTCATTTCTTCCAGCTCATTGACGTTTCTGACACATTTAAGGATTGTTGAGAAGTTTATTACTATTAGGTTGGGGTCGGTGCAAAAATAATGACGTTTTTTGACGTTCAAAAATACGTCATTATTTTTGCACCAACCTAATAGTATTATTTTGTTTGCTTTCCTGTATATAGATTTGTTTCACATTTGTGAATATTCCTTAGGGCTTAGATTTTTTAAAATTGTTATTTTATTCATCCGAAAAACATTGAATTGTACATACGGAGGATTTCGTAGAGACTCTGAGGTATTATGGTGAATGTAGTAAGAAAGGTAAGTAAGAACGTGTTGCTTTGGCGTAAGGTATATTGTGGTATATTTGGGTCAGTGTTTGTGGCCAGCTAAATTTAATGTTAAGACAGAAGACTGTCCTGTTCCCCATTCCCAATTTTGGTCTTGTGCCACATTTTGTAATTTTTACAAATAAATAATGCTCTTCTCTAAGGTGCCTACACTGGCGTCTAGACCTAAAGCTGGCTAGATGTAACTATGAATTTTATGCTAACATTTTTATTTTCTCGCACTTCTCCATTGTGGAACTCTTTTATGGTTCTTTGCTTCCAGCCAACTTTAAACCCCTCCAAATTTAAATGTAATGTCAATCGGTTTCTACTGTCTACTACTCTTCTTTTGTTCTTGATTCTGAGTAAAGTTTCTGCTTTCTAATTCTTCCACACCCAATAAACCCTTGTGTATTAGAGGTTTTACTGCTTTGCTTGGGTGGAATTTGATTTTTTTTTAAATCATGATGGCGTTCCACGGTACTTCAAATAAAAGGTTGGGAAGGAAGACGCCATCAATACTGAAAATAGCTATAACAGCAACTGGACTTGAGAAAACATCATGAATTTCAAACTTTTTCAGCATTGGTTTCTTGGTTAATGAATGCTGAATGTTTCCTTATAAGTAAACGGCTAATAATCTAATTACCATTACCATAGATAACAAGACGTTCCTAAGAGAAGTAGACGACCTGCCAGTAAAATGCCGTCTATTTCTATCTTTGTAACATAAGACACGCGAATATCACTTTGTTGATGGTAGACTGATAAATGGAAAAGGAAGAATTCTTAGATAAGTTTCTAATTTGAAAGCAAAATAAAAAGAAGTAACAATTAAGTGTAAGATGACAGAAAGCATTAACGTCAGAAAAAAACAACAACCTAAGGTGTGGGCTCAAAAGCAAGCGGGTAGAAGAATTTAATTGTATAATGTAGGAACTGGTGACGAAAACTATGATTGAGAAATCCGAAAATGCATAAGAATGATGTCTTCCAGAAACTAAGCAATGTAATGAGACATAAGAAAATAAGTTTAGCAACAAATGCAATAGTGCTGGAATGCCGTGTAATAACTAATCTTAGAAAAATTTATGACAAAGATGTTTTTTTCTATAGAAGCATTGGTTAATGAATGTTAACTTTTTCCTTAGAAGGAAACATCTAATTGTACCATTACCATAAACAAAGAAACGTCTCCAAGAGACCTATCAGCAAAATGTCGTCTATTTCTATCTTTGTAACGTATGACACCTGGATATCACTGTGTTGATAGCAGACTGTTAAATGAAAAACGATGAATTCTTAGATAAGTTTGTAATTTGAAAGCAAAATAAAAAAAAAATAAATTACCTATTAAGTGTAAGATGTCAGAAAGCATGAACGTCAGAAATAAAACACGATCCAGTGTGTGGGGTCAAAACAAGCAGGTAAAGAAAATTAACTATTTGAGTAGTATAGCAAAAGACGAATAAAATTCAGATCATGCATAAAAATAGCCAACGATGTCTTCCAGAAACTAAGTAATGTAATGAAACATAGAAAATAATAATTTCAGATTTTATAACCCAGCCACATCACGTTGAAAGGTCATATGTTAAGCAACGTCGAGCCTGGTCATTACCTAGATGAGTGACTACTGGGAAATACCAGTTGCTGTAAGCTTGGATGTGTGGATAATGCAATAATAATAACAATGGCTCGGAATTTTTAATCGGAGAATTGAGTTCAAATTACAGTCGGATTCGTTATATTCACTTACTCGCAAATAGCCTGGAGAAAGGCATGAATCCAACTCTCCCCAACCACTATGGATAAATTATTAAAGCTTATATAAGAATAAATAAATAAAATAAATAATATTGCGTACAAAACATTCAGATTTCGCTATAAAACATCCCATCGAGGTTGATATGTCGCTAGACAAAAACAGCAAATCAGTCAACATACAGCAGTACTGGCTGTTTGGTCAGTGAATGCCGAATGTTTCCTTATAAGGAAACGGCTAATATTACCATTATCGTTATGCATAATGATTTTATAAATATAAAAGTTTTTCTTATTCTGTTCTGTCCGGTAGTGAGTAGACGAGACATTGAAAGATATAATGAAAGCGTAATTTACGTATACAGAGATGAACGGAGTAAAGGATATTGATTATCACCATTTAAACGTAAAATAATGCCCTATTATAGTATCTTGTCTATCAATTGGTAGATTAGACAAGATCATATCTTTATACAATGAAAATACGACACACGTATACAAAACACGGAACTTATTATTGATAAATATCTAATAATGTCCGGAATCGTATATGGTTTATTTTATGATTTCATTGAAGAAACATTGAAAAACAGCCAGAAAGTGTGGAGTATTCACACATTCATTGTATCCCTTGCTACTAAAACTAGCTTTATTATTTGAAAGACTTTTCTTTCTCTCTTGATTATAATGATGTATTGTTGTAATAGTATGTGGGATGACGTATTTTTGGTTTCTTAACTAGCTGCTTATTTGCGATGATTCAATTTCTCTCTCTCTCTTTCTCTCTCCATTTTTCTCCCCTTCTTTTTGTTTCTGTTTCTTTATTCTCTCTTTCCCTCGCCTCTTTCTGTTTCTCATCCCTTTCTTTCATTTTCCTCTCTTTTTAACTCATCTCCCTTTTTCATGTACATCTCTCTAATTTCTTCATATTCTTATCTTCTCTCTCTTTCTCTCTCCCTCTCTCGTCTTCCTCTCATTTTAATTTCATTCTCTCTTTTATATCTCTCGCTTCGTTAGGAAAATACATGAATTCATTTTCTCCCTCTCCTCATCTATGGATTAAATAGCAACGTAGATTAGAATCTTTGCTTTATCAAGCAACCAGTCTAAGAGAAACCGTAGAGAAACAACGGGAAATCAACCCACTATCTTTCCCAAGAAAGCATGGCAGTTCTCAGATAATAATTGTTGTATCATACCTACGGACGATAATGAGTATGTCCCCATTCACATAAATACGGTAGTAAATACTGTATGTTGGTCTGCAGTTGGAGATTCCTCTCCAGCTGTGCTAGTCAAACTCTCTGCGTCCAGGCAGAGAGGATCCCCAGACGATGCTATGTCGAATGGCAGTCTCTTCTCGGGAAACAGCTATCCGACCCCGTTTTATACAGGGTCTACGGGGAATTTTTAGCCAAGCCTACAGGTTCGGATACACCACATTGAATTCGGCCTTGTGCCACATCTCAAAGCGTGGGACGGTTGGAAGATTCATTGTGGAATTAACTTGACTCACTTCTAATAGTTGACTACTTCTACGCGGTGCTGGCGAATCTTATATGTGTTGTTCTTGTCCGAAATATTATCGTTCATTACGAACCTTCGTTTGATTATTCTATTCAGTAACCTTCCCTGGGTTACAAAATAATGAAAACTTAATTGTGGAAAGCTATGGTCACCTACGTCTTAAATGGATGGTATTAGAAAAAAAAAGAATTCTTATAATGTTTTCTCTATCAATTAGTAGATGATGCAATGAAAATGTTCGTATAGAAGAACGGGCAATGTCAGAAACAAGGTGATTATTGTAGAAAAATTATATATTAGGTTGGTGCAAAAATAATGACGTAATAATGTCGGTTTTTGACGTTAAAAAATACGTCAAAAAACGACATTATTTTTGCACTAACCTAATAATAATGTTCGGAATCGTATACGGTTTTTTTTTTTTATTTCTTTGAAGAAACATTGAAAAACAGTCAGAAAGTGTGGGGTATTCACAAATATTCATTGTATTCCTTGCTACTAAAACTAGCTTCATTATTTGAAATACTTTTCTTTCTCTCTTGATTATAATGCTGTTTTGCTGTAATAGTATGTGCGAGGGTGGTGGACTATTTTCGGTTTCTTAATTAACTTCATGTTTCCTCTGATTACATTTATCCTTCTATCATCCGCTCTCTTAAACACTCTCTATCGTTCACGTTTCTCACTCTTTTTCTTTTTAATCGCATTCTTTATTATTTTTTTCTCTTGCCCTCCTTCCATTACTGTCTTTCTCTTTCTTTTTTTAACTCTCTTCCATTTGCAACACTCTCCCTTTCTCTCTATCTCCCACTTCACTCCTTTCTCTATCTTTCTCATCTCTTTCATTTTCATCTCACCTTTTTCATTCTCTCACTTTTTCTCTGTCTTTGTACGTGTCTCTCTCTCTCTCTCTCACTCTTTCCCTCTTTTCTATTTTCATTTATTTCTCTCTTTTTCTTCTATCTCTTTTTTTTTATTGATATCTCTTTCTGTCTTTCTCACCTCGCTCTTTCATTTTCACCCTTTTAACTCTTTATCATTACTCTCTTTTTGGCATTTTTCGTATTTGTTCTTTCACATCTGTCTCCATTTTCACCCCTTCCTCATCTCTCTGTCTCTAGAATTCTCCTCACTGTTTCTCATCACTCTTAATTGCTCTCTCTCTCTCACGTTCACCTCTTTCTCTCTTTCTCATCTCTCTCTTCTTCATTTTCCTCTTTTACTTTCTTTCTAATCTCTCTTCTTCATCTTTATCTCTTCCTCATCTCTCTGACACTATCATTCACCTTTCACCCTCTCTCTCTTTGTCATCACTCTCTCTCTCACGTTCACCTCTTTCTCTCTTTCTCATCTCTCTCTTCTTCATTTTCCTCTTTTACTTTCTTTCTTATCTCTCTTCTTCATCTTTATCTCTTCCTCTTCTCTCTGACTGTATCATTCACTTTTCACCCTCTCTCTCTTTGTCATCACTTTCATTCTCTCTCTCATGTTCATCTCTTTCTCATCTCTCTTTCATTTTCCACTTTTTCTGTCTTTCTCATCTCTCCGTGTTCATCCCTTCCTCATCTCTCTGTCTATATCATTTTTTCTCATCGTCTCCTTTTCTCAAAACTCTCATTTTCTCTCTCTCTCTCTCTCGCTCTCTCTCTCGCTCTCTCTCTCTCTTTCACCTCTTTCTCTCTTTCTCATCTCTCTCTTTCTCATCTGTCTCCCTCTCTCTCTCTCTTTCATTTTTCATTTTTCTGTCTTATCTCTCTTCTCCGCTTTGATCTATTCGCATCTCTCTTTATTACTCTCCCTCTGCCGGCTCTCCTTCTCATTTCTCTCTTTCTTTCATTTTCGCCTGTTAATCTCTTATCACTTTCTTTTTTTCATTTTTATATTTCTCTCTTTTTCTCGTCTCTCTTCTTCCTTTTCATCTCTCTGTCCCTTTATCATTCCTCTCGCATCCCCTCTCTATCTCATCTCTCACTGTCTCTTTCTCATTTTCTTTTTCTATCTTTCTCTTCTCCATTTTGATCACTTTCTCGTCTCCTATTATCACTCTCCTTTCACTCTTTCTCATTTTTCTCTTTCATTTTTACCTTGTTCTCATTCTATCTTTCTCATCTCTCCTTTTCTCTCTATTTATCTCTCGCTCTCCCCCCTCTCTCACACACACACTCTCTCTCTCTCTCTCTCTCTCTCTCTCTCTCAGTATTCAAATTGAGTTCTTTTCTTTCTGCACTGGTTTTAATCTTACCTTACTGACTTCGTCCTAATTATTTTGACTCTAACTAAAGCTATCGAGTTAACAAAACCTTCTTGACTTCGACGGGAAATATTATCGGGATTTTTTTCTTAGTTTATTTTTCTTATATTTTTTGGTATTATTTTGCAAAATCAATGAAATTATAACATGTGCGTATAGAAAAGCATGCAGTAATTAACATGGCGCATAATATTCTCGATTATTGTCGTTTCAATCAAAATTAAGGCTCTAGAAATTATATTATCTGCCTTAGTAGATTAAACATTGGAAGACTCAATATAAAAAAAAACATAACAGAAGAATGAACCCATAAAGAACGGCGCTGCTTTAACACCAATTCCCAAGAACTGTGCCATATCAACATGCTATTCTTAAAAGCCTGCCAAGCAATAAACACATTCCTATAGGTTTGTCTGGAAAGGGAACAAGAACGGGGAGGTTTCGTTAAATACACTGTAACAAGATAATGCCATATTTAAGTTAATAATGATTTAATAAAGAACAATACACAAGCAAAAGGGCGTACATCATTTCTGTAGATTATACAAAAAGATTTTATAAATACTCCACGAAGATCTTCTAGAACTACTGGGTAAAGTTTACCTATTTGGGATGGATATCAAAATCTTCCAAAATTTATACTGGCGGCAAAAATCTGTATAGAAAATGCGTTCAGTAAATACATGAACAAGTTATCTTTAATCATTTCTAAGATGCAACAGTTCAGAGAATAATCTAAAAATTTACTGTTACACCCATTATATATATATATATATATATATATATATATATATATATATATATATATATATATAAAGGATGTAACAGCAAAATTGTCCAATTCTTTGATTATGCTTCCATCTGTTAGAAATGATTAAAGATAACTTACTGGCATTCTCCAATGTTTTCTATAGCACGTTTAGACTCTACTTCGAGCAGTAATAATGTTTAATTGGTCAACAAACTTAACAGAAGAATCGAGATGAAATCGATCATAAATGAAAATGACATGTTCATCATTAATTAATCATAGCTAAAGATCGGGAGTTCATGAAGGATTGAAATAAAGTTTTATATATATATATATATATATATATATATATATATATATATATATATATATATGTGTGTGTGTGTGTGTGTGTGTGTGTTATTCCAGTATCATTTTCTAACTTATTCTTGATGATCTTTGCCGTCTCTAAACTTTTAACTTTCTATCCTGGAGTATCACGGTCCTTCACAAGTTTCACGTACGATTTAATTTTCAAGTCCTTTTTCACTGCTCTTTGAAATGTCGTAACTAAAACTCCTCTCTCAAGTACCAAACATCTTATGAATTGAGTTGGATCTTTTCTAATTGATCTCTTTAGCTCTAAGTTGAAATGATGATCCCACTTCTGGTTGTAACTCCTGATCCAGCTTTCCTCTCTACTGTTCCCTCTTTTTTAGACTTATTCACCGTTCTCTTAATGGTTCTTGAATGGACTTTGTAGAAGGGAGCCAGAGCATGAATTTCGGTACCAACCATTACTGAAGGCCTAAATGATTTTTTCCTCTCACCATTACTCAGTTGAGAAGACAGTGGGTCTGACATGAAACGATTTTAACTTGTTCTTTCTAGCTGAAAACCTCAAATGGTTTTTCACAGATTCTTACAACAAATGAAATCAAGATGGCTAAACGTCACAAGTGAAAACTGAAGAAAAAAACTCAATTAGTTCAGAGGTTTTTAGATAGGAAACATTTTGTGGAATGGACAATTCCGCAGTGACAAGATTTGGACAAATTTGCTGTTACATCCGATACATACAAACACACACACACACACACACACATATATATATATATATATATATATATATATATATATATATATATATATATATACATATATATATATATGCACATTTCATTGAATACGACAAACAATGTGTTTTATTTAGTTTCTTAGACAATTTCTCATGCGATGTAATAATATTTTTATTATTAGATCGCATGAGAAATTGTATAAAACACAAATAAAAGCACCTTGTCTGTCGTATTCAATAAAACGTACATAAAAGAATGATGGCTGCCTAAATACGCACACACATATATATATATATATATATATATATATATATATATATATATATATATATATATATATAAATATAAAGAAGTAAAGGATTAATATATACATCTGGATTTGTTTTTCTCACGGTACCAGTTGCTCTGTAATCGAAACTTTAGTAAAAAAAATATGGAAGTAAAGAATGAATGAATGTTGATTTACGATGTAGGTAGCTATTTTTCAACGGGACACTTGATGCAACACCCCACTCCAGTCAATCTGCCCCTCGCTTTTCAGCATCGGAATTTTGCCTTGATATTTAGTATTTCTTCTTTTAAGTATTCTTCAGGTATATATTCTCTTCTACCAAAGTCATGCATGATCCACAAATCGCAACATTTCAAAAAACCGCACTTGCCTTGCATCAAACTGGGTACATGCTATTCAGTCTATTTGTTGACCGTACCACTTCCTAAGGCTTGTTAGGGAATACCATTTACTGATCATCTTCTTCTATGTGACTTGTCCCTTCAGGACGTCTGGTTTTCCACAATTGTCTGCCTTTTGTAGCTCTTGCTAAAGCGTGTCTTTTTGCTATCTCTCCTAATCAGTGTTCTGTCAACAATTTACACAAGCTTTTCTCATCTCAACCTCTTGCTTTCAATATACCCAGTAAGTTTCAAATTTTCCCTTTTTCCTCATTATGTGCTCGGGAAATTTCAACTTTCTCTTTCAGATTCTAAATATAGGTATCCATTTTGTTTCCATTTTCTCTAAAACTTTGTCGTTGCGCACACGTCCAGGGCATGACATTCTCAGCATCCTTCTGTAGAATCACACTTCTGCGAGTCTCTTTTGCATTTGGGAAGAGATTGTTCAGCATTCGTTGCCGTATAGGTAGATCGATATTACATAGTTCAGTACACTAAATTTTGTTTCTAATATCTTTTTTTTTCTTTTTTCCTAATACTTTGCTGAGCTTTTGGTAGGCACCTTTCGCTATTCCAATTCCCCACTTCGGGTTTCGCGGTCACAATTCTATCCCCTGTTAAAACACTTCCTAGATATTTGAATTTTTGTACTTGTTTGGTTTTACTGTCTCCATTTTGTTGTTTACATCTTGGACTTTTCCTCTTCGCAACAACCATATATTTTGTATTCTTCTATTTGATATATGCCATTTCTTCACGCTTTCCCTCTAAGAATTTCTGTAGTCGTTCATCTAGTTTAATTTCTGTGCCTGCTACCATTACTGCGTCAGCTGTATCCAATTGTGGCTACCAATTAATAAAACTTCTAATCCTCTCTGAAGCGCCTTACTATAAAGGTTGAATAAGTTCAGTGTGAACAGACATTTTTGTCTTATGGTCCTTCTATTTTTATATAGTTACTAAACACACTTTTTATCCGTATATAGGCGCTTTTCTCCCAGTATAATTTCTGGGTTATTTCAATATCGTTCCCAAATAAATCAAGCTTACCCAGCAGTTCGAAAAGTTCTTTGTGACTTACTTAATAAAATGCGTTTGCATACTGTTATAGAGGAATAAAGTGCCGCTGCCGGCATTTGAGTTGGAACATAGATCGCCAATGAGTAAACACAGGCAATCCCATTATAGGATCACGTGACCATAGAGGAAACGCATAGGTAGAAAGTATCGTTGTAGAACAATCACGTTGTGAAGAGAAACACTCAGTTGTGGAACAAGCTGAGTGAATGGACACTCCACCTTGAGAAAGAGAGCTATTTATGGTGCCATGGAGCATCTCATTGTGCTCAAGTGGGATAGTCCATTGCTTGGGCTGTGATTGGCTGCTGGTACATGAGTGGAGGTATTTCTGTATAAATACCAGCTTGATTCCAGTCAGTTTGCAGGGTTTGTATTAAGTTACAACCTGATTTATTTTTGTTTGCCAGCTGGACGCTAGCTGGGACCGTTACGCCAGTAAGTGCTGTTTATTCTATTGTTATTCTACAATCGTGACAACTAACGATCGTTATTTCTACTCTATCCTCTATACAATACGAATCGCTATTTCCACTCTATCCTCTATAGTTTTTTTTTTCTATTCGGATCACTATACGGATTACTATTCGAGCGAGTATTATCAAGCAAGTACTATTAGCGCGAGTGTTATTCGAAGACACTAGTATTGTTCAACGGTGTTTCCATAGTTGTATCTGCGATTACAAAGTCTCTACTACAACGAGCATTACGAAAGTGACAACGACTATTCGTTGGTATCACAAAGTTGGCAACGTGTGTGGTATGATTTGTCATGTAGCTCATAGCCTGATTTTCCGATGGCGTCATTATTCTTTTGCATTTGGCATCTAAGTCAGTGCTATGAAAATGAACCCACTTAGGTCTTCCGGTATATCACCTCTGTCGTATGTAATTTTTATTCCGTCTGTAATTTTGACAATGCTGAAATGATCTAAACCTGACAGCATGACCATTACATTTGTAACTAGTTGTTCATACAATCTTTTTACCATACCATTTTATAAGTAGACTAGCAGGAGAGCCCGGCGTTGCCCGGGGATGTAACAGTAAGAGATAGATCAAATATCGGCTATCATAAAGACTGAAAAATAAAATTGTCAAAGATTATTGTTTAAGGTGGACGGACACGCATGTCTTAATTAGTTTTTTTTTTTTTTTTATGAATTGATCAAACCCAAACTCAAACAAAAACATTGTTTTCAAACGTTATGAGTCTACCAATTGAATAGAATTTTATTATAAATAATTGTCTTGTAAATGGAATTTTTAAAGCATTCTGAATGTAAAAATAAAGAAAGAAGTGTGCAAGACAATAAGAAAAACTACCTACCAAAAAAAAGGGAAGTTTTGTTGAAATCGGTTGAAAAATGTAGGAAATCCGATCCCATATATATATATAAACGAACACACACACTGACAATCAACCTGGGTTTTATAATAAGTATAACTCGATATGAGTTGTCCCCCTTTAATTAATGCCTTAATCGTGTTTTCAAATTGATTTTGTGCAAAAACAATTGTGTTTTTCCAATTTTTGGCGCTGTCAAAACCACCGCAAGGTAATTTTACGGAGTCCTGTGAAGTTTTGTTGAAATCGGTTGAAAAATGTAGGAAATCCGATCCAATATATAAACGTACAGACACACACACACACACAACCTGGGTTTTATAATAAGTAAGATGATCTAACAAATCTTATTCATTTAGTAGCCTTTCTGTAATCTTTTACAATTTATGATTTTTACTTACTGAATAAAGTAAAAAAAAATTGGACACCATGTGTATTTAAAGTAGTTTCCGGTTATTATTTTTAGTTAGGAGGACTTGTGTATGTTTAGATTTCATTTGTTTACTTTTTGTGTATCGTTCTCTGAAAAATAAACGCTGAATCACCGGAAGTTAACGGCATTCGGATGTTTGAGTAGCCGTCAGTAACTTCCGGTCGGGTGCGATACACTTAACCGTGCTTTCAAATTGATTTCGTGCAAAAACAATTGTGTTTTTTCCAATTTTTGGCGCTGTTAGAGCCACTGCAAGGTAATTTTACGTAGTCCTGTGAAGTTTTGTTGAAATCGGTTGAAAAATGTAAGAAATCCGATCCAATATATAAAAGTAACAGACACACACAATCTGCGTTTTATAATAAGTAAGATGATACTTACTGACCGTACCATTTTTAAAGAATTCAGTTATTGGAGAGATGCAGCTTGTTTAACAAGCCATTTATTGATCATATGAGATGATTCCGATTGAAAATACCATTTCTTGATATACCATTTATTTAAGAAATGATGCTATTGCAATATATTATTTATTCCTCATACCATTTACAAATATAACACGGATTTTTGATCATATTTTTTCACTCAAGTGATACTATTCGTCAGTCATTTCTTGGTCATACCATTTGTCCGTAAACTTACACATTTAGAAGTGACCTACTGTTCGTCATTTTGCTTGCTGGGTATTCCTTGATAATGAGTGATATTGTTTCCACTCTTTCTTCCAATAGGAAGAACATGGATAAATTGCGTGAGAGTCGGCATTTATCCATCCACCCACAAGGATAGAATGTGGCACAAGGCCGGTTTAAAGTGGGTATCTCCGAGCCCGTAGGCTCGGCCAAAAATATAGCCTTTTTGAACCCGCCTAGACGGGTTCAAGGCCTGAGAGTCTCTATCCTATTTCCATAGAAGTGTTCAAATTAGACCCACCAGTCCTAACCTTCACAGCTAAGAGCACCCATGCCACGCCTATTGTAGCGAACCACTCTCACTCCCTTTGTCTTTCACTGGCGCGATGTAAGTTCCACTGGAGGAGCTTCTTCCCACAAACCGCTGCTTTGTGGAACCGACTCCCAAAGAAGATGCTCCATTACAAAGTTAACCTGTTCAAGGATTAATCATTATCTTCCCCGCATATCCCCATAAACTATACCTCTTAATCTGTGACACTCTATCTCGAGTGGCTCTTGGACCTTGCACATTATTCTTTAAAAAAGAGAGAGAAGCCTGAAGTCTCCATATTCGTAATACTAAATAAGCGTATCTTAATTCTGAATAGCCCGCAGTTTGGATGGAACTAACAAATTGGTGTGCGAGACGAAATTATCAATCCTCTCCTGAAAGTGGGGTGTACAAAGGGAATATAGGAAGATGCTTACCCAGTGTAACAGCAAAATTGTCCAAATCGGTTAACAGCATGGGATAATTGTTCATCCCACAAAATTTTTAATATCTAAAAAAAAAAACATTAAACTAATTGAGTTTCTTTTTTCCAGGTTTTCAGATATGTTTAGCCATCTTGATACCAGTTGTCGAAAGAATCACTAAAAAAAACCCTTGAGTTATTCAGCTAGAAACAGAACCGGTTAAAATAGCTCCACTATGTCTTCCCAACTGAGTAATGGTGAGAGGAAAATGATCGTTCAAGACTTTAATGGGAACCAACATTCATACTCTGGCTTCCGTCTTCAAATTCCATTGAAGAAATACCAAGGAAACGGTGAATAAGTATTAAAAAGAGGGAACAGTAGGGGGGAAATCTGGATCAGGAGGTCACAACAGCAACAGGGATCATCATTTCATCTGAGAGCTAAATACATTCTTATTGTTCAAAGTAGATTCCAATAGTGTTATAAAAACAGCGGAGAATTCCAGTAAGATATATTTAATCATTTCTAAGATACGACGGTTCAAAGCTTAATCTAACAATCGGACAATTTTGCTGTTACACGATTTGGACAATTTTGCTGTTACAGCCGGTATATGAAGCACTCAGTGAATATCGATCTGTTTATACCACCAATCGCTCATTCATACAAGTTCTGTGCACACCTCTGTGCACTGGGTCAGTCACGAAACACTGGCGTTCCTACTGTGGTTTTTTGTTTTTTGTTTTTTGTAGCTTGAAGTTTTTGAATTCAGAGTTGTCGACCTTCTAGAATGGTTATCAATTAAAGTCCCAGTCTCTACTGCAATTTAACCAATTTCTGGTCGAGAGAGAAGAGAGGGATCCATATCTTATCCAGTCTACTGGCACCAATGTTCGGCATCTCGACTTTACGACTTTAAAATCACTACTACATTGGCAGCTAGATCCCATAATTTCAATGTTGACATTACTACATGTAACTGTTCTATGTTAACGGTTTTTTCTATCGCACTTCTCACTTGTGGAACTCGTTTCTGACTTCTTGCCATCTTGTCAACTACGATTTTTAAGATGATTAAATGCAGTATTATTCACCATCATCTGTCTCCTTTAAATCTGTTCTTTTATTGTCCTCAATTACGTTTTCTTGGTTTCTTTTAATATCAGTAACTCTTTACGTTTTAGTGGCTTTATCGCCTTGCTTAGGGTGAAATGATTAAAGACACATTGAATATAACGACCGGCCGATTTCTCTTTTCTTACCATCAAACACTACATCATCCGTACATCAAGAGATCTATGAAAATAACTTTCGGTCCATTGTTGAATAGTCGAGTACACTTTTACTGAGCCTTTGTAGAAGCACAGTGAAGTAAAGTACAGATAGTAGGATTAGGGAATTGTAGAGCCGAGTTAGAATTCCAATCGAGTTCATTACATTCACTTACGTTCTATTACCCTTGGGAAAAGTGTGAATCTATTTATTTCCCATCCCCTAAGTTTGGTTAAATAGCAGGGCAGACAGCCATGGGTATTTAGAAGGACAAATCAAAACTTAAGGGCCTAGTTTATAAACAAAGGGCGACCCACGCTGCATTCCATAGTTTTCGACTCTCATTCAAGAGATTAGAGAGGAGATGGGCGTCACCAAGCTATCTGAAAGTCTACTGAAAGGATCACGAGGAAGATTACGGTCTGCTTAATCGGCCTTAAGGTACCCCCGACAATTGAAGGAGTCGATGGACAGATGATGACGATGATGATGATTAGCTAGAAGGTTACATGTTTATGACACACTGTATGGAACAATGATTTCCAATAGTAGCAATAATTATCCCCTTTTTTGCTGTTTTTTTTCCTTTTGTTTTATTATTATTTATTTTTTTTGTGTGTGTTTTTGTTTCCTCCTTTTCTGTTGTTCTTAGCGAGTCCATCCATCCATTTCTCTACAACAGAATTTAAATACCGTTTTGCTATCTTCTCTAGCAGAGTGTTTCCTCTACGGAATACAAGGCACGAATTACAATCCGTCCTCGCCCGGGCCAATTCGGATTTGTCTTGCTGATATGACCACCAACGAGAGACACGTGCGCATGCGTCACACCAATCCAAAACGTACCAGGGGAGTTTAAGGATACATTTATAGCTTCCAGGCATTACGAATCTAGAAAGAAGACAAATATATTTTCAACACCATCAAAGGGAACTGGTTGGGAGATGTTATCGGCAAAGAGATCAGCCTCGGGCCCCTTGTACGCGGCACACACGAGCGTTCTCGCACACACGAGCGTTCTCGCTCGCACTCACGTATAGAACAACAATAATAATAAAGACTGAGTTTCGCCAAACGTTCAACTAGTATATTTCTTGAGGATAATGCTTTTAAGGCAATCAATATTTGTAAATAAACTACTCAATATTAAGAAATAGACCATATAATAATAAGCAAATAAAATAAGTTGGAACATTATATATGCATTAAATAACATTTTTCTTTTTTTCATATCCTCTTTCATATAGCCCGACTTTCTTTCTAGGTTTATTTGGCCGATACCTTTTTTTCTCTATTCGATTTCTGTTTTTACTATAGTTTTTCTATATATTTATGATACGCACACACACACAGACACACGCACACAGACACTCACACACACACACACACACACACACACATATATATATATATATATATATATATATATATATAATTTGAAAAATTAGGAGATCAAGTGTCACGCTACCTTAACTTCAACTTTTCGGCAGTTTCAGGCGATCCGGACTAAATAATTTAGATTATTTATACCGTGTGACCTGAAAATAGCGAAAGGTTGAAACCAAGGTAGCGTAATCGGCTAATCTTCGTTTTTTTAAATTCAAAAGATCTGCATATTTATTATGTCTAATTATATATATATATATATATATATATATATATATATATATATATATATATATATATATATATAAAACTTACACCAATGATAAGTGTATAATAAAGAAAAAATCGAAAATTATAAGTAGTCAATTACTAATACAATTTAAAAAGTGGACGTGCGGAACCGTCTACGAAACATCAATCAAACCATTGCTCATATTAATCTTATATATATATATATATATATATATATATATATATATATATATATATATATATTACTATAAATTGTATTTTTAGTGGTTACATGTGCTTTGTTTTTATTTTATGAAACCCTAAAATTAATAACAACTAATCTAAATTGAGAAATCGGTCTAGCAAGGATCAAGACTATATCCCCTTATTGTCCATACAGGAAAACATTGTTATCCAAAGTGGGCTGCTACCAGTTTGGCTACAGAGAAAAGAGCCTGACAAAGTATGAATTGCCTATTCAAAGAAAATGAAGAATACAAATTAAATTTAAAAATTACTGTTATTTTTAGGATTTATTACAATTCTAACAATGGTTTTTTTTTAAAAAAAAAAAACAGGTCAGAAGTCACCGTAGAATCAATGTAATTTTATAAAGCATCCGTCTTATTGTGAGCATTTATGACCATTTTTACCATAATTTGACTGGCCTTTCACTGAGGAATATCATCTGATTTCAATTAGAATTAAACTGATTTGCAACAAATCATACTTACTTTAAGTTTAAAATATCGCATAGGTGCATTGTTAAACACGGCGGTGTTTTAAGTTGTTAGCATATATATATATATATATATATATATATATATATATATATATATATATAGATAGATAGATAGATAGATAGATAGATAGGGAGGGAGGGAGGGAGAGAGAAACAGAGGGACAGAGATAGATAGATAGATAGATAGATAGATAGATAGATAGATAGATAGATAGATAGATAGATAGATAGATAAGGAGGGAGGCAGGGATGGAGGTAGGTAGGGAGGTAGGGAGAGAGAAACAGAGGGACAGAGAGAGAGACATGGATAAACACAGATACAGATAGATAGATAAAATATATTGAAAATA
Organism: Acanthosepion lycidas; assembly: GCA_963932145.1. Taxonomy (NCBI): domain Eukaryota; kingdom Metazoa; phylum Mollusca; class Cephalopoda; order Sepiida; family Sepiidae; genus Acanthosepion; species Acanthosepion lycidas. The sequence goes on along the minus strand of OZ010593.1, from coordinate 32,600,655 downwards.
TTCTCTATTGATTCACTCATACTTTACTCATTATTTTTATATTTAGTGAAGATTTCCACGCCAGAATTTTTTTAAATTATTCATCAAAAAAGAGAGAAATAAGTGTACAATCGACACACAATGCCTTCCGGAAGCACGTTCTTTCTTAGAAAAGGGCATCTTATTGTTCAGGCGGAAAATGGGATGTATTGGTAAAATATCTCATGAAAATTGGCAATTCAATATACTTTAAAAAAAAAAAAAAAGCACGACTTATCTCACAGGACTTCCTAAAATGTGGCATGCAACTGAAGATAAATTTGCTGCTGCGTGGTTGTAAATATGTAAGAATGTCAAAGACAACCAAAAAAACAGAAAAGCAAAAGTCGTCATGAGAAAGCAGCTAGAAAAAAAATCAGGTGTTAAACCAGTTAATATTTTGCAGAGGAAGCAGTTGTCTAAGACATAATTTTAAAAAAATTCTTTTGAGGATGTTGTATTATATTAAACCTAGTTAGTATCTAGCTTAGGTAGGTGAATGGCATATTTATAGTCTAGCTGCACCACATTGATATACACGTGGTTTTAGATCATGTGAAGTCTACGAGGCCGTCTACAGAATTTAAAATCGAAAGTGATACCAACAAATGTTCTTTTTCGGTAATTTGTAGTAAACTGTAGAGAAGGTAAGTTTAACAGTGGCGTGTACAAATAAATACAACGTATACATGCGCTTTCATTCAGGCTATTTTATTTCTAAAAACAAATCCACTCTGTACGCGAAAGAAAGAAAAAAAACGAACCTGAAGAAGTACGTGAAAAGAAAGAAAGAAAGAAAGATGGGAGGGAGTAAAAATGAAGAAATGAAAAGAAATAAAATATGAGGAAGTGAGTAGAAAGAGAGAAAGAAAAGAAGAATGGTAGATGAGGGAGAGAGTAAAAGAAAAATATGAGGGATGGCGTGAAAAGAAAGAAAGGAAAATAAAGGTTGAAAAGATAAGAAAAGATAGATAGATAGATAGATAGATAGATAGATAGATATTGTCAAACAGATAGATAGATAGATAGATAGATAGATAGATAGATAGATAGATAAATAGATAGATAGATAGACATTGTCAAACAGATAGATAGATAGGTAGATAGACAGACAGATAGATAGATAGATAGATAGATAGATAGATAGATAGATAGATATTGTCAAACAGATAGATAGATAGATAGATAGATAGATAGATATTGTCAAACAGATAGATAAATAGATATTGTAAAACAGATAGATAGATAGATAGATAGATAGATAGATAGATAGATAGATAGATAGATAGATAGATAGATAGGTAAAAAAGGGTGAGCGAAAAAAAGAAAGAAAGAAAGAAAGAAAGAAAGTAAGTAAGAAAATGTCTGGAATGGGATGAAGAAAGAAAGAAAGAAACAAATAAACAAACGAACGAACAAACAAAGATAAGGGAGTGTGTAACAAGGAAGAAAGAAAGAGAAAAGAAAGAATGAAAATGAGGGAAGAAAGAAAAAACGATTGGGAGAGCATAGCAAAAAGAAAGAGGAAAGAAAGAAAGAAAATATGTGTGAGGGGAAAGAAAGAAAGAAAGAAAGAAAGAAAGAAGGAAAGAAAGAATGAATGAAAGAAAGAAAGAAAGAAAGAAAGAAAGAAAGAAAGAAAGAAAGAAAGAAAGAAAGAAAATGTGTGGAATGGGATGAAGAAAGAAAAAAAGATTGGGAGAGCTTAGCAAAAAGAAAGAGGAAAGAAAGAAAATATATGTGACGGGGAAAGAAAGAAAGAAAGAAAGAAAGAAAGAAAGAAGGAAAAAAAGAAAGAAAAGAAAGAAAGAAAGAAATATATATTAGGGAGAGCGTACCAATCAAGACAGAAGATAATGGGAGAGTAAAAGATGAGAGTAGAAAGAAACGCAAATACAGAATTGAAGCAGGAAATATAATGCGTTAACAAGGCGAGAAAAAAAAACTGGAACAAATTACAAATGCGAGAACAATTAATAAAATCAGAAAGAAAAAAGAAAAGAAAATTCAAAAACAAAAAAAGGTCTTTAAAAAGAAGCCATAAACCCTTTTTTGTTACATGTTTTGTAATTCACAGTAATTACCCATGGTTAACGTATTCGTGATGTGTGCGTCACTGCTTCAATAATAAATATGCAAATAAATCATTATTTTAGAAAAGAAATGAAAATAAAATAAAAAATAACTCAAATCTCTTGTATTAGTTTTTTTTTTTTTTTTTTTTTTTTTATTATTCACCACGAAAGAATTGTGTTAAGAGTGTTCGTGAATGAAAAATCTTTTTTTTTTTATATAAAAAAAATTCAAAAACAAACGAAAATGAGAAATATGCAGCAATTTATTATTTATTCTCTCTCTATTTTTTTTTTGTTTTTCAAACTTTTCTTTTCTTCTCTTAAGTAGGTGACATTCAGTCAAGGAGTGTTGCTAAAGTGAAGATGGAATTTCAACAAAATGGATTTTATCAAAAAAAAAAAAAAAAAAAAAGAAGAAATAACTAAACGAAACGAAAATACTTTATCAGATACAGAAATAATGAGTCACGTCTATATAAGTAAATATTAAGTTGGTGCAAAAATAATGTCGTTTTTGACATTCAACTTTATGTGAGAAAACGACATTATTTGTCCACCAACTTAATATAATTTGAGAATCTCGACAAAGCAGAAACATATGACGACAATAATAATTATAATAATAATGTTTATACATATAATTGTTTCATACCTATTTCTAATTTGCAATACTTTTCTATAAAACTATCGTAATCTCTATCTATAAAAGGCAGGATGTGTGTGTGTGTGTGTGTGAGTGAGTGTGTGTAACGAATGCACGGCCGCAATTTTCGACGGATTTGCACCAAAATTTACATGCACATGCTCCAAGTTAGCGAGAAGGCCAAGACCGACTTTGCATTTCCCATCTCCCATCGATAGTGGAAATAATCGATTTTCTCATGCTTCTACGGCAGTTTTCATGTAGTTTGCGGCCATTTTGTACTAACCAGAGTGAAAGCCTATAGCTGGCTGCCACAAATAGGCAGGAAGATTCTACTGGCCAGCGTGAGAGCCAACAGCTGACTGACACGAATGTTAACTAGCATGCTAGCATGCAAAAATAAAATCGATAGCTACATTCGTCACAAGTGGGAAAAATTTAAATCTGCATGGCACTTTACTCCAATTGGCTCATTCGCTTGCTTAAACTCAACGTTGATTCTGATTCCGCAGAACTGGGTTGAGTGTGAAAAATATTTGTTGTTAACATTCATTTTTCATTCGGTTTTTCTAGTTACGAGTCCTTTTTTTAAATCTGATCGTTTTGTGTTCATTTTGTTTAGTTCTTTTTTCGTAACAGATGTAATGTTTAGTATAGAACTTAGAAAAATTCGCAGTGTGAGATAGGCAAGAAGTAAGGCATGTAGTAACGTCAGCACGGCAAAGGGCGCTCCTTTAAAGGCACGGAAGAGCAAAAATATTTTAAGTCAAATGATAGCGATTGCTGTATGAGTCGTACGATTTTTGAATCAAGCAAAGGCAGCACCGAGCCATGCTGCTATTATACTCTATAGTAAAACATTAGAAATGCAACTCAGTCAGTTATGAGAAATGCGCTTATCCGCTCACGTATCTTTTGATACATTACTGACGAGGCAGATTTTTCCCCGAAGTAGGCTGCCATTTCTTTCTGACTTTATCCACAGTTTGGTTTAGGAAGAAGAGGATTCATACCTTTCCCAAGAATATTAGCACGTAAGTGAATGCAATGGATTCTACTAGAATTCGAACTCGGCTCTACGATTCCTCAATCCAAGCCGCTATCCATTACTCCACCGTATTTCTAAGTCGCTATTATATATCCCTTTTGTTTGGCCACCTCGAGATGGTGCAATGGTTAGCAATCTTGTCTCGCTAGAACATTTACGACTGAGTAGTCAGTTCGATCCTCACTAGATGTCCCATACTTTCGGCCTTGTGCCACATCTAAGCTACGCTTGGAAAATCACTATAATTCTGTAGAAATGCAATGGAAAGAAAGGCATTAATAATAGAAAAATAAAGCTATTATACAACTACATTATAATAGCTTGATTTTGTTATTAATTCCTAACAATGCCTTTCTTTCCGAGTATTTATGTGGTTAAAATTATTATCTATACATCTTACTTATTATAAAACGCAGATTGTGTGTGTGTCTGTACGTTTATATATTGGATTGGAATTCCTACATTTTTCAACCGATTTCAACAAAACTTCACAGGACTGCGTAAAATTACCTTGCAGTGGTTCTGACAGCGCCCAAAATTGGAAAAACACAATTGTTTTTGCATGAAACCAATTTGAAAACACGATAAAACACGATTCTGTCGCCAGAATGAAATGGGGACAACTTATATCAAGTTATACTTATTATAAAACCCAGGTTGTTTGTTTGTGTGTGTGTGTCTGTTCGTTTATATATGGGATCGGATTTCCTACGTTTTTCAACCGATTTCAACAAAACTTCACTTTTTTTTGGCAGGTAGTGTTTCTTATTGTCGTGCACACTTTTTCTTTATTTTTACATTCAGAATGCTTTAAAAATTCCATTTACAAGACAATTGTTTATAATAAAATTCTATTCAATCGGTAGACTCATAACGATTGAAAACAATGTTTTTGTTTGAGTTTGGGTTTGACCAATTCGTAAAAATAAATAAATAAATAAACTAATTAAGAGATGCGTGTCCGTCAACCTTGAACAATAATCTTTGTCAATTTTATTTTTCAGTCTTTATGATGGTCGATACTTGATCTATCTCTTACTGTTACATCCCCGGGCAACGCCGGGCTTTACTGCTAGTATTTTATAAATATAAAAAAACATTTACTTTGTAAAATACTTCAACCCTTTTCTTTTTCATTTCCATTGCATTTCTACAAAAATATATACAAAAGAGATATATAATAACAACTTAGAAATACACTTATATTACATATATGTTAGATCTAATCTGGCTCTCCACAATTTCCTCTCCTTTGTTGCTCTTAATAAATTTTGTCTTTTTCCTATATCTCCTAAATCTTGCTGTGCCATCCATCTACTCAAACTATCTAGGTAGGCTATCCATTGTTGTTATCCTCTGTCCCTCTTGCCTTCAATCTGTCCTGTGAGTATCAAATTTTCTGAGCTATCTTTCCTCATTATTTTTCTTAGAAACTTCAATTGTCTCTTCCTGATATTATGTATGCATACATTTTACTTCTATTTTATAGAAAATTTCGTCGTTGTTCACATGTTTACTCCATAGCATTCTCAACATACTTCTGTAGAACAAAATTTCTGTTGCTTCAAATCACTTTTTCATCTGGGAAGATTTTTTCCAACATTCAGTACCATATAGGTGGCCTGATAACACATAACATTTCACTCAAACTAAAAACATAATTTATTCTTTCGTAACCACAAAACATTCCTGTTATAAACAAATTTCAACTGTTTCTTCCTGATGTTAAGTATAAGTTGCCGTTTTGTTTCCATTTTCTCTAAAATTTTATCGTTGCTCACATATTCTGTTCATAGTACCCTTAGTATCCTTCTGTAAAATTACATTTCTATTGCTTCAAGTTCCTTCTTGATCTGCCATATAGGTGGACTGATAACATATAACAGTACAATAGTTTTTTCTTTGTTTCTAAGAAGTTTTTTCTGTTTCTTAATACATTGCTTAGCTTTTGAAAGGCATCTTTTTGCTATCCCAATCCGGCATCGGATTTCGGTGTCGCACATTCTGAAGAACATGAAAAAATAATTAAAAAAATGTCAGAGAATACTGAGCTTAAAGATAAATATAGTTAAATGGCATAGCTTCAATTATAAAACTGCAATTTTCTATGCACCGTGTCTCTTCAGGACGTGGGTGATGATGACTCTTCCTAACTTCATGTGTATTTGTGTCTCTTAGCAATATATCTTTTTACTATCTCTCCCTGTTCTGCCAATCATTTCTGCGAATGCCATATTTGCTAAGTCTTCTTTTCTCAATATGTGCCCTAGAATTTTCAACTCGCTTCTGTCGCTTTCTAGGAAGATGATTTTAAAATTAGAGATTTAGAAGACGGCTTTTATAACTGGCTCCTCCTTTTACCCTGCCCCCTTCTATTATTATTATTATTATTATTATTATTATTATTATTATTTCCACATTTTGTCAAGCGAGAGGAGCAGTTGTTTTTTGTAGGTGGTTATTGTTAAGCACTGACAAAAAACAACTGCTTCTCTCGTTCGACAAAACTTTACATCTATGAATAATACAACTTATTATTAAAAGTTCGAAAGCAAACATCAGCCGAGATGAAGACAGCGAATATGATCACATACGTTGTCGTCATAATAATGACGTCTTTTGTGCGTTACCAATGAAGTTTCAGGTGTTGCTACCCACTGAAGTTAAGATGGCGTCAAGTAGGGTTGGCGAAAAAGGAAATGAACTAATATGGCTTCCTTTGAAGCAGTGAATACATTTATTTCTAGCGAGTGTGGATTTCTTCACGTTCGTTCAGTCAATCATATTGACGTGTTCATTATATTCTGTTGAGTCATTTTATGAAAGGAAAGCGTGTGCACGTCTCTGTTTACATAAGCTTAGATATAAGATGGTGATTTTGCGTGAGAATGGGTGTGTGGTTTTGCGACACCGGAAATCGTGTAGAGATGAGAATATCTATGAGTTTTCTTTGCTTTTTAGACCAATTTTCACAGAGTACAAGGCTTTCGAGCCACTCAATGTAGAGGATTAATAAATGAGGTGGTGATACGAATGTAAGAGGAGGTGGTAGGAAGTGGAGATTTTGAGGATAAGGAGAATAGATAATGGTTGCGCAAAACTTAGAAAGATAAACCTTCAATACATGACTAAACCTTGGGAATTAGAATTGGAAAATTTGGCCTGCGTCTGGGTTTGGATATCGAACACTGGCATACGGTGAAAATAAGCATCTATCATAGGGCGCAGAAACACACACACTCTCACACACATATACACACACACTCATTCACACGCAAGCATCTTTCGTCTCAGACGTGTGTGAGGGAGAGAGAGAGTTTGTGTGCTTATGTGTATAGACACACACACTGTCTCTCCCTCACACAGATACAGATACAATCATTCACACGCACCCATCATTCTTCTCACTCACACAAATAGAGACACGCATACACATTCACACGCACTTATCTTTCGTCTCACACACGCGCAGACACTCTCACAAATACACCTTCACACACGCACAAACATACACATTCTCATACACATTAAACACAAAAACAAACACACACGCACGCACACACTCTCTTTTTCACAAACACACACACACATCCTTCCTCACTCATGCACAAGTACTCTCTTACATACATAGACATGCGCACTTATCGTCCTCTCTCTTATGCACGCACACTCTCCTACGCGCATATTCTCATTCACACGAACACATCCTTCCTCTCTCTCTCTCTCTCCCACACAAATTCTCATACACATACACGCACGCACTCTCTCAGACACACGAATTCATTCAGAAACACACGCACGTGCGCGTAACTGTCTTTTTGACCATTGAAATTTGTATGTCTCAAAAGATTACGTTTTCTAGTCATTTGAAATGGTCATTTTTTTCTTGTATTTTAATCCACATAGCATTCATTTTGCTTTTGGTGTTCAGTTTTATTGCTGAGGTGTTTACTATGGTGTTTAGGTGTTTAGGTTTGGTGTACTTCCATCTATGGTGTTCCATTCTTATTTTATTTTTTTGGTTGTTTTAGGCGAAAATTGCTTATATCACCCAAATTGATTGAACTGCACTTTTCATAACGTTCTTAATAAATCTAACTTATTCTCTCTCGGATGTCATTGGTGATTATCCTCTAATCGTTTTCTTTTTTCTTGTCTGCTGTGTGTGTTATTTGGCGAAGAATCTTTGTGTGTATACGTGTATATTTTGCTTACACCTATGACTGTTCTGAGGTCAAAGACGTTGTTGAATTAGTCACAGAACTTGTATGGCCTGTATATTTTCTGGCTTATATGCATGAAGGCTGATGTGCTTCAGAATTTAAATTTTCTTTTTTTAAAACCGGTGAAAGAGAGTTGCCTGATCGTATGGTCTTTATACCAACTGATTATTACGCACACACACGCATATATATATATATATATATATATATATATATATATATATATATATATATATATATATTGTGTGTGCATATATATGCATATATATTGTATATTTGTGCAACAATCCTTCTTTTATGCATGCTTCATAAAAATGACTGATAAAGAATATTTGATAATTTTTTATTAAATTTTCTTGTGTTGTTACAATCTTTATTTATGGAGATCTGAGTCTATGCGTTTTCGGCTAAGTGGGAGTTTAATTTCGAGTTAACCACGGAAATCAAACTGGTTAATATATATATATATATATATATATATATATATATATATATATATATATTAATACTAAAATTATTAGTAATCCGTATGGAATTTCCAAGAGGTTATATCGATCCGTTGAGAGGTCTATGTCAAAAGAGAGAGCAAAACCTGAGACGACACAGCATTTCCTTTCTCACTGTTCTACATGATAATAACTTAACATCTTTCTTCTCCTCTCTCTTATCATGAAATCACTATTCTCACTTTTTAAACCTAGAGTAAATTTTTCCATTTTCATTTGGTTTACAGGTCTGAAGAATTGAAGCCACTTCTATGAAATATATATATATATATATATATATATATATATATATATATATATATATATATATACATACAGTGCTGTTCGATAAAAGTGACTCGTCTGATTTTTTTTTACTAAATGTTCTCTTCTCCGATGAAACGAAAGTTGAGCTAAATTCAAAGGATAAGCGATCTAAAATCCGAAGAAGCTTTGAAAGCTCTTTGAATTTAGCAGTAAGTACTGTCAAGCATCCGTTCAGTATAATGTTCTGGGGATGCTTTTCTTATCATGAAACTGGTTTCTTAAAACATATTGAAAAGACCCTTAAGAGCGAGCAGTACAAGAGAATTTTACAGTCTTGCCTGCTCTCTTCTACTGAAAGGGTGCAGATCGATCCCACCAAGCTCATTTTTATGCAGGATAATGCTCCCTGTCACAAATCAAAATTGATGAAGGAATACATTGATGAGAAGCAGGTGAGTGTTATGACATGGCCGCCCCAATCTCCTGACCTCAGCCCCATAGAAAACTTATGGAGCATGTTGTTTCCTCGAAACCTGTACTTTATAATGCTTTCGTTTCATTGGAGAAGAGAACATTTAGTAAAAAAAAATCAGGTGAGTCCCTTTTATCGAACAGCACTGTATATATATATATAATTTATTTTAATGCAAAAACATGTTAAAAATCGTTACACGATTACAATTATGTTTTAACACCACAAATGTGTCTCTTCGGCGATGTCTAGCCATTGGCGAGCGAAAGATTTCTTTCGCTTGTCAGAAGTCTTAATAGTAAGTATTCTTAATAATGTCTTAATAGTAAGTATTCTTAATAATGTCTTAATAGTAAATTCGTTTACAGGTCCTATACTGTAACACTAGTAGTTGCTCTCGAAAATTACCCCCGGCCAGTTGTAAACCGGGGCAAGAAATGGATTGTGAATTTAGACATCTCCAAAACTAATCTTTTAATGGATGAAACATATATAGAGATAAATAAAAACATCGTCGACAAAATAGAGCTAGTAAGAAAATCGCGTTTTAAAAAAGTTGTTTGAAGACATCAGAAGCACTTCTCATTAAAAAAAAAAAAAGCCTTTCGTTAAGAGCACAATTTTAAACGTGCTCTACCGTTTCGGGCGTTACCGTTTTGGGTGTGTTCGGAAAGTAAGGAAAACTCTAAGAATCACTAAGAATCAAATTACTACTACAAGAAAATGACTCGCATACAAAACACACACACACATATCACTCACGCACACACATATCACATATATATATATATATATATATATATATATATATATATATATATATATACATACATATATATGTGTGTTTGTCTGTGATATGTGCGTGTGTATATATATATATATATATATGTGTGTGTGTGTGTGTGGTGATTTTCCAAGCGTAGTTTAGATGTGGGACAAGGCTGAAAGTAGGGGCCACCCAGTGAGGATCGAACAAAGAGATTTTCCAAGCGTAGCTTGGATGTGGCACAAGGCCGAATGTAAGGGGTACCCAGTGAGGATCAAACTCACTACTCATTCGTAATTGTTCTAGCGAGACAAGCTTACTAGCCATTACACCACCTCGAGGTGCCCATATATATATGGGTGTGTGCGTGTGTGTGTGTGTGTGTGTGTTTTGTATGCGAGTCATTTTCTTGTACTGTACACACATATCAAACACACACACATATATGTGTGTGTGATATGTGTGTACGTGTGTGTGTTTTTTGTATGCGAGTATATATATATGTGTGTATGTGTGTGTGTGTGTAAATTATCAGGAAAATTAATCTCATTGAAAAGAGCTACAGTATTAGACAAAAGCAATCTGGACTATAAACATTATAGAATATTTCTCTATACACACAATCCGCGAAAAAGAAAAAAATAGGGCATAAAAAAAATGGAATTAAAATTTGCAAAATATTGCTTGTCTATCCTGCTTCACGAAATGCATTTCTTTTTCCGCCATATGTAACGAAACCTTAATTTTCTTTTTTTAATCGTTTCACCCCAAGCAAGGCTGTAATGCTACTAAGACGCAAGGGGTCTCAATGTGTGAAAGAGAGCGAGAATACTTTATTGAAGAGACGTAAGGAAATGTCAATGAAGGAACTGGGTTCTATTAACCATGTTCAACATAGTCTATGAATATAGAATACAGCGGAGTACGTAATCTGTTCAATGAAAGATTAACACTCACAAATCAGACACTCTACTGAATCTGACTATATCGCCAATACCACCAGCAGCTGTTCCGTAATTCTTCAGTCTTCGATATCAAAAGCTGGCCGTGAGTATTCGAGGAAAAAAAATCATGGCCGCCATTATACACGTCGCATTGAATATTTTGAGCCTTCTGATTGGTTAACCCTTCTATTGGTGAACTATAAAATGAGTGAGCTCATTTTGGCTGTCTCACTAGTACCAAAAATTCCAACACGTTCAAGGAGACAGATGACGACGAATGACCTTGCATTTAAATTTTTGACGATTGTTGGTGGCTAGAAAGAAAAAAATTAGAAGTGAGTTCCACAGAAAATGAATAGTTATTATAGAAGTGATGGTTTCATAAAGCTACCTCAACAGTAAAACAGTGAGACGTATTTTCGAATCTAGTAACACAGCACGATTAAGTTCGTGTAGTTCAGGCACTAGGAAAAAAAAATCTCATCAGAACAGTTGCCATGAAAATATGTGTAGAAACGACAGAAGGAATCCACGTCACGACGTCGTGACAGATTACATTATAAACTCTTCTTTGAATTTTGTCAAGATTTTTGAGATAGACAGAAAGAGCAGCAGGCCAAATATACTTATACTTTCCAAATAAAAAAATATAAAAAATATTGAAACTCCAAGCTTTTCTCATTCGTGCGCATGTGTAGTCAACAACAGCGTAAATAAATCCAGCCAAATGATGTCCCAACGGATGAAATGCGTCACAAAACACTAGTCATACATCATTTCTTCCAAAACTCGTTATCATATATATATATATATATATATATATATATATATATATATATATATATATATATATATATATATATATATATATATATATATATATTAAGAAAGTCCGACAATTTATTTATTAAAGACATTTTTTATGTTTAACGTTCTTTTTATAGATACAAGTATTTAAGTAAATGCTCTGTTTATAATAAACAGTATTAAATAACATTTACCGGCCCGAATGTCCGAGAAATTTTCATAGAAAAAAAAATATTCGTCCTTTGACAGGATTCGAACCTGCATCCTATACGGAATCGGTTAGGCACGCCGGGCTAAATGGCGGTTCCGTATAGGATGCAGGTTCGAATCCTGTCAAAGGACGAATATTTTCTATGAAAATTTCTCGGACATTCAGGCCGGTAAATGTTATTTAATACTGTTTATAAACAGAGCATTTACTTAAATACTGATATCTATAAAAAGAACGTTAAACATAAAAAATGTCTTTAATAAATAAATATATATATATATATATATATATATATATATGTATGTGTGTGTGTGTCTGTGTGTGTGTGTAGGATAGAATAAATAAATATCAGTAAAAGCTCTTTGTCACTGGAAATATAATGTTTCTGTCTCTTTGATATAGTCTCCATGTTCAGTCAGATATAGATCAAGCATCCTTACTTAATGTTAAAGTTATCATTTAAATGTAGAGTCAAGCGCCGTGAAAGCGACTTTGTGGTGTGATCAACATAAATATTACTTAATTCGTTGGAGATACAATCTCCCAAAAGGCACTTGGATTTGTAAACTATGTTGGTTTTCTGCAAATCGCTAAGTGAAATTCTTTTAAAAATATTGTAATAACAACGTTACAATATATGATAAATATAGTTTTACTTAATGACAATATTTTCTAAGAATTATCTCACTGAAAATGAATATTAAATGATTTTAAATATTTATAATTTATTCAATTTAAAATTGTAAAAAGATGAAAACAAATCTTGAAAAAGATGATTTTTCGTAGGATATTTTTTTCTTCTGACAATATTGTCTTTAATATATAATATTCATGAATGCAATTAAAAGTTTCTCTAATTAATTAAGTAATGTCTTAGTTTTATTCCGTTTATTTTAATTTTTCGATTCATAACGGAATTTTGGTAATACCGGGTGTGATTTTGCGAAAAAATTAGATAATTTAAATTATTCAAAGAATTCTGATTTTAACTAATATATTCACTAAAAAGTATTTCATTGAATTTCTCAAATTTTCATAAAATTAAGTAAGGAGCTGGAACGCAGGTAACAAAAAATATTAATTTTTGTCTTTATTATTACATTCAGAATGCTTTAAAAATTCCATTTACAAGACAATTGTTTATAATAAAATTCTATTCAATCGGTAGACTCATAACGATTGAAAACAATGTTTTTATTTGAGTTTGGGTTTGACCAAGTCGTAAAAAAAAAACCTAATTAAGACATGTGTGTCCGTCAAACTTAAACAATAAACTTTGTCAATTTTATTTTTCAGTCTTTATGATGGTCGATACTTGATCTATCTCCTACAGTTACATCACCGGGCAACTCCGTGCTCTACTGCTAGTATATATATATATATATATATATATATATATATATATATATATATATATATATATATATATATATATATATATATATGATATGATATACACGCTTACACATATACTCACTCACTCCCTAAGAACCAAATAACACACACAACAGAGACACATCCCCTCTCCAGGACCAATAAAACTGTCAAACTGACAGGGGAATTGAGAGCAGCATAGATCCCTCCAGCTGTTATCTCAAATAATAACTTAAAAGAGACTGTTTGACCAACACAAGGAATGTTAAAAAATTCATGTTAAAAAGATTAAAAAAAAATTTAAAAAAAACAAATGAATTCTACAGACAAAAGTTCATTTTCTCCATCAAGACATTCATCTCTGTAGTTCGCTGCTACCAGCAAGCAGAATTATTTCGTCTCCTGATGATGGCCATTTTGGCCGAAACTAGTCGAGGAATCTAAAAAAAAAACGAAAGAATATTAATCTACAACCCAGTGTGTCTGAAGATTTTAATTTTTTTAATATTTTTTATTGTTCAATATATATATATATATATATATATATATATATATATATATATAATTACACGTATGCCTACTTTTGCAGTACGGCTTCATGGTTTTCCGATTCATTAGGTACTGAAAGTTAATTTGCTCATTTGGATGTGTTCGTAATCGCATGCATATATGGTCGTGTCTTCTGTTCAAATATTTTGACACTACAGCCTTAATCAGAGTTTCTCCGCTAAAAATTACTGGCACGGTTTCTCTAATCATTAAATGAAAGTTAGTATATATTTAATAAATCCTATTCAGATAGATAGATAGATAGATAGATAGATAGATAGACAGATAGATAGATAGACTTAGGTAACTCGATACAGTCTGGAATGCTTGAAATGATAGCAAAAGACTGATATAGACGTATACTGGCTGACATATATACATACAGACAGACAGACAGACGTATCCATTTCCCCTTTTTATCGCAGAATTGCAAAAGCAACTGACTGCCTCATTTGGTACAAATGGCGTCGAGCTAAATCAAAGATGAAACGAGTTACGCCCCTTGATCTGTCCGCCCCGTGCCACGAAGCAGCCATCTGGTGTGTGCGTCTTCTCGCCTGTCCGATTCACCAATTTTTACGCTTATTCAAACACCAAAAACTCACAGACAGTTCTTTCGTCTCACACTTTTCCTTGTTGGCTTTCTGCTTAAAAATATGAAAGGCATACCGAGGGATATATCTTCCAACGAATCGAAAGAGAAGAGATGAAAATGTGTCTGGACTGATCGAGAAGATGGTGTTTGTAATGACTGTCAGAATCTAAATGGTACAGACAGTTTCGCTGAATAATTTCAAATAAATCGACTAATATATATATATATATATATATATATATATATATATATATATATATATATATATATATATATATATATATATATATATATATATATATATATATATATATATGCTTTAAACATTTAATAAAGGAAATGTCGTACCAGGTTCGACCCCTGCCGCAGAGTATATTTTCTAAAGATTTAAATATATATATATGCGTGCGTGCGTGCGTGCGTGCTTGCTTGTGCGTGTGTGTGTGAAAATATATGGAAAATAGAAAAGAACTCGTTAGGTAAATAATCGAAAGTTCTTTAGTATTTTTGTTATTATTTTTAAAAAATCAGTGCTCGATACAAAAGTAGAGCCTAAATATAATTATTTATTTAAAAATATGATTCCATCGCTACATAAGAATTCTCATGTTTCAAAACAAGAGCCGAAAACATCAATATAATTATTTGAATTAAACTGAATTAAAGTACCAAGCTCTATTCCATCTTCAAGCGAAATTTTTTTTTCGAATAACTATTTCTTGAAAATTAGCGTTTTTATAAGCATATTCATTATTAAAATTAAAATTACTATGGTAACGGCTAGATCAATTATTTTAAAAAAGGGGCGTATTGCTTAATAACTTGTATCAATATCTTTTGTATCCGGTATATGCTTAACCCCTTGTATGTACACCCTAAGTCAAACCACCCTCCATCCATAATTAAGCATATACCCTCATCAATAGAAAATAGAATTAGCATTAACTCCGTTAATAAAGAAATATTCCAACAACACAGTAATTTTATAACGCAGCCCTAAAAAATAGTGGATACAAAAATGCTAACATCAATTATAGAAACAATTTTACTAACCAGAAGAAAAACAGGAAAAGAAAAATCATTTGGTATACCCCTCCGTTCAACCAAATGGTTAGTATTAAGCTAGGAAATAAATTACTAGCTTTAATTGAAAAACACTTTCCTACAAATAGCAGACGTATTAAAATCATTAATAAAAACACCCTAAAATTAGGTTACAATTGCACTAAAAATCTAGAAAGTATAATAAAAAAAGCACAATAATAAAATCCTGAATAAACCTCCATGCCAGAATAGTATTAATAAAAACCCTAAACTTAAATTAGACAAAAATAGTGAAAAATTATGTGATTATAGAAACCCAGGAGACTACCCATTGGAAAATATATGCCACATAAAATCTGTGGTATACCAATGTACTATCTCATCCATTGAAAGTCCTAATACTAATATGATATACATTGGGTCTACGAAGAATGAATTTAAAGCAAGATGGAGGCAGCATAAGTGCTCTTTCAACAATATAAATAAAAGAAATCAGACATCTCTATCTAAATATTTTTGGCATTTGAAGGAAATGAATAAAACACCAAAAGTAAAATGTAAAATTATAAACAAAACTAGAACTTGTAAAACTTGGGATGACCCATGCCCTTTATGCCTACATGAGAAACTACACATTATCAAGTGTCTAAATAATGAAAATTTATTAAACAATAGACATGAGTTAACGGTTTTTTCCCGACATCATCAAATTTTCGCATTGAATAATTAGCACAGAAAATAAACAAACGATTAAATAATAAATACAAATTTTAAACTCCATAGTCTAAATAAAAAGTTTAAAAGCCCTACCCAATAATAATAATAATAATAATAATAATAATAATAAACCTTTATGAAGTCGTCAAAAAAACAAATGTTAGCGAATTATGACAGTTTTTATATACACAAAACCCTTTTAGATAACAAAATGAAATAAAAAATAAATTTCCATAGACACTTAATCAGTCTAGACGATGTCATCTTCCGCTTTAAATTTAGACACCCCAACCTTAGCCTGACTAGACATCTTTGAATGTAACTGAGATATTGATACAAATTATTAACCCTTACGCCCCTTTTTTAAATAATTGCTCTAGCCGTTACCATAGTAATTTTAATTTTAATAATGAATATGCTTATAAAAACGTGTAAATTTCAAGAATTAGTTATTCAAAAAATTTCGCTTGAAGATAGAACAGAGCTTGGTACTTTAATTCAAATAATTATATTGATATTTTCAGCTCTCGTTTTGAAACATGAGAACTCTTATGTAGCGATGGAATCATATTTTTAAATAAATAATTATATATATATATATATATATATATATATATATATATATATATATATTTCATTGAATACGACAGACAAACTGCTTTTATTTAGTTTTTTTTAATAATAATATTTTTTTTTCTTTTAAGATGATAAATTATATAAAAACTGTCCGAATGTTCTTTTTATCCGAGCGCTTTCGGCTATACATTTAGCCATTTTCAAGGATGAAATATTTTAACTGTTAAATAAGAAATAGGTTGTTCTATGTATGTTTTATAAAATGTTTTCATTCTTCAAAATATCAAGATATTGTGTCCATGTTCATATTTGATATTAAGTGTTGTTTATTTTTTTTTTATTAATAAGCCTTCCATTATTTTTAGCCTTTTTTTGCATGTAAATGATGCTATTATATTAGTGTTGTCAACATGTTACGAATAAGGTCCAGTAGGTCTCCATGAATATTTAAATGAAATCTAATTGAGATGTGGTCAGAAAGGTGTAGATAGTCTGCGTGTCAAACATGTTGTAGTGATATATATATCGGACATCTCGAGGTGGTGTAATTGTTAAAATGCTTGTCTCGCTAGAACAATTACAACTGAGTAGTGAGTTCAATCCTCATTCGGTGCCCCTTTCTTTCAGCCTTGTGTCACATCCAAGCTACGCTTGGAAAATCACTATTTTGGTACTTCGGCGTGGTGTAATGGTTAGCAAGCTTTTCTCGCTAAAACAGTTACGACTGAATATTGAGTTCGATCCTCACTGGGTGCCCCATACTTTCGGCCTTGTGTCACATCTAAGCTACGCTGAGAAAATCATTAGGGCACTTCAACGCGGTGTAATGGTTAGAAAACTTGTTTTCCTAGATCAGTTCCAGCTGAGTAGTTAGTTCGATCCTCACTGGGTGCCCCATACTTTCGGCCTTGTGCCACATCTAAGCCGCGCTTAGAAAATGACAATAATATATATATGTATATGTTCAATAAAATGTGTATGAAAGAAGGATTGCTGCCTAAATACACACACACACACACATATACATACATATATATATATATATATATATATACTTCTTTCATGCACATTTCATTGAATATATATATATTATAGTGATTTTCTACGATCTGACTTAGATGTGGCACAAGGCCGAAAGTAAGGGGCACCCAGTGAGCATCGAACTCACTACTCAGCCGGAACTGATATATATATATATAAAGAAAGAACAGTAAGATATATAATCCTGTGTTCTTATAGATATTTTTAATTTTTACAAAATAGTGCTCAATGTAAATTTACAGAGCATTAATATTATAAATTAATTGATTTAAAATATGTTTTTTCCGCTACGCAGTTCTAACCATGTTTCAGAAATGGAAGGTCCAAATTTAATTTTGTAATTGAATTAAAGACATTAGTTCCATTTCATCCTCAAGCGAATTTTGGAGTAACTTGCTTTTGCTCATTTTAGCTTGCTTTTGCTCATTTTACCGAATTACACGATTTGGACAATTTTGCAGTTACACTCTCTATATGCACGAATATACATAAAAATAATATCCGTATATGCCTGGGTAGGTGTGTTTCTATATACACGTGGGAGAAAAAATATATATGTATATAACAAAAAAAAATCTATGATGTAAATCCAAGAATATCTAATAGAGTTAAAACCAACTGTCATATAGGAAGAAAATGAGTAACTACCTATACCGAGGTTCGAGCGTGACACTCTGGACTTACGGATATATGTTTTTCGCCAGGTGTATAAATAAGGATGTCAGGCTACTGACTGTGGTGATTCTTTAGTGACTATTAAATGGAACTATCCAGTCGAATTAGTGTGAATTATTGTACGTCGATAATTTGGGTTTTGATTTAAGATTTACCGAACGTTAAGCCGAGCTGCGCTACTGACAAGGTATTCACTGAAAATGTTATCCTTGGTTGATTTTTACTAGTTTGTTCTTGTTACGTATTTATTTGTGGTTGTAATTAAATACTGTTTTATCTTAACATAAGTCTTGAAAAGTTATACTTAATTATTAACAGGCACCGTACCTCACCAAACAAACAGGTGGTCAGACACTCTCTTAAAGTCTGGACAATATTAACTGATGAGCTAAGATAATTTAATTTGATTTATGATTCACACTTATCATCACAGATCCCAAAATATTTTTCTAACACACATATTTGTCTTTCCTTCATTTTAACATGAGATAACCAAAGAGAAACGCTCCCTAGCAAAACCCATCATTAATAAATTTTCTCCTTTTTCTCATTGCCATCACTTTTATTTTGGTTATTATTATACATGATACAAACACATATCACGGAACACTTGGCGGCCGTCGACTAGCACACATCACGCTCTCTCTCCCACTATCTCTCTCTCCCTATATATATATATATATATATATATATATATATATATATATGATGGACTCTCCCGTCGGTTTCGACGTATGAGGTTCCGACAACTTTGTTTATTTAACCCTACGTGTGAGTCGCAAGTGACATTTCAGTCCTGCTCGTGATTTGCAAAGAAGTCCACAGAATGTGGATTCTTGGAGTATATGGCTGGAACAGAAGCAGATATTTTATTCCTTTCCCTAGTTTGACGAAGCTTGACAATATTTGATGCTGCCTTGTTCTTGATGCTATTGTAGCATGTAGTCTTCCATTCATTACGATCAATTACGATGTTCTCAAAGGTAGTGTGATTTATATTCGCAGCTAAGAGGTCACTTTTCAACTTGTCCCTGTACATGAGCAAAGGCCGACCCACGTTTTGATGACCATTGTCAAGTTGACCATACATGAGCAATTTTGGAATTCTGTTGTCTTGCATACGTAACACATGACCTGTCCAGCGTAATTGTGATTTCATGAGAAAGGTCTCAATACCATCAATATTACACATGGTGAAAAGGTCTGCATTTGCTATTCTCTCGCTTAGGTTTACCCAACAGATTTCTGATATATATATATATATATATATATATATATATATATATATATATATATATATATATATTTGCAACTGGGGGTATCTCTCTTCCCCCATATATGAAGGTTAGTTGGGGTCGGTAGAACATCATCGACTGATTTGATCAGAAATCTAATCCGGCTAAATTCTGACCACGTGTACTCTGATCAGGTAATTCATTTCTGATCAAGGTTCTCCCTCTTCGTTCAGACCGACCATTCTACATTACTGTGCTTCTACTACGCCCGCGCGGACTTCATCTTGCACGACCCTATCAAAGAGGCGGACTGGCCCTTTTGGAATCAGGTCGGGGTTGCTGTTTTTGTTGATATGACGCAAAACCTGGAATCAGCGATGTAGACAATGCATCACTGAAGACCACCCTTCATTCATCTGAAATGTATTATTCAATTATATATATATATATATTCGAGGATACCTGTCGACTAGAGTGGCTAGCCAATCCCTATCGCAGACGCTCGCTGTGTTTGTTCAACACCCACAGAACCAAACTGTGGGTTATACTGCAACTATGCTGAGCAAAACTTAGTTACAGTTTCCAGGAGAGAGCGTGTAATCTAGCATGATCAACAATCTGAACAAGGCTAGCACACTCAAACCCTCGGTCACGATTGACTTGTAACCTCGTCCTAGCACAGCTATTGATGGCCCCCAAGTGTTCCGTTTACACAATTTCACTCACAAGTCTTGGGTCAACCTGTGATATGGTTTTCAGGCAAGTTCCAATAGTGCTGGGGTTGCCCTCTCCAGACCGATGACGTCAGGAAGTTTCCTTCCTGAAAAATCAACCGTGGCGAGATTCGAACCCATGTCTCATGTCACGTGGCTTTGGTCTGAAGATTTGAAATCGAATTTTTCAATGCTGGTGAAATAAATATCACAATGGGATTGTGATTCTTCGTTTTCATAATTAATTAATTCATATATATATATATATATATATATATATTAAAAATAACCCTTCACACAGAACTCTTCACTGCCAGTTCAAGAAAAACATTTTGGTCACTAACACAAAAAATAGAATGTCTGATATTGAGAATATTAGCATCGAAAGATATAAAGGAAAAAAATTAATTATTTTTAAGAATATGTGGAAATCTCTACCCTTTGCCTGATGACGGTCGCGAGACCAGAAACCCATGTAGCAAAATTATGGAAAATAAAGCATAATATTCTTTTTAAATCCATATTACAACCAAAAACGTTTGCGGTTTCTCTCTTCTTTTAAATATACGCACTTTTCTCTAACTACTATAACCTCTTCCTTTTATATATATATTTATATATATATATATATATATATATATATATATATATATATATATATCCAGGTACTAATAGAACGAATAGAGTACCCTTCAAACGTTCGTAACCTTTAATTTAAAAGAGGGCACAATACATAGCAGAGCAATATTATAATTTGCAATCGCCTGAGGAGACGCATCGTTATGTGTAGAAACACGATTGCAATTGTGTAGCGATCCTTTTATGTTTACGTTGTAATATATATATATATATATATATATATATATATATATATATAATTTCTATATAAATTTATATATAATATATGCGCAGTACTTATGTGTGTATGTGTGCGTGTGCGTATGCGTGTGCGTGTGTGTATAGAGAGAGAGAGAGAGAGAGAAAAGATAGGGGTATCAGATTTAGCTTTTAGAATTTCAATGAAATCGGGTAATTAAAAAAAAACTGACACAATTTTATGTTTATTACTTAATTATGATACAAAACAAATAGATTCATAAATCTTAAGTCAAAACTTTATTGAAAATTTTCAACATGTCTTCCGTTTGCATCCCTGCAAATTTCTAATCTATCCTTCGCTTTGCGAAACACATTTCGAAGCATTTCCGGAATTATCTCTTGCACTGCTTATTCAATGTGTTCTTTACGCTCAGCTAAACTATTGATCTTTTGGCAATAAACCATAGTTTTTATGAAACCCCATGCAAAGAAATCCTGGGAGGGTGCCAACAAAGATGCGTTCTAGTGTATTTATTATTAATAGGGTTCTAAAAGGAATGTAAATAAAATTAGGAAAAAAAAAAAAAACGTTATAGAAATTATAAAGTTATAAACAAAATTAGAAATAAAAGCTAGTTTTTGAAATGGGATAATTATCCATCCCACAAAATGTTTAATATCTAAAAAAAAAACACTAAACTAATTGAGTTTCTTTTTCCGAATTCTCCGATAAGACGTTTAGCCATCTTGACACCATTTGTTGTAAGAATCACTGAAAAACTCTGAGTTATTCAGCTAAAAAGTCAAGCGGTCAAAAAAATTTAATGTCAGCTCCACTATGTCTTCCCAAATGAGTAATGGTGAGAGGAAAAAGATTATTCAGACCTTCAGTAATGGTACCAACATTCATAATCTGGCTTCCATCTTCAAAGTCCATTCTAGAACTATCAAGAGAACGGTGAATAAGTTTTAAAAAGAGGTGACAGTAGACAGGAAATCTAGATGAGGAGGTCACATCTGCAAGAGTGATTACCATTTCAGCTAACAGCTAAATATATTCTTATTGTTCAAAGTAGAGGACAATAGTGTTATAAAAACCTCGGAGAATTCCAGTAAATTATCTTTAATCATTTCTAAGTAGAATTTTTCTGTTACACCGGGTATATACGCATATCCAACTATTTCTTATATATATGACTGTACACACATATATATGTATATATTCCCCATAAATAACAGTGCATGCGTGCACACACACACCTAGAAGCACCGGCACACACATACACACGCACACACATAACCATATATATATATATATATATATATATATATATATATATATATATATATATATTAGAGATATTTTTTAAATTTTGTATTTGGGTTGTAATTGTTATTTATATAATTTAAAATTTAATTTAAATCGACTGATAAGATATTTCTGTTTAGATTTGTTTTACGTGCCTGCGAACAAGTGTTTGCTTTTTAAACTTCTGCAAATGATTGTCCGTTCGAAGAGGTTTCGACTAATCTATTGGCTATTGTCAGCGATTTTTTTTTTTTGTGTGAATACAATTGGTGTATAAGTTACTGAAGTTGAGGACTTTATATGATTAGCAGTAGAGCCCGGCGTTTCCCGGGGATGTAACAATAAGAGATAGATCAAGTATCGACCATCATAAAGACTGAAAAATAAAATTGACAAAGATTATTGTTTAAGGTTGACGGACACGCATGTCTTAATTAGTTTTATTTTATTTTTATATTTTTTTTTTCAAATTGGCCAAACCCAAACTCAAACAAAAACATTGTTTTCAATCGTTATGAGTCTACCGATTGAATAGAATTTTATTATAAACAATTGTTTTGTAAATGGAATTTTTTAAGCATTCTGAATGTAAAAAGAAAGAAAGAAGTGTCCAAGAAAATAAGAAACACTACCTGCCAAAAAAAAGTGAAGTTTTGTTGAAATCGGTTGAAAAATGTAGGAAATCCGATCCCATATATATATAAACGAACACACACACACACACACACACACACACACAGCCTGGGGTTTATGATAAGTATAACTCGATATGAGTTGTCCCCCTTTCAATCTCGCGATAGCGATGCGTCTTAATCGTGTTTTCAAATTGATTTTGTGCAAAAACAATTGTATTTTCCAATTTTGGGCACTGTCAGAACCACCGCAAGGTAATTTTACGTAGTCCTGTGAAGTTTTTTTTAAATCGGTTGGAAAATGTAGGAAATCCGAATATATAAATATATAAACGAACAGACACACACACAACCTGGGTTTTATAATAAGTATGACTACCGTAGAAGAGCGTGTCCATAGTTGAAACAATTTGGAACGAGCTAATAGAATAGTCGAATTACACTTCGAACAGACAATCATTTAGATCATTTTAAAAACGAAAAAACGCACAAGACAGAAACTAATAAAAACTAAGTAACTTGTCAGTCATTTTTATTGAAATATGTATTATATATGCGTTTTTCCTTTTTTTTAATGTTGTTGTTGTTTTTGTTTTTTGTTTTTTTTTGGGGGGGGGGGTTATCCTGTGACTCGTATGGGTTGTAAGGGCACCAAGCGCAGTAAAATTTTTATTTCTTGGGCAAAATAGCCTGACGGAGCCCAAAAGGATTTTACTTCTCCTAGACCGGTTGCCACATTTACCCATAGCTGGGAGCAGGATCCATACCTTTTCCAGCGCTATTAGCTCGTAAGTGAATAAAATGGATCTGACTGTATCTCGAACTTGTCTCTCCTCTTCTTCAATACGAGCCGTTGTCCATTACTCCAATGTGTTCCCTCCGTATTTGACATTAAAATATTCTATATAACGCGTTATAATATATTCTAATGTGGTTTTAAAACATTTATTATGTTATTGTTCTATTTTTTAAAATAAATTTTGGATTTCAAAGTCAAGTTTCACGGCGCTGTAACATAAAACATTAAAAATAAATAAGTTTCAATTTTCGATAAAAATATTGTTTTATTGAATTTTAATATACCTGTTAAGCTTTGATAATTTTCCGGATTTATTTTTAGTTTGTGTAAACACAAACATCTGTTTATAAGGAAGGCATGTGTGAGTCGCATGTAAAATTCTTATGAAATATGCGCAAGTTTTTGACGTCTATTGTATCAGAAAAACATTATTCTGTATAAAAATGTGTCAAAGGATTTTTATACAGAATAATTAAACTTTAATATACGTTAACTCTAAGGAGAGATAAATTCTAAGATACATAAATCTTCTAAGAGGAATTATTGGCAATATTCTGCGATATTGTGCAGATTAATATCTTCATATATATATATATATATATATATATATATATATATATATATATATATATATATATATATATATATCGAGAGAGAGAAGAAGAAGGAGAGAGAGAGAGAGAGAGATTTCGTTTTGTGTCTTCTGCAGGTCTCCTCAGGCGTAAAGAACATCTGTTGAATTGTTTCGCGACTTCTTTGTTATACAAATCACATTAATGTAGATTTCTCAGCGTCTTTGTTAAGAAATGGATACATATTTTCTTACTTTATCCGGATAACTGTGACTTTATTTTTGTAGCTTTTACAAGATTGATATGGCCGCTGTGTTTTCAGGTCTTTGTTGGATGTATTTCCTGATAACCTATTGAACTAATACACCACATAGATAGATAGATAGATAGATAGATAGATAGATAGATAGATAGATAGATAATGAGAAGACTATAATAGATAGATAGATAGATAGATAGATAGATAGATAGATAGATAGATGGAGAGATAGATAGATAGATAGATAGATAGATAGATAGATAGATAGATAGATAGTGAGAAGACTATGATAGATAGATAGATAGATAGATAGATAGATAGATAGATAGATAGATAGATAGATAGATAGATAGATAGATAGATAATGGAGACTATGATAGATAGATAGATAGATAATCGAGACTATGATAGATAGATAGATAGATAGATAGATAGATAGATAGATAGATAGATAATCGAGACTATGATAGATAGATAGATAGATAGATAATCGAGACTATGATAGATAGATAGATAGATAGATAGATAGATAGATAGATAGATAGATAGATTTGAAAAGCTTATGCAATTTACAGAAGAGAACTTTACATCGTTTTGCTTCTTTTTCTATTCATTTATTTTTCGCGCTTTTTTCTCTTCATCTTTCTTTCTTTCTTTCTTTCTTTCTCACATTTTTCAACTATATGCCTCTATTTATCTTCTGTCAATTGTTTTTTCTTATTTCGAACTCTCCCTCTTTTTGTCTCCTTACTCATAATCTCGTTCGTTCGATAGTTAGCTTACGAAACTCAACATAGGAATAAAACTAAAATCGACAACTTCCACTCCACCTCTTCCCTTTTCAATTTTTCAGTTTCTTCTTTATGGAGATTTAATGCGTATTTTTATTTGTTTTATTTCTCAACTTTTCACAAGAGGAACCGAACCGCAAACAAACCGCCCTCTATTTAATATTCCACAATAAATTGCAGACAAAACATGGTTATCTGCCCCTAACCACAAGCGACTTCACGTTTCCTCTCATTTTTTTTCTTCTTCCGCTTTGATGGGCCGACGCCATAATCCCAACACGCATTGTATTATACGTTTGTTTTTCTTTCTTTCTGCTTTTTGCTTCTATTTTTTTTTAAAATCCCTCAACGCATTCATCTTCGTTTTGCACCATTTCAGTCTCGCAAAGACGCATCGAGGGCATCTTTTTCTCTTTGTATTTTTCCTTTCATTCGTTCCCCTCCTCTCTGTTACTCTCTTTCATTCATTCGTTTCTGTAATTATTTTAACCAGGTACCTCTCGCTTTGAGAACAAGAGAGTAGCCCCAAATTATCCGCGCTTTGTCTTTCCAGTTTCAGATATACACTGTCAACTATAGAATTATATAGTGTTTTTATGATTAAGAAGAAAGTTAGAAGTTTTATTTTGTAATGGCCCCAAAATGCAAAACAAATGAGATTGGTAATTCAGATACGATAAAATATATCGTGATTACTTTAAGTCAAAAGATCAAAGACCATAACTTAGAAAGGGTAAAAAAACAAATCAAATAATTTGTTGAGGTAAGTAAATACAAATCTTCTATGAGCCACAAAATTATTATATATTGTTCTAATTTTTCTATTTTAGCAGATATGCTCAGGAGTTCTCCCTTTATTCTTTTCTTATATAAAGGATTGACTAGATATGCGTCTAGCGTAGCGGCTATCGGCGCAGAAAGTAAGACCAATGCACCAAATTCAAATTTCAACCTACTTCTTTTCGTTTACTTCCATTAAGAAAGATATACATATATATTTTTTCACCCACACCAACTACTATGAGTTAAATAGCCGTGTAGACTGGGCTCTCTAGCCTTGTTTGTGAGTCAGTCAATGAGAAGAAAAGTTTTAAATTCAAAACCAGTTGAGTGTGAAGCTAGCAACACCAAAGCGTAAAAACCTCTTTGCTACAGAAACCACAAAAGCAGCACCTAATTTTGAATGTATGAACCTACGCTCCCTGGGGAAGACTAAGGATCATGAAAAACTAGATACGCATTTGAAAGACGAAGAAGATAGATAGATAGATAGATAGATAGATAGATAGATAGATGCTGAGAAGACTATGATAAATAGATAATGAGAAGACTATGGTTGATAGAGATAGATAGATAGATAGATATATAGATAGATAGATAGATAGATAGATAGATAGATAGATAGATAGATGCTGAGAAGACTATGATAAATAGATAATGAGAAGACTATGGCTGATAGATAGATAGATAGATAGATAGATAGATAGATAGATAGATAGATAGATAGATAGATAGATAGATGCTGAGAAGACTATGATAAATAGATAATGAGAAGACTATGGTTGATAGATAGATAGATAGATAGATAGATAGATAGATAGATAGATAGATAGATAGATAGATAGATAGATGCTGAGAAGACTATGATAAATAGATAATGAGAAGACTATGGTTGATAGATAGATAGATAGATAGATAGATAGATAGATAGATAGATAGATGCTGAGAAGACTATGATAAATAGATAATGCGAAGACTATGGTTGATAGATAGATAGATAGATAGATAGATAGATAAAAACAATGTTGCCTCACGTCCCTTTGTAATGAGATTGGCAAGCATTCATTGCCATATAGGGGAACAGTTCAGCACCCTTTTCTTTTTTTCCTACGAAATGTTCCTATAGATAGACAATGAGAAGACTATGATAGATAGATAGATAGATAGAATATGAGAAGACTATGATAGATAGATAATGAGAAGGCTATGATAGATAGATAGATAGATAGATAGATAGATAGATAGATAGATAAATAGATAGATAGATAGATAGAATATGAGAAGACTATGATAGATAGATAATGAGAAGGCTATGATAGATAGATAGATAGATAGATAGATAGATAGATAGATAGATAGATAGATAGATAGAATATGAGAAGACTATGATAGATAGATTTTTCCTACGAAATGTTCCTATAGATAGATAATGAGAAGGCTATGATAGATAGATAGATAGATAGATAGATAGATAGATAGATAGAATATGAGAAGACTATGATAGATAGATAATGAGAAGGCTATGATAGATAGATAGATAGATAGATAGATAGATAGATAGATAGAATATGAGAAGACTATGATAGATAGATTTTTTCCTACGAAATGTACCTATAGATAGATAATGAGAAGACTATGATAGATAGATAGATAGATAGATAGATAGATAGATAGATAGATAGATAGATAGATAGATAAAAAAAAATGTTGCCTCACGTGTCTTCTTCCTTTGTAATGAGATTGGTTAGCATTCATTGTCATATAAGGGAACAGTTCAGCACCCTTTTGTTTGTTTCCTACAAAACGTTCCTGTTTCTTAATACTTTGCTTCGCTTTTGAAAGGAATAAATATGCCTGAAAAAATTAGCGCGCAGTTCAAATCTCTTTATACAGTCACCAGACCAATATTTATAGTATTTTCTTGTATTTGCAGACCATAAATCACGTTGTTTTTTATACAGTCGTAAATCCACTAAGTGTAAGCTTACGGCCACATCACGAAACACTGGTTTCCGTACGATCCCGAAGTTAAGCAACGTGGTTAGTATTTAGATGGGTGACCGCTTGGGAATACCAGGTAGTGTGAGTGGCCTAATGGTTAATGTCTCGTAAATGTTAACAGGAGATCCCACCCGATGGCATTGTTATATTCACTTACAAGCAAATACCCTTGTGAAATATATAAATATGTCTCTTTTCCCGCCAGCTATGGATTAAATAGTATGACTTGTATCACTAGACCATCATGATCTACCCCACCAAAAAAAGATTCTTACAATTTAAAATTATTTTGTAGCTTTAAATAACCTACAAAGTGTTGATAAGCCGTAGAACGCGAATCAGTCTGCGATTTGCGAGAAAATGTAACGGAAACATGATGGTAGAATTGAAAAAATAAAATTTTACTTTCTAATATTATTTTATTTACTTAAGGTTTGGTCTCAATAATATCTTACTGTTGACTAAATAATCCATTTGAACACTGACAAGGAGTAATTCAATCCTTTTTTTTTCCAATCTTTGCCAAGTTACATCAAGGCAGCGCAACCATTTCTCAAGATACTAAAATAGCTGGACAATTTTCCGACAGACATATCTCTTTCGGTATTAATACAACTTGTTTGCCTTCAATTTTAATTTCCTATTTAGGAAGCTTTGAAGTCGGCATTGACATATTTTCTTATCTTTCCAATGTCTGTTTGCTCAACTACCCAACCCGTGTCCTCCTAGCTGTCTACACCAGGGATTGAACTCACGACATCCAGGGAAAACAGGATCTGATTTTTATTTTTGTTCCTTCAGACATGACTTCTAAATGTTCTGCTTTTATTTCTCTCTTATCATTTGCGTCTTTCTTAATCACATTCAGAAAAACTCTTTTCCGTCTTCCACCCGAATCGATATCACAGCGCAGACATTAAACCAAGTCAAATGAATTCCCAGCTTTCTTATCGTCTGTTTGTATCAATCCAGCCTAGCTCCAGTTTATTCCCACAATTCAAAGCAATCTACTTTTTACAGAAGACCGATCAAGAGTAGTCAGAAATTCATATTATCCCATTATGTATTTAACTGTTTGGTTACCTTACAGAGTCCTTCATATATCTCATGAGGCATAAATGGGCGTTGCCCAAATTTTCTTCAATTTGCACATGACAGATTCTAGTGGGTTACATGGCAACAGTAACAGATATTAATCTGTGATATTAAATATAGAAAGGAGTAGATTCATGTATTTTCTATGTGCTCACATGAAAATGGAGAAATTAAATAAAGGAAGAGAATAGTCAAAACCTGGACGAATTGACGTATTGCTTACCTCTTTAAATTATTTATTGGGTTTGAATGAATCAGCAAAAAGGAAAATGACATGCAATATGACACAATTGAATTGCTGTATGAATATGGCCAAAAATGCCATCTTATATATAAAGTACAGTTTATGTGTGTTTGGGCGTGTGTGTGTCCAAACAACTCCGCTCGCACTGGTCCGATTTCAATGATTCATAGCTAATAGCCGAGAAAAATTAAACGCAAGGAACGATTTTCGTTGAGCTCAGAAACAGGGTTGCCAGATTATGCAAGGTTAAACATATATGTTAATATATTATAGTAGCCATTATTGTTGTTTTCATGGTTCAAGGGGGGTAACTCTTATTTTCCTTTTGCATCCAAAATTGCAGTGCACGTTTTATTATAAAATCGAGCGGCATTTAAGCTATTTCCTGTGGAGGACTCTTCATTTGGCCTACATCACAATAGGTAGGGAAAAGTAGATGCAATAGGCTATAAACTACAGAAGAATTCAAAATCGATCGCTGCATTTAAGTATTGAATGTTTGAGCTTACCTTTTGAAAGTTCAACGATAATTCTTCTGCTGCCACTTAATTTAAAGACAATTTGATGTTCGTAGATCTTTTATTTCATTGGCGACAGAACAGGGGACAATTTAGAAGAAAATTAATATAGTGTAGAGATGTGAACAAAGAAATTACAATTCTTTATACATTCAACATTTGAAGAGTTAGAGAAAATAATAACTAATATGGAGTCTTTATGAATAAATGCGAAATTGGAGCTCAATTCACCCACGAATTCTGAGATTAAAACGCCCCAGCTCTATAGCAATTTTCACACTAAAATCTCGATATACATTATCTACTTCTAGGCAATATCACTCTTCAGGTTTAACTATTTTGCATATTGAATTTAAAAAAAATTATTTCATTAATTAACTGTCTTTCATTACTGTTCTTTTACTCGAAGATTGTTTTGATTTTCATATCAAAAATAGTTCTGTTTAGGAATATCGTCTTAGATAATAGTGCAGAAAAATGTTTGAAATTTGCATTTTTCACGGCATCTATTTGTAAAACTTTCCTTAGCTATTAGGTTGGTGCAAAAATAATGTCGTTTTCTCACATAGTAACATATGTGAGAAAACGACATTATTTTTGCACCAACCTAATATAATAAGCCAATTTCTGAATGAAATGTTTATTTAAACTTTTTTTGTTTCAAACATTTCAAGTAGTGAATATATCTTACTTTGAGAAGTGATAGCAAGCGGACGAAGGCTACTAATATTCAAATAAATATATGGTCGGAAAACGAAAAAAAAAGCATTAAGGAATTGTCGGAGAGTCCAATAAAGACGGCTCCCAGTGCTATTCAAATGAAACCTGCTCTACTTGGTTCCTTTTTAAGCTCTCTATACGTACGGCGGTCAGGTTACGTCATTAGTTATCGATTTGGATGACTGATTGATTTGGTTTTCTTAAGGCTTATCAACCTATTACAGGTTAGTTAAAGTTAGAAAATATTTTTAGACTGTGAAAATGTTTTGGGGATAATAATGATTTTACTGAACCCGACTGAAATTAAAATTGGTTTGGTTTGTTTTGTTTTACGGCATATCAGCCTCAATGCAAACAAGATTTTTTTTATTGCTGCTAATATTTTTTTTCCAAAAATATATTCCTGGTATTAATTTTTTTAAAGTATTTCTGATATTAAAAACGTATTTTTACACTTTCATTGTATTTTTAGCCCATTTTGGTGGTTAAATATTTGCCCATAGCTGGGACCCAAACAGGTCATAACACTCCGGGTCAGAGTGGACCTGGAGACAACAACAATTAAGAGGTGCTTCCACGCTCCTCAAAACCTCCTGATCAGAACCCTTACTGTTGGACGTAGTTTATCGTCATACCGAGGGCAGACTGAAATTGAAAATCAGCTCTCCGATTCCCAATCCTAAGTCCTTATCTATTACCCCACCCACACATACAAACTTGCAGCACCTAATATTCCCAAGCGGTCACCCATCTAGATCCTGACCATGCTCAATTTTGCTTAACTTCGGTTATCGTACGAGAACGAGTGTTTCAACCTGACATGGCCGTAAGATCAGTCAAGTGGGATCAGTATTACATACAGAAAACTTGTTACAGTTCAAATAAATATATAATTTGTTAAAGTACTATTAGGTTGGTGCAAAAGTAATGACGTAATAATGTCGTTTTTTGACGTCACGTCAAAAAACGACATTATTACGTCATTACTTTTGCACCAACCTAATAATAGGGTGTGCTTGGTGGCATAAGGGAAAGTTGATTCTAAGTGCCGAGTTCAAGTTCTGTCCTTGTCTGTCGCGTTCACTTTCGTGATGATGCATTTAGGAAATGGATAAATCCATCCCTTATCCGCCGCCCCTGTTTAGGTTAAATAGCAGGGTAGCCCGGGCTCTGTAGCCTTGCATGAAACCCAATTCAGAAGCAGGACAACTCTATATACCAAACCATCAGTAAGTCAACAGAATTCTATTCGATTATTTTCTCAAGTAGCCATGACAATTCACAGATAATAAAAAAGAATCTATAAAGTTCCTTGTCCGCCTAAATCTTGAAGGGACACGGAATTATACATTGGTTCCCGAGAGGATCAACCCATCCAGAGAATAGAACCTTCACGACATACACACAAAGACACGTGTTGAAGGTAGAGCAATTGTTTAAAGAAAAAGGGGCGTAAGGTGTTAATAATTTGTATCAATATCTCAGTTACATTCAACAGATGTCAAGTCAGGGTAAGGTTGGGGTGTCTAAATTTAAAGCGGAAGATGACATCGTCTACTCTGGTTAAGCGTCTATGGAGATTTTTTTATTTTA
The DNA here is from genome assembly GCA_963932145.1 of Acanthosepion lycidas. Taxonomy (NCBI): domain Eukaryota; kingdom Metazoa; phylum Mollusca; class Cephalopoda; order Sepiida; family Sepiidae; genus Acanthosepion; species Acanthosepion lycidas. The sequence goes on along the minus strand of OZ010593.1, from coordinate 32,568,045 downwards.
TTTTTTATTTTTTTCTGAAAGGGTTTTGTGAATATAAAAACTGTCGTATATATATATATATATATATATATATATATATATATATATATATATATATATATATGGAATTTAAAATAATCACAAGAGAGCATGGAATAAAACGAGAACGCTGAATATCTAAAAAGAAAAAAGGCCTAATTACTGTCCATGTAACAAATTCTTTTTTTATTGCAATGTTACCCAGGCAACACGAAACAACGCTGTTCCTTCAATACAAATCTGATCAGCGGTATTAAGTTGCTTAAGAAAAGGGCCAGCAACCCCAAGAGAAATTAATACCATTTTCAGAAACTAGCCAAAGGTGACTTTTTTTTTTAACAACACTGCTGAGAATCTACTCTTACGCTTTTCTCCTAAATTAACTGCAAAGACACACAGTCTCCAACAACTTCTTTTTTGCTATTTTTCTTTTTCTGTTCAGATTTTAATATTAAATGTATTTTAAAAAAATCACCCAGTTCGTTTGAACGCACCTGTCTTAGTACTAAACGCCCACAAACATATATCCTAGCGTATTTTCGTGGAACTCTCTCTCTCTCTCTCTCCCTCTCTCTCTCTCTCTCTCTCTCTATATATATATATATATATATATATATATATATATATATATATATATATATATATGAATAAAAATGACAATAGGAAAACTGGTAATTGCTGACGCGTTTCGTCCAATGTGGACTTTATCAAAGCAAAATACGAAAATGAAATTAAATGAACAAAGTAACTAATAAAAACAAAAACAGAATATACCTAGCAACTGGAATGTAGCGAAACGCTATTTTTATATTTTTAACTGCTCTTACAAACAAATATACACAACAGATTCATAAAATCAAAAGAAAATGGTTGAATACATCAACACAGATATAATGACAATATTCTCCACACGTGACAATTACTGGCGTTATTTTTCAGTTAAAAATATGAAAATAGCGTTTCTCTACATTCCAGTTGCTAGGAACATTCTGTTTTTTGTTTTTATTAGTTATTTTGTTCATTTAATTTCATTTTCGTATTTTGCTTTCATAAAGTCCGCATTGGACGAAACGCGTCAGCAATTACCAGTTTTCCTATTGTCATTTTTATTCATAAATATTGTCTCTCTACTGATTAATTCGGAGAAATTTTCATATATATATATATACCTGCTGCGACAACAAAATTTTCTAAATCGTGTAATAGCAAAATTCTCCATTTGTTCAATTAAGCTTTGAACCGTTGTATCTTAGAAATGAATAAAGATTATTACTAGAATACTCCGAGGTTTTTTATAACACTATTAGACTCTACTTTGAGCAATAAGAATGTACAATTACTCTCCAAGCTTAACAGATGAATCATGATGAATTCGATCATAAACGAAAATGACGTTAATCATTAATTAATCATAGCTAAGGATCGGAAGCTCACGAAGGATTAAAATAAAGTTCAAATATATATGTATATTATTCCGGGATCATTTTCCAACTTATTCAAGATGAGCTTCGTCCTCTCCAACCTTCTAATATTCTGTCCTGGAGTAACAAGATGTGCCAAACGTTTCATGTACGATTTCATTTTCAAGTCTTTTTTCACTGCTCTTTGAACTGTCATAACTGAAACTCCTCTCTTACGTAACAAACGTCTCATGGATTGAGTTCGATCTTTTCTAATTGATCACTTTAGCTCTAAGTTGACCTCCTGATCATGTTTTCCTCTCTACAGTTCCCTCTTTTTTTTAAACTTATTCACAGTTCTGTAGATAGTTCTTGAATGGTTTGAAGATAGAAATCAGAATATGAATGGTGGTGCCTTTAATGAAAGCTTGAATGATATTTTTCCTATCACCATTGCTCAGTTGGAAAGATTTTAACCTCTTCTCTTTCTATCTGAAAAGCGTAAAGGGTTTTCAGTGATTCTTAAAATAAATGATGTCAAGATGGCTTCCGTCTTATCTAAAAACCTGGAAAATAGAAATTCATTTACTTAGAAGGACAATTATACTGTTACAAGATTTTGACAATATTGCTATTACTACGGGTATATATATATATATATATATATATATATATATATATTTATATATATATATATATATATATATATATATATATATATATATATATCAAGAAAAATTTTGAAAGAAAAGATGGATGACAAATTGGAAAATGTTTTTGTGACGCGTTACATCCGATGAAGGGATGAAATGAGTCACAAAACCTTTTTCAGTTTGTCATACAACTTTATATATATATATATATATATATATATATATATATATATATATAAAAGGCAGGATGTGTGTGTGTGTGTGTGTGTGTATAACGAATGCGCGGCCGCAATTTTTGACGGATTTGCACCAAAATTTACATGCACATGCTCCAAGTTACCGGAAAGGCCAAGACCGACGTTGCATTTCCCAACTCGCATCGATAGTAGAAATAATCGATTTTTTCATGCTTCTACGTCAGCTTTTATGTAGTTTGCGGCCATTTTCTACTGGCCAGAGTGAGAGCGTATAGCTGGCTGCTGCGAATAGGCAGGAAGATTTTATTGGCCAGCGTGAGAGCCAACAGCTGACTGACACGAATGTTAACTAACATGCTAGCATGCAAAAAAAAATATCGATAGCTGCATTCGTCACAAGTGGGAAAAATTTAAATCTGCATGGCACTTTACTCCAATTGGTTCATTCGCTTGCTTAAACTCAACGTTGATTCTGATTCCGCAGAACTGGGTTGGGTGTGAAAAAGTATTTGTTGTTAACATTCTTTTTTCATTCGGTTTTTCTAGTTACGAGTCATTTTTTTAAAGCTGATCGTTTTGTGTTCATTTTGTTTAGTTCTTTTTTCGTAAAGGATTTAATGTTTAGTATGGAGCTTAGAAAATATTCGCAGTGTGAGATAGGCAAGAAGTAAGGCATGTAGCAACATCAGCATGGCAAAGGGCACTCGTTTAAATATTTTGAACACAATTTTATGACTTCACCATTTCAAACTTAATTGTATGTCTTCAACTACAGATAAATATACTGCTGGCAATTCTATAAAATTGTAAGGGCACTCGTTTAAAGGCAAGGAAGGGCAAAAATATTTTAAATCAAGTAATAGCGATTGCTGTATGAGTCGTACGATTTTTGAATCAAGCACGGGCAACGCCGGGCCATGCTGCTAGTATATATATATATATATATATATATATATATATATATATATATATATATATATATATATATATGCGTGCGTGTATATATATATATATATATATATATATATATATATATATATATATATATATATATAACATCTGACGACTAAAACAAGTAAAGGAAGCATATATAACAGGAATATCAACAAGTTTTGCAAACAGATAGGCAAAAATCTGCCCAAATTACGTTTAATTCAAAACTATAAAATGCAGTTACTACAAGCAGATTTCAAGTCTGTTTGAGAGAGACTTAATATAACTTCATTATTCGTTGAATGCTAGGTTCAATCGAAGTTTGTTGGCTTGACAAGTGCATCTGACGTCAATGTGACGTCATTAATTTGTTTCTAAAACGAGGCTGTCGTCTCCGGATGTTGCGTTCTTCTCTTTCTCATTTGATAGCCGCCAGCAATCATGGTACAAACGTTTGGACAAGAAACGAACAAGCAGAGTCAGTGAGAAGAACAAACGAATAATGACGACATCAACAGAAAGAAGAGTGATCTGCGGCGAACATTAGCGCTAATAAATCCTTCCTGGCATTACGTATCGTTATTGTGGGTCTGTCCGTTGATGGGTGATGGAGAATGGCGGTCGGGGAGAGAAGCACTACGATGGCGAAGGAGTAAAGAAAATACTACTAGTTTGTTTACAGCATTGTAGGCACTGAACCGACTTTTGTGTAATCAAGCGACAATCTTTGTTCGTGTAGTTTCATAATGAGATTCTCCCCAAGTATGATCTCAGAAGAGTGTTAAAAAAACAAAAAAACAAATCAAAACAAAACAAAACGAGCCAAATTGTATGTACTTCAACAGCAGATCTGTTTATCTTTTCGGAAATAATTCAGTACTATATCCTTATTATTTTTGCTACGACTTCTGGCTATAGTTTCAGATAACAAACGAAAACTAGGCTCTTTTTTTATACGATCTTGGTGTTTAAGAGGTTTGTTGAAATATTAAGAAACATATTCAGTATCTATTAAATTTTCTAATATTTAATATTTGTTAATTCATTTCTTCGGATTCTTCGTTTATATAAAACAGCAATTTTTGAGAATAGAAAAAAATTGCTTTGCTATTCTGGCCATCTTTGGAGAATGTTTGATTGTTTGGCGGCATATCAACTCCTTATCGGTCATTTAATGCCGAAATTTAATTTTCTTGGGTGCATTAATAATTACTTTTGCTGGTAATATATTTTTGTCATAGTGAATTGCTGGTAAGTTTGTTCTTTTTTTTTACTATAGAAATGTATTGTTGGTATTTTTACTATAAAAATGTATTTTTATAGTTGCATAGTCTCTTGGTGGTTCACTATTTGCCCCTAACGGGGACCCGAACAGATGCTACCACCGCAGATTAGAGGCCTTGCTCTCGAATGTAGTTTATTATCATACCGAGCACGCTGTTCGGACGATAGAATGATTGAAAGAACCAGCGGTCACATTAAACACTGACAATATGATCAGTAGAACTAGCGTAAAGATGAACCTCGAATAAAGGAAGACCAGAGTTAGTTATAGAGTTCCACTCCTTTTTTACAATGATGTTCACCCTGTACAATACTCGAGAGCCACTCGGTTTACAGAGTAAGAGGCAGGGCTTTGCTGATATGTGTAGAACATAACGGTTAACCGTAGAGTTGAACGGGTTAAAATTGTAATGAACAGGGAGGCATTCTCTTGGAAGTCGGTTCCACAGAAGTTGTACGTGGAAAGGAAGATGCTCGAGTGGAAGTTACATCTCACCAAAGGAGTACGAAAGGAAAGAGAGTGTTTAATATAAGAAAAGGAAGCTTTATTCAGCTAATTCAGCTTTAGCGTTGAAAATTCTTTATTTCATAGTAATTCATGGTTATAAGCGAGAGGTGGAAATGTGGTGTGCTTATTTTATGACCACAGTGTAGTTCGCTACAATGTGCGTGGCATAACGGATCTTAGCCGTGAAGGTTAGGACTGCTGGAACTAAGGAGTGTAGTTCGCTACAATGTGCGTGGCATAACGGATCTTAGCTGTGAAGGTTAGGACTGCTGAAACTAAGGAGTGTAGTTCATCTTAGCACTGTCCATGGAAAGAGCGATAGAGCAGCGAAAGGTTGGCGACGTCTCGTCTGTGATAAAATGGTTGTATAATGGAAAACAATTCGTCACCGAAAAGAACGCGGAGAATCTTTTGGACTCTATCGAGAGTGGAAAGGGAAGACTGGGCAGCTCCTTCCCATATATGGGAGCAGTACTCCATTTTCGGCCTAAATATAAACTTTAAGTTTAAGGAATAAGAATTACCACACCAGATTACCAAAGGAACATATAGCTCAGTGAAAGAATTCATTGGTTAAAATACTAATATTCTTTACCTGGTAGGTGTAAGTACAATCCCTAGGTGTGGTAACACCAAAAAGTCACATCCGATTATTCGAATTCAGTATATCATTATGTAAGCAATGTTTCTATTGTGACAATAACGTCTGCTTTATTTCCTGGTGACTTACAATCCCTTTTCATACATTTTAGAATGAAATCATTATCAATATAACATGGTTGCGTTAGTAACACTTAGCATTCAGTCTAATTGAAGGAAAACCATGAATTCCCAACCGGTTTCCATTTGGTTAATATATTCAATGATGTGAATTTCTCTCTTACATTTTTAATAGTACCCACACCCACTCACACACATAAATTTAACATCTCTAAATTGGTCCCACACAAAGCATGTGGACTTGATAATATCCCTGCAATAATCCTTAAGAAACGTCATTCTGAACTGATTCCTATTCTCTCTAAGCTCTACAAAAATGACTTCTGCTGCTTCTTGCTTTTCTCCTTGTTGGAAATCCTCTTCTGTTGCTCAAGTCTTTAAGTACAGCCTGGACCTTCAATAGGCCGATTCGCTTTTTAACTCTTTTTGACAATGTATTAGTCTCTAATCAACTCTGAATTGGTTAGGCATGTCAGTACGAAGGAAGGGTTATCTTTCGGATGTGTAATATGATTTTCGCTTTCTCCAGGTCAACTGCTGATATATTAAAGATTATTGCTGAAAGAATCTATCAAGCTATGAAACAGAGGTTGTTGCTTTAAATATCTCGAAGACAGTTGACAGGGTTTGGCATATACGTCTTCTTTACAAGTTGAAAGGTTATGGTAAACTAATTTAGACTTTGTTTGAAATTGAGAAATAAAAGTCGTATTGGACGGCTACCGGTCTAAATTTTTTTTTTTTTTTTGCATTAATGCAGGCGTTTGACAGACCTTTATCCTTGGATCTAGATTGTTCTTAATTTTCATCAATAACGTTCCCTTTAGCATGGCTGATGCTAATCTTCGAGAGAGTGACACATTGCACCTACTCGGACTAACGTTTATCACTGACATGAACTGGAAAGAAAATATTGCATGAATATTACATACCATTTGTCCTTATATATTTATATCTATCTATCTATCTCTCTCTCTCTCTCTCTCTCTCTATATATATATATATATATATATATATATATATATATATATATATATATATACATATATTTAATGAGTGAGATAGAGAAGGTGAGAGAAAGAGGGAACGAAAGGAAGGAAGATATTAGGAAACTTTGAAATAGATAGATAGATAGATAGATAGATAGATAGATAGATAGAAAGAAATCTGATTCAGTCTAGAAAACATGTTCGCTACACAAACGGCTAGATGAAACAGTTCTCTCTTTCTATTTCCCTATATCTATCTAGCACTTTCTCTCTCTCTCTCTCTCTCTCTCTCTCTCTCTATATATATATATATATATATATATATATATATATATATATATAGGCAGTATATATCTTCACCCAAATATGTCTCAATGAATCATATACACATATTATGTCTATTTATTTTTAAAATAATTCTTTCTAGTTCTCTAATTATCCTGTTGATGTTATGTTTAAATTAATTAAGTAAGGCGCCATAATTAAAAATATAAAATGGCGACAATTTATCTAAACACACACACAAACACACACAAACATTTATATATATATATATATATATATATATATATATATATATAAATGTTTGTTTGTGTGTGTGTGTGTGTTTATCTACACACACACAAACAAACATTTATATATATATATATATATATATATATATATATATATATATATATAAATGTATTGTTTGTGTGTGTGTGTGTGTGTGTGTTTATCTACACACACACAAACAAACATTTATATATATATATATATATATATATATATATATATATATATATATATATATATATATATATAAATGTTTGTGTGTGTGTGTGTAATCTCACAAAAGACATGAATGAGAAAAGGCATAACAAATTATAAACAACATTACATTATTATCATCTTTAAAATCTGGTAATTATTTTAAAAAAAAGAGAAGAATCCAATATTAATTACAGGTGCCCACCTGTAATCGATTTATTCTCCCCGACCTAAAAATGGGTTAAGTAAGATTTTAAGTCCCCTGTTTTTAGTAATTATTCGGTTAGATATTAATGTTGATTTTATTTATTTATCTTGAATAAAATGCAGATCTTTATGAAGCTGAATACCTGATAAGTAACTATAAATTATATATTGTATTGGCTTCTTCAACTGAGCTGAGATATTTCTAGTTACGAAAGATTAAATTATGTTTTTAGTCTGACTGGATTGCTACATGATATCTGACCTCCTGTATGAGTGTGAGTGCTGGATAATCATCTCAAAGATGAAGACGAGACTTGAAGCAACAGAAATGTTGTTCTACAGAAAGGTGCTGAGGATAGTATGGACCAAACATTTAAGCAACAACGAAGTTTTAGAGAAAATGGAAACAAAAAGGTAATTTATACTTAACATCAGGAAGAGACAGTTGAAATTTCTAATGAGGATAGAGGGCTTGGGTAATTTTATATTCATAGGACAGACTGAAGACAAGTGGGAGAGAGGAAAACAGCGTATAACATACTAAGTTTGAGTAAATGAATGACGGAACAATGTTTAGGAGCAATAACAGAAAGACCATATTTATTAAGTGCTACAAATGGCAGGAATTGATATAACGAAAGATGCCTTGCAAAATCTATGCAAAGTATTAAGAAACAGAAAAATTTCGTTAGAAATAAAAAAAAAAATGAGTACTGATCACTTATCAGTCCTCAAATTTGACAGTCAAAGTGACAGTCAAAGATGAAGAAGAGACTTAAAACAATATAAAAGTAGTTCTACAGAAGAATACTTTGATATTCACATTTGAAGGCAAGAGGAACAGAGGAATACAATGTATCACAGACCTGGCGACCTCGAGTAAATGGATCGCAAAAAGACGACATCTATTAAGAGCTACAAAGGACAGGAGATTATGGAGAGCCATGATCACTTAGGTTCTGAAGGGACACGGCACATAGAAGAAAAAATATTTTGATATCAGTAATGTTCTTTTTGTTATTTTTTCATAAAAATCTTTACTTTTATTTTCTCATCAAAGACATGATTTAGGAAAGTGTTATTTATAAATGTTTTCCGTCGCTCAATTTTTTATATCTTAATACGCGCCGAAAGGAAATTACACTTCTTTGTCGTATTCTTTATCGCTGCCATTTTATATCTGTGGTGAGTTTATCTTTCGTAAGAAAGTAGAATAGGAGGCACGGTGGAGTAATGGATAGCGGGTCGGATTGAGGAATTGAAGAACAGTGTTCGAATTCCAGTCGAATCCATTACATTCACTTACGTGCTAATTACCCTAGGGAAGACGTATGATTCATATTCTTCTACCAACCCAATCTATGGGTAAATAGCAGTACAGGCAGAAATTAAAAAAGAAAATTGCTTTAGATAGCAATTGGTCTACAGCATAAAGAAATGGCAACCTACTCCGCGAAAAATCTGCCTCGTTAATCCTGTATCGAAAAATACATGATCGCCTAAGGGATCGTGTATCTTTCGATACAGGCACATAACTCATTGAATAAAGTAGACAAGAATCTTTGCTTGTGGATTTTTTTATACAGTTAAGTAGAAAAATTATACCTATGAGAATCTGCTATTGGTAGCAATAGCAGATGTGGGATATAATTTCAATATGTTATACGAGTAATTGCTGTGTACATAATATGCACAAGAATACCAAACTCATCACTGGTGGAAATGCCCTCTCGGCCCAGAAGAAAAAGTCGAAAAATCGTTCTTCAATGTGCATGTATAGTAGTAACTTATTCTAGATTTTATTTAAATTATATTATATTATTTAAATTTTAAATTATTATTTTATTTAAATTATATTATATTATATATAATTATATTAGGAGTAACATATTCTAGATTTTATTTAAATTATATTTTCTGGTATAGAAACTACAAGGGCCCGAAATTGTTGACAAATATTTTGATTTCAGCGTAAAGCTACCTTTGTTGAAGCCCTACTATTTCCCATCGTAATGAAACCTTCAGTATCTGTCTATATTTCTGAGATGAGGTATTATGTACATTATTTACATTATTCGAACTATTGTCCTCATTTTTGTTGCTATATTTATCACAACGTTTCAGACGTTGTACGCTTCGGCCTTCTTCAGGTGGTTGGAATATCGAACTGAACCCTTTACTTCGCTCGTTAGGGTAGACTGTTCCAGTTCCACGTGCCATGTTTAATCTCACAAATCTTTGGGTCCTGTCACTCGGTCTCACTAACGTCTTTATCAAGTGTGCCATCTGTGTATAAATTATTCGGACTTATAAACTTATTGTCTTCAGCATCATTTTTTACTATTTACATATTGCAATTTTCGTTGTTATTATTGCTTTTCTCTGGTACTCCTTATTAATGGTTCCAATATTGTATTCATTTCTATGCTTGGTCGGCTCAGGAGGTTTTTGTCGGCTAGCATATTCCTTAAGTTTACGAATTTTCCAATGATGCTCTATATCTATGATCTCAACCTGATCCCACAGAGGGCGGTGATCTCCCTTTTCTCTCAATATGTAGTCAGTCACGCCTGATTTTTCCACTTCACAACTTTCTGGTGTTCTTGAAACCTTACCTTAAGGGGGCGGCCTGTCTCCCCTTTATATTTCTTTCTGCAGCTGCACGGGATGGGGTACACAGTCTTTAGTCATGTTCTCCTCTATGGGGGGGATCTTACTCTGGAGAGATATCTGCGAAGTGTCGTCCAGCTTTTGAAGTTTGTTCTGATGTTAATGGGAACTCTCTCGCCACACTTCTGACTTTTTTTCTTGTGTTCGTTTATTTTTTTTTTTTTTTACGTTTCATAATGGTGATTTTTCTGCATTTCCATCTCGACAAGTTAGACATTCTCACCACTTGCTGATTAGTATGTACATATCGACTACCTCTGTAATGTCTTTAAGTTGCCTAGGGACTATAAAATGCCCGTTTTCACAAATATAAGTTTCTTACTTTCTGATGATTGCGTAAAAACGTATGAAACCTTTAGTTGTGGCCGGCCATTGTTCACCGGAATTTTATACATACATATATATATATATATATATATATATATATATATATATATACATATGTGTGTGTGTGTGCGTGCATGTGTGTGTGTGTGTGTGTGTGTGTGTATGGGAGAGTGTTCAAGGTATTTGCTTTAGCGTATACGTCTGAAGTTTGGAAAAAGATAAAATTAAAAATAAAATCAATTTTCTAGAGGTACGAAATCGAATAACCCGAAAGGATGGTCTTGAATTTTGTCAGATAAATAATAATAATTATTATTATATATATATATATATATATATATATATATATATATATATATATATATATATATATATATATGTCTATCTATCGATTTATCTAACCTCTCCTTTTCTCTCTCTATTTTTTCACGGCTTATAAAAAATTAATCGATATAAAAAGAAAAAAAAACACAAAAGAGATTGAATGAATGAAAATTCTAATCGCACAAAAATTAATTCAGATTTTTCAAGTGAATTCTTGGAGAAGTTCACAAGTAATTATCGATTCACGTATTCCTTTTTTTTTTTCCATTATTGCTTACTTAAAAAAAAAAGGTTTACTTTAATAAAGAAATGCAAATTCAAGACAGTAATGCCCGGAAAGGAAAAAAACGTTATATTGAAAGTGAAAGTGAAAGTAAATGAAGAGGAACAAAATGAAAATCACCGCTCATTCTCGCCATTTGATCTGGTATTTTGTATTCATTTTTATTAGCTATTTTCTTTCAGGTCTCAGCGTGTGCACCTAGTTAAAGGCTATAGAATTTGGCGAGAAACATTTGCAAAGGACACCTTTTAGAGGCGTTTTATCCAAGTACGTTCGTGCTTTTTGTAGGATTTCAACATTTTGTTTCTATTTACTTTTTCTTTTTGCAATTTTCTCTGGTATTTCCTTTTCTTCCTCCTTCTTCTCCCTTACCGTTCCTCATGTCATTTCGTTCTTTCTTTCGAAATATAATTTTTATCTTTTTCATTTTTTTTTTTTTACTTTCTCGATTGTATAACGTATATTTTCCTTCTTTTCTCTTTTCCTGTATATTCTTCATGTTTTTTTTTCTTTTCTTTCCCTATTTTTACCTTTCATTTGAAAAAAATTCCATCATATTTTTTCATTATTAATCTATATTTCCTTTAGAAACTTTCTTTCTTTCGTTTTATATTTCATTCTTTTTTCAGTTTTTTTTTTCTTTTTCGTTTCCTTCCGTTTCGCTTTTTCATTCTCCTTTCATTTTATTCACGTACTCTTCTTTTTTATTGCTCTTTTTCTTTCTTTTTTCTTCTTCTTCAATTCTTTCTTTCTGTTTCCTGTTTGATAGCAATTTTTATTTAATTTTTATTCTTCATCTAATATTTCTTCTTTTCTTTCTTAGTTTTTCTATAATAATTCTATTTTCCTTTCATTAGTTTTATTTTTGACTACACTTGAAATATTTTTTCTTCATTGAGTCTGTTCTTTTTTCCTTCTGGCTTTAAATTTTCTTTTTCGTTTACTTCTTCTTTCCTTTACATTTATCCTTATCTATCCTTTTTTTTTCTTCATCCTATTCGTTCCATTTTATTTTCTTCTTTTATAGTGAAATCATTTTTAAATCAGACCCCCACCCCAAAACAAGGCAATAATGCCACTAAGACGCAAATATCTACTGGGAATGAAAGAGAATGAAAAAACTTTAGAGGAAATCGGAAACCAAATCCTAAAAAAGGGAAAAGAAATAAACTTCTACTCCTTTCCAAAAACCTGGGAAGAAGTGTGAACCGGGCGATTGACGGAGCTGTCTACTGCTAGGAAAATAATAAATAAATAGTAAATAATATTTCAAAGTTCTAGAGATTTTAGAATTACAGAGTTGAAGCAGATTTTAGAAGGAACCGGAAACACAATCCTAAACAAGAAAACATGAGATAAACCGCTATTCTTTTTTGAAAATACCAGGGAGATGTAAATCGGACGGTAGGTAAACCTTTATACTTCTATTAAAATATTCCAATATTTATCCATTCGTTTTTTATAATTCTTCTCCGCCCGTTTTATTTGATTTTTGCTTTCTTTTTGTTTTTATATTTTTTCTTTGCTTTTCCCATTTTTCTATGTTAACTAATTATTACTTTATTTTAAATTATTTTTCTCCATATCTCGATTTGCTTTCTTTCTATCAACCAAAATTTTGCCGTTCTTAGGCATGATTTATTTATTTATCGACACTCTTCTGTCTTTTTTGTTTTTTCTTCATTAGCCTTTACTTTCTTTCTCATTCGCTTTTTTACTTCATTTCCTTCATTCTCTTTTTGTTTATGTCTTTCCTTATTTATGCTTTCCTTTCTCTAATTCTTCGCGATATTTTCGTTCATATTTAACAATTACCTCCCTTGCCAATGGCTGTTCCATCTTTTGTACTCACAAACATATCATTTGCTATTTCTCCACATTGCATTTCGAGATTCAAGATTAATCTCCTCCCCCTATTCTCGCTTATCAGCTTTCTAGTATTCCTAAGTTTCCATTCCATTTTACGGTTTGACACAAGAAAGTCCTCCCCATTAAGATATCCCGCTGTATAAAGTGCCCCATGGTATATTGTTCGCTCCGATTACTAAGCTGAAATTAATTAAATTTAAAAGCAAAATACATAGAAATATTTAATAAAAGATGTAATATTAAATCAGAAAAAAAAATTAAATTTAGATCAAGAAAAGGAATCTGCTCAGATATAAACTATTCGCAATTATCAAAATCGTTGCATTCATGTCTATTTTTTATTCTCAAAAAATTTGATGCATGTTATCCTTCGTGTATAATGCACAGATAATTTTCAGTGCGAAATTGCATTAAAACTATCCCGTTTAACGCTGCGAATATGGTAAGTGCAGGATTTATGTTTTTATTCAGTAATCGGACTTAAGAAAAATATTGAACCGTGCAGTCGGATCTACGAAGAGAGTGTTTCGTCATTTTCATCTTCCAATAAATATCTCCATAAAGTAATTGTAAAATTTGAGATATTTACTAAGTTTAGTAGGATAGAAAATGGAATGCCAATAGAGAAGACAATGCTACGCCAAATTCCAAAGGGATGACGAGCAGTTTGCGTTTTGTATCGGCATTCGAATATCTTGCCAGTCACTTTTGTCTTCGACACCGAATTTGGACTTTGGTGGGAATATGCAACTGAGTCAGCCACCAAGCGGAACCATCCGTAAAACACGCTGATTGCAATTCATTTCAAATGGTATTTGAACTCGGATGCACGTATTCCTAGTTTTTTCTTCGTTTTCTATCTTCTTGCTTTTCTTTTTAAAATTAAAACAGCCAATATATTCACTGTCCCTTATACAAAACAATCATTCTTTACAATAATTTGACATTATTATTATTATCGTTGTTGCTGTTGTTGTTGTTCTCATGACTTTCCTCTTTGCTACTAAGAATTCAACTTTATGAATTTAAGCGCAGTACTAGATTGGCAACTAGGTCTCATTGTTTAATCCTGAAATACCTAGATGTAACCGTAAGTTCTATTCTCGCACTCACCGTCACCATAAGATGTTATCGTAGATGTAAAAGTAAGATTGTTTAGAACAAAGAATTCACTTCCGGTTCCTCGCATCCCTGTCACCTAGAAACTTCAAAAATTTAAATGCAACGTCAATCACCAACTTCGACCTTCATGTGACCTGTTCTTTCATTATGCTTTCTCCTCACTAATGTTTTCGCATTCTCTTTTCCACTGCTAATAACCCCCTGCGTCTTAGTGACATTATTGCCTTGTTTGGGGTGAAGTAATTAAACAAATTTGGAACTTTTTTCGTCACATTTCTGAGAGTTTTTTTGATCAGCTCTTGCAATATACAACAAATTAACACTTTTTTCACAGTCTGGAAAAGGGAAACAGAAAAAAAAGTTAAAAAATTTAATTAGACAAATCATTGAATTAGATGAACTGATTCAATTGACATAATTGATTAAATATTTGTGGGGAAATAATCCTGTCAGTATTGATTTTTTTTAAATATCAAAACATCCTATTTTATAAATAAATATCAATTAAAATACAGGGTATATCAAAAATACCTCTTACATATACCTCTTACATATATCTCCCAGAAATACATCCCATATAATGTTAAGACGATGAAGACACCATTTCCACTATGTCTTATCATTATGTGGAAGGTATTCCTGGGAGGGATATGTGGGAGGTATTTTTGCCGTATCCTGTATTTTATATAAGATTAGTAAAAAAAAAAAAATATATTCGGACCTTCAACATAATATACCATTAGATTCGTTATACGGCCTTCTGCGTGCATAGAATCGGTACCATTGTAGCCAGGTGATCGAACTTTGAACGTGATCGCGCCGGTTTTCTTGCTGCTGTTACGGTGTGAACATGGCCGCTACGCTAGCAGTGAGCACCAAGGAGGTGCAGACTGAGAGCAGACTGAGAGCAGAGAGCAGTGATCCGAATCTGTAGAGGATATGCTACCTCATAGAGGATAACACGCCGGTTCGCCATTGCCATCTCTCGGGCTTGCTGAAATTGGAGGAAGTTAATGGACCTCCTACTACTCGTTCGTGCGTCACGCTTGTCCGGCCACTTTTAAATTTCTCGATCTATTCATGCACACTATCATAGTCCACTATCGCCGTATTGTTAAAAGCCTCCGATGAATTTCAACCCCTGCCACACCTATCAATTGAAATATAGATTGCGTCAGAAATACCTCCCAAATATACCTCCTACATTTCAATGTGCCTTGTCCATTTAGGACGTGGGCGATCATGGCTCTCCACAACTTTCTATTTTTGTAGCTCTTAGTAAGGTTTGTCTTGCTAACTCTGAATAATTTGATTAGATTTTAAAGGCATATACTTATTTTTTTTGATAAATGATATTAAAAAAATTACATTTGTTTTCATATCCTTTCTGGTAAAACATAATTACGTTCCGAACACACTTGAAAAATCATTCTTACTAATTTAAAAAAAATGTCCATCTTCAGTTCTCTTTTCTTACGATCAGAGTGTAGTATCTGTATATCCTGCCTAGGCTCAACGTATCGCTCCCCAGCCCCTTGCTTAGGATCAAAGTTTAAAAGTTTGAAACAAAATGTCCTTCTTCCACATATATCGCCCAGAAATACATCACATATAATGTTAAGACATGAGCAAGATGAAGACATCATTGCCACTAATGTCTTACCTTTATATGTATTTCTGGGAGGGATATATGAGAGGGATATGTAGGATGTATTTGTGCCTTGTCCTATGTTTTCTATAAGAGATTAAGTAAAAAAAATATCCGGACCTTCGCCATAATTAAATAATTAGATTTGTCATACGACCTACTGCCCATGCGTGCCTAGAGTACGTAGCATTGTCGCCAGTTGATCGAACTTTGAGCGTAATCGCGCCGGTTTTCTTGCTGGTGTTACAGTGTGAAGATGGCCTGTCACACATTCCGATCAGAGGAATCGGATCACTGCTCTTTGTTCCTCCTTGGTGAATACTGTCAGCGAAGCGGTCTTGTTTACACTGCAACAGCAACAAGAAAACTGGTGCAATCGTGCTCAAACTTCGATCACATGACCACAATAGTGCCAAATATAAGCACGCATGAGCAGAAAGCAGTGTGACAAAGCTAAAGATAAACTATGGCGAAAGTGCTGATAATTTTTTTTACTTCCTTCTCTTATTCACGAAGTTAGTTTAAGAATAATAATGGACATTATGTCCTTGCTTTGAATATTGTTGCCAATCTGGTCTGGTCTCGTTTGGTGCTCCAGCAATATATTTAGAGATTATTGATAAACTCTAAGGAATCTGTTGTGTTATTGGTCATGATCTGACATCTCGGCTTCCCACCGTCATAACATAGCTTTCTCTGCCTTTTCTATCAGTAATTTTATGGCAATTGTTCTGGGAAACTTTCCACTATGGTACCTAGACTTAATGAATTTAAGCGCAGTACTAGATTGGCAGGAAGGTTTTATCATTTTACAGTTGAAATGGCTACATGCATCCATAAGTTCTATACTAACAGTTTCTTCTATTGCACTCCTCGCTTGTGGAATTCTCTTCCGGCTTTTTGCTTCCTGTTAACTTTGATTTGATTTAAATACAATGTCAACGGTTACCTTCTGTCTTAATTGTTGTTCTTTTATTGTATAGTTGTCTCATATTCTCTGTCAATCAGTAACTCCTTGCGTCTTTCTAGCTTTATTGCCTTGCTTGGGGTGAAATGATAAAAAATATATATATTTGGGTAGGAGTAACTAAGTTTTTAGTTTCCAGTCTCGATAAAGTTCGAAAGCGTCACCGTGTGAGTAACAAATTATTTTCCACTCCACTCTCACAGTAGAAATGTCGCAAGTCTCTTATAGTTCTATAGATATTTCCATGGAAAGAGCTCAGACGAACTATAGATAGATAGATAGATAGATAGATAATTAGGAGGATTTGAAACAATCATAATTAAGTAATTCATCGAGTCTAGAAGAAACCTCAACAGAATGCAGAAAGCACTGGACGGCCGTTTCGTCCTATATTTGGGACTCATCAGCAGTGCGCATCCACTACCGAGAATTGAAACCCGAACAGTTACGATAGGAGGCAAATATACCAACTGTACCAATGTGCGTCGGTGACAAAGAGGTAACGAATTAGACTCGATATAGCGCCGCTTGATCACATATTCCGTGGTGGAAATCATCCGAGTTTCTCTTTACCCATAGGACTGTACCTCTACGAGTTGCAACTACTATCCACAAGCCGCTCAGTACAGAGCTTAGAAGCCGATTCAAGCAAGGATATACACATAGATGGGTGAAATATCCTTGCTTGAACCGGCTTCTGCATTCTGTTGAGGTTTCTTCTAGACTCGATGAATTACTTAATTATGATATATATATATATATATATATATATATATATATATATATATATATATATATATATATATATATATATATATATATATATATATATATTGTGACGTTCTCCTTCTGGGCTTTATTTTTATTTCTCAACGTGATGCCCTTTGAGAAATATGTCCCAGTTGGTAAGAGGGGAAATTACCTGGAGCGACGCGCCAACCTCATTGTTGCGTGGTTTCTTTTTCTCCTTCCTTTTGTTTCTTCTTTTTTTTTTATTTATCTTTATCTCTTCAATTGAGATACAAACTTTGCCTTGCTACTAACATCAATTCCTTTTTCTTTTGATGTTCTGCATGGATTGTTTTCTTAACGTTGCGCTTTCTTCAATTCACGTTAGAAGAGTATAACGGAGTTGCACATAAATCTTTTTCTAAGTATCAGAGCCTTTATGTTGGCGATCTTCAATCCGGCAGATCCCTACAGCAACTGACTTTCTTTTTTAACTTATGACCTTGGGCGCTTTTGGCGCGAATGTCCCCTTCGTCTCTATCTCCTAGAACTTGGGCTGTCACCTTTGGTGTACTTTTATCCAATTTCGGCGCCAAAATTTCACTCTGTTCTATTTTTAACTTGCTCGCGCCGCTGTTTCTAGGCACCTTCATCATCATCATCATTGTCTCTGCTATTGTCATGTGTACTTTCAATTTCTCTTTCTCTTACTGACGACCTAAAATCGTCACACCCTCACCCATTTGAAAAAAAGTAAAATGTTTCATTTTTCTTTATAAATCCAGCCCCTGGATTGTGCCTGGATTCTAACTTTCCTGGGTGTCTACTTCTGGCTGAATACACTGAGGGCTTTTTGATTTCTCATTTTCCATCTCCTGGCACCTGGATAAGGTATCAGCCACATAATTTTCCTTTCCCTTTATATAATTGATCTTTAGGTTATACTCTTGTAGGATGAGGTACCAGTTTTGTAACCGCCTGTTTTTGTTCCTCATCCTGTTTAGGAAAACTATCGGGTTATGATCGGTGTATATTTGAGCAGGAGCCTTCCCTGCAGTCACATATATTTCAAAGTTTGCCATTGCTAACACTAATGCTAGGGTTTCCTTTTCAATTGTTGAATAGGCTTTTTGATGCTTGTTCAACTTTTTAGATAAGTAACTGACGGGTCTCAAATGTCCATTCCGGTCTTTTTGAGATAACACCGCCCCAATTCCATTTTCGCTGGGATCTGTATGCAGGCTGAATGGTTTCTCGAAATCCGGCGCTATTAGCACAGGCTCGCTACTCAACATTCGTTTTATAGATTCAAACGACCTTTGACACTCCGGTGTCCACTGAAATCTAGCTCCCTTTTTCAAGAGGTTTGTCAACGGGGTTGCTGTGCTAGCGAAATTTCGGTAGAATCTTCTATAATAACCTGCCATACCCAAGAATCTTCTGACCCCCCCTTATGGTCTTAGGTTTTGGGTATTCCTTGATACTTTTTACTTTTATCTCGCTCGGACTTATACGCCCATAGCTGACGATGTGTCCCAAGTATTGTACCCTCGCTTTTCCAAAGTCACTCTTTTCCAAGTTGACTGTTAAGTTGGTTTTCTCCAACCGATTAAATATGTGTTCTATACTTTGGAGATGTTCCCCCCATGTGTCGTTATATATGATAATATCATCTATGTAAACGCCTACATTTT
Source organism: Acanthosepion lycidas (assembly GCA_963932145.1). Classification (NCBI taxonomy): domain Eukaryota; kingdom Metazoa; phylum Mollusca; class Cephalopoda; order Sepiida; family Sepiidae; genus Acanthosepion; species Acanthosepion lycidas. Next base: position 32,548,753 of record OZ010593.1, on the reverse strand, counting down.
GGATGCCTGCTAAACACTTGTTCATCAATCGCATAAAAGTCGCTTGCGAGTTCTTCATGCCGAATGGCATGACGTTATATTGAAACGTCCCATTCGCCACTACAAATGCTGATTTGAGTTTTGCTTCGTCCGTCAGGGGTACGGACCAATATCCCTTCAATAGATCGCATTTTGTTATGTACTTTGCTTTCCCGATTTGGTCGATACAATCCTCCATTCGCGCGATCGGATAGAAATCATCCTTGGTGACGTCGTTTAACTTCCTATAATCCGTGCAAAATCGAACGGATCCGTCTGGTTTATCCACCAGTACACAAGGAGATGCCCATGCACTCTGACTGGGTTCGATTATACCGATTTTCAGCATATAGTCGATTTCTCTATTTATGATTTCCCTTTTCTTGGGGTTTACCCTATACGGATGTTGTTTTATAGGTTTCTCTGTAGTTAATTCTACGTCATGATAAATCGCATCCGTCTTCCTGGAGATATCTGAAAATATTCCTGGAAATCGCCGTATAATACTGGATAATTCTCTTTGTTCTTTCTCCGATAAGGGGCCTAATTTTTTTTCCAAGTTTGCCAATATTTCGGGGCTACACAGTTTTACTGGAATGTCTTTGATCAATATGCTATCGTCAATTAATTTATCCTCGTTTGCGATCTCTTTTACTTACCCCACAGGCTGTCCACCTTTATCAGTACGCTCCACATATTTCTTTATCCTGTTTACGTGGCATAACTGTGTCTTATTCCGCCGGTTTGGCGTTTTCACTTTATAATTAAGGTTGTCAATCTTTTCCGTGATAGCATAGGGGCCTCTGAACTTCGCGTCAAACGGAGACTTCGTTTTCGGCGAAAGAACCATAACTCTGTCCCCTATATTGAGTTGTCTCTCCTTAGACCGCTTATCGAAATTTTGTTTCATTGTTTTCTGGGATTTATTTAAATGTTCGTTTGCTATCTTCCTAGTCTTTTCCAGACTTTTTCGCAAATTTTAAACATAACCAGATATTTTCTCGGTTGTTTTCTCGGAGTTATCCCATTTCCCTTTCGCCATCTTGAGTGGGTTCCTCATTTCTCGCCCATATACCAGTTCAAAAAGGGGTATACCACAGTGATTCCTGAATTGAATCTCTTATTGCAAAAAGGGCGAAAGGTAATTCTTTATCCCAATCAGTTTGTCTTTCTGTGCAATGGGCTCTTACCATACTCTTTTGCGTAGCGTGGAATCGCTCTAGTGCGCCTTGGGATTGGGGATGGTAAGGGCTTGAGGTCACGTGTCTCACTCCCAATTATCCGGTGACTCTTTTGAACAGGTTCGAGGTGAAATTTGTTCCTCTTTCCGTTTGAATGACCTCAGGAATTCCCATTTTCGAAAAATAATTCATTAGTGCTTCCACTTCTTTTTTCGTGGATATGTTCCACAACGGTACGGCTTCGGGGGATCTAGTGCTGGCGCACATTATCGTCAAAAGATACTTGTATCCGGATTTTGTCTTAGGTAGGGGACCCACGCAATCGATCATCACTCTTTCGAAAGGCTTCCCAGTTATTGTTATTGGCTTAAGTGGTGCTGAGGCTATTCCTGGCTTAGGCTTTCCTGCCCTCTGACATGTGTCGCATGAGTTGCAGAACCTTTTCACGCTGGCTCTTATACCGGGCCAGTAGAAGTATCGGGTCAGTTTTTCGTGGGTTTTGTTCATGCCCAGATGTCCGGCTAATGGAATCTCATGAGCCAATCTCAACATTTCCTCTCGGTATTCCTTCGGCATGATTATCTGACGATATTGCTCTCCCCTTTCCCCTGTTTACCTCGCGTTATTGTAATTCCTCATCAATATTCCATCTTCCATGTAATACTGTTGAGCGTGTTTTTCGTCCGTTGGTTTACCCACTTGCTTATACAGTTCTTTCAGACTGTCATCGCGTCTCTGAGCATTCTTTAGCTCTTCGCGCGACTTATTTAGTAGCGGAATCTTTTCTTCGCCCATGGTCTGCTTCTTACGCCTCAGGTTGTATCTGTGCACCGTTTTGCTCGTTTCTTCTTCACGGTTTCCTTCATCTATCTGATCTAACTCGATTTTTGCTTCGTTTCCCAGAAAGATGTCTATTTCTCTCATGGGGAGTGTCTTCACTACTCCGACTACCATCTTCTTTTTTACTCTTCCTGTTATCAACTTTATTTTCTTCAGGGGTACTTTCACCGCCTTTCCCTCTATGCCTTTAATTAATGCGGAGCCTATCGTTCGACTGTATGGTACTTTCTTTTCCAGAATTAAGGACTGGGCAGCCTCGGTGTCCCTCAAAATGGTCACAGGCGTGCTATTTCCCTCTTCGTCTATGATCTACCCTTTTCTCACATAGGGTTGATATATGTTGCTTTCCTGGGACGATGATACGCCTCCATGTGGTTTAGCTTCTCCTGTTGTCTTCGTTTCTGGACCGTGTTCTAGTCTGCACTTTATAGCTATATGCCCCACTTGGCCGCATTTATAACACGTGACTGGGTTTAATTTCTTCGTCGGTGTTATCCGGCCGCTTGTCCAACTGTCCCTTTTCATAGTTGGTTCCGCTGGCCTGTTTACTCGACTAGTTATATTGGGTTTATTCCTGCCTCTTTTTCGTGTTATCGTATACTCGTCAGCCATGACTGCTAATTCACTGCCTGTGTCTATCTTTCTCTCGTTCAAGTATATCCTCATCTCTTCAGGCAGCCCGTTTAATATTTCCTCCGGTAATACCAGTTGTTTTACTTTTTCTGCATCGTTTTCCACCCTTTTAGCATCGAACCACTTGTTCATTAGTCTTTCCTTCTCTGCGATGAATTCTTTGAACGACTGATTCTCATTCTTTCTATATGCTCTGAACTTCTGCCTGTAAGCTTCTGGCACGAGATCGAAGCTCTGTAGTATGGTTCCTTTGACTATATCGTAGTTCATGCATTCTTCCGATGAATGTGTGGTAAACGCTTTCTGCGCCTTTCCAACAAGTGCTGTTTGTAAAAGCAAGGCCCATTTTTCCTTCGGCCAACCCAGGTTAACTGCTGTATTTTCAAAGTGATGGAAATATTCATCCACGTTCGCTTCTATGAACTTGGGTACCATTTTAACTTACCTAGTCAAGTCGAAATCGCCATGGTCTGGTTCTCTTGCCATCTCCGACAGTCTGATTTCCATCAAACGCACTTCTTGTTCTAGTTTGGCTTTTTCCAACTCTAATCGCGTTTGTATCTTGTATCTTTCCAACTCTTTTTGTTCCGCAGACATCTTGGTTGGTTCTCCAGGTATTCTTTCTAACACCTCTGGTTCGAATATCTGTTCGTCTATCATATGTTCGACTATTATTCGAATTATCTTTTCTTTTCACATCGGCTTTTTGGTCTCTAACTCTAATTTTTCTCCTACTTCCAATAGAATACTCTTCCTCATCACCTCCAATTTTTCCAGTGACGGTTCCTTCAAAAAATCTTCCATTTCGTCCATCTTAATTCGTTTGTATTTAGGTTAATTCGAATAATCGTTCCGATGATTTTTCTTTAAAATTTGCTGCTGAGCCCCCACTATGGTTTTTCGCAAGCAAGTCTCGCTGTCTATGCTTTTGAACAAATTAATTTTTCCAAGTTCCCGAATTTCGATCACCGTATCGTTTTTCTTTTCCAAGAAAAAAAAAATTTTATGTGTTCTTCCGATGATTAGTTGTGTAGTCCTTCTTTCTTCCGAGGTTTTCGGTTTATCACATACAAAAAATTATTCATCAGATTAGTTCACACTTGGTCGTATATATACGTATATCTATCTATCTATCTATCTATCTATCTATATATATATATATATATATATATATTAACAATCCCGGACGAGACGTGACGTTCTCCTTCTGGGCTTTATTTTTATTTCTCAACGTGATGCCCTTTGAGAAATATGCCCCAGTCGGTAAGAGGGGAAATTACCTGGAGCGACGCGCCAACCTCATTGTTGTGTGGTTTCTTTTTCTCCTTCCTTTTGTTTCTTCTTTTTTTTAATTTATCTTTATCTCTTCAATTGAGATACAAACTTTACCTTGCTACTAAGACCAATTCCTTTTTCTTTTGATGTTCTGCATGGATTGTTTTCTTAACGTTGCGCTTTCTTCAATTCACGTTAGAAGAGTATAACGGAGTTGCACATAAATCTTTTTCCAAGTATCAGAGCCTTTATGTTGGCGAGCTTCACTCCGGCAAATCCCGACAGCAACTGACTTTCTTTTTCAACTTATAACCTTGGACGCTTTTGGCGCGAATGTCGCCTTCGTCTCTATCTCCTAGAACTTGGGCTGTCACCTTTGGTGTACTTTTATCCAATTTCGGCGCCAAAATTTCACTCTGTTCTATTTTTAACTTGCTCTCGCCGCTGTTTCTAGGCACCTTCATCATTATCATCATTGTCTCTGCTATTGTCATGTGTACTTTCAATTTCTCTTTCTCTTACTGACAACCTAAAATCGTCACAATATATTAAGACATTTTTATGTTTATACATTCTTTTCATAGATACAAATATTTAAGTAAATGCTCTGTTTATAATAAAGAGTATTAAACAACATTTACCGGCCTGAGTGTCCGAGAAATTCTGATTAAAGCTAATCCTAATAGAAAGCAAAATGCATTAACGTATATAAATAAAATTTTTAGGCATTTTTAAACATTGGCATGTTTTTTTCGTTACTCAGCAATCCGCCATTGTATGCGAAAAATTTAGACAGCACATTTTATTTTTTTTTTTAAATCCATTATTTGTCCAAGTCTGTTAGTAAATTTAAAACTTAATTAACTGGATTTTCTAAAAGTAATGCTTATCTTTTTACTTAAAACGGAATTAAAATAAAGTTTTGTTTACACACATTTTATTTACTTAGTTTGTTTCCCCTTCATAACATACCTTGAAAAAAGCAACATTTTTGTGTTTCTGTTCGTATAAAGTCGGCTCTCAAAGTGTACTCGTTAGACCTACCTGTGCAATATATCAAATAGATGTCCCTCTGAATAAATTTGGGTTTGAAGTATACCTAATATCCTCTGCCCAAACGCCGGTGACTCTTTCTGAACAAATTACCTTGCCCAGTATTTTAATTAAAGTTTAACTAAACCTTATCAATTACAATTATGATGAAAACCTAAATTGATGTCAAACTTTTTATGATTTTTTTTCTGAAGGTTTTACTCGATTCCATATTTTATTGTATTGATTTTTATTGACTTTTTAATATTGTAGTTAGATATATTTATTATTAAAAAATCTGGTCAATTCATGCTTTAATTTTTCGAATTTAAATTACTAGCCATATTACCATTGTTTTAATTTCAACTAGTAGCATGGCCCGGCGTTGCCCGTGCTTGATTAAAAAATCGAACGACTCATACAGCAATCGCTATCACTTGGCTTAAAATATTTTTGCCCTTCCTTGCCTTTAAAGGAGTGCCCTTTGCCATGCTGGTGTTGCTACATGCCTTACTTCTTGCTTATCTCACACTGCGAATTTTTCTAAGCTCTATACTAAACATTAAATCTGTTATGAAAAAAGAACTAAACAAAATGAACCCAAAACGATCAGCTTTAAAAAAGGACTCGTAACTGGAAAAACCGAATGAAAAAGAATGTTAACAACAAATACTTTTTCACACCCAACCCAGTTCTGCGGAATCAGAATCAACGTTGAGTTTAAGCAAGTGAATGAGCCAATTGATATAAAGGGCCATGAAGATTTAAATTTTTCCCACTTGTGACGAATGCAGCTATCGAATTTTTTTTTTTTTTGCATGCTAGTGTCAGTCAGCTGTTGGCTCTCATGCTGGTCATTAGAATCTTCCTGTCTATTTGTGGCAGCCAGCTATAGGCTCTCACTCTGGCCAGTAGAAAATGGCCGCAAACTACATGAAAACTGCCGTAGAAGCATGAAAAAATCGATTATTTCCACTATCGATGGGAGTTGGGAAATGTAAAGTCGACCTTGGCCTTCTCACTAACTTGGAGCATGTGCATGTAAATTCTGGTGCAAATCCGTCGAAAATTGCGACCGTGCATTCGTTACACACACACACACACACACATCCTGCCTTTTATAGATAGAGATATGAACATTGACAGTATAATGAAAAGTTTACTCTTGCATTCCGAAACAATATATTCCTCTACTGGACGTGTTTGTTAGTTTTTGTTTTATAGTCTATCAACCTCAATGGATTATTTAATACCGACAACATCCTTATTGCTGGTAATAGTGTATATCTGGTAATATTTTTTCTTCTCAAATTTATTGCTGGAAATAATTTTTCCAAAAAAGAATTGCTGGTATTAAAACTTTTTTTTATACTTTCATGGGGTTTTGACTGCAGTTTATGGGTTAACTAATTGCCTATAGCTGGGAACTTGACAAGTGTTGCCACTCTGGGTCAGGGTAGACCTGGGAACACTAGCAATAACGAGGTGGTTCCATGCTCCTCAAAACCCCCTGATCAAAGGCTTTGCTGTCGAATGTAGTTTATCATTCTTACCCAGGATGCGGATGTCGTTTATCATTATACCCAGGATGTCTACCAAGAGCCTCATTTATCTTTGCAGCAAAGGACACAAATGACGATGCACTGTTGTAGTTGGGAATGTTTTCCCTGAAACTGACTAAATTATAGTATTGAAAAAATAATTTATATGTGGATGAACATTCACGACAAAATGGAATTTTATTAGCAATCCCCATATACTTTATTAGATCATGTGGTCGTAAGCCATCATGTCTTCTGTGCAATGGGAATATTTAATAGAATATACTGCAAATATAATAAACATTTTTTTATTTGCAAAATACATTGTTTGCCGTCATAGCAATTCAATAAATACGAGGTATCAAATTACCAGGGTGGGGGGTGCTCCCTTAATTTTCATACTCTTAATAAGCGTTTATTCGAGAGTATTGAAGTGAGCTTGATCCTCACTAGGTCCGTAAGTGTTACGCACTGTAAATGCCAGTGGTCATCTTTACCGCCATTCCTGAGATTGACGATAAACTATATCTGGCAGCAAGGCCTCTGTTCGGGAGATTGTATTTTTTTTTTTTTTATGACGATACATTATGAAAACATAAAAAATACAATTTTATAGGATGACCAACAACATATTTATCTGTAGTTGAAGGTATACAATTAGGTTTGAAATGGTGAAGCCATAAAACTGTGTTCAAAATATTTAGATTTAGGCATTAAATAACCCCTTGAGGTGTTGATATACACCTAAGCACAATTTATCAAACAATCGTCTTATCAATCGTGAAGTAATCGATAGAAAACTTCCCAGTAATACCTTAAGGATAACCAGGTTTTTTAAGTTCCCGACCCCGTGAGAGGTTTTTTTTTAAGCATATCACCTCAGGCAAGGCGGGAGTGCCACTAGCACTTAAGTGGTTGCCGAAAGTGTGAGCAAGAGTAAAGAGGGTGTTTGAGGAAAGGATAAAGAGGAGGACAGGGATCAAGCTCAAGGCATCAGAAGATGTCGATTGACATTACATTTGAATATTTGAAGATTATAGCTCTAAGGGAAGCAAGCGATAGGAAGGGAGTTCCACTGATGGAAAGTGCGAGATAAGAAGCTGTTGGTCTACAAGAGACGGCTACATTTAACCCTTTCGACAGTGAAAGGGTGAGACCTAGTTGTCAAACTAGTAGCACTCTTAAATTCATGCAGTTTGGGAACCAGTTAAAGTAGCTCGTCCGAGCAGTTGCCGTGAAAGTATTTGTAGAAAAGACAGAGGGAAGCCACAGCACGTCTGTGAGAGAGTGTCTGTAGACGATATGCCAGATTAGGATCTATCACATTGCATATCCGTCTCTGGATTTTGTCTAGGAGCTCAAGATGAACAACGGGAGCACTAGACCATATACGGCAGTAGTATTCCATGCAAGGATGAATGGTTGATTTGTAGATTTGAACGATGGACTCAGGAGAGTAAACCCTTCTGGCGCGACACAGAGAACCAACTTTCCTTACGGTAGATGGAGCTATTGCTTCACTGTAGTCGTTCTACCACAGCTCAATGGAAAGCTGAAGACCAAGCAACCACAAGGAGCTGCTCTCGTGGAGCTGGGCATCAGCTATTCTGATAGGAGGAAGGTTGGTTTTCCATGGTGAGTAAATCAGTGCAGTTTCGTTTTTGAGGCATTAAAGTTTACAAGCCATGTCCTGACCCAGTCAATCATAGATTGGAGGTTCTTTTCAAGACCAGCAGCCAGGTTAGTTTTCAGAACGATGTTGGATTTACTAATGAGACAGGCTTAAATAGTAATGTCGTCCGCGTAGATGGCTAGTTGGGAACTGATGATATCAAAAAGATCGTTGATGAAAGATCATAGGAATGGTAATCCTTGTGGTTTTGAATATATTTCCTCTTTTCTAATGAAGATATAGCAAGATAATCCAAATACTTGAAAGCAAACATAGAGGGACTTGTCATCTCACTTTAATTGAAAATAAATTCGTTATTCAGCAATGTTTGATGAATTCTTGCAATTTTCATATTTTTCCCTGTTTATATATTGAAATATACCAGTAGATATTTTCCTCTAAATATTGTCTGTGGGCTTACTTAAAATCGGCCGACCAATGTAATATTTGTAAGCATACAATGATATATCAACCTAATCCTGATCTCATGATCTGTAGCACCTGGTAATCCAACCAAAGAGTTAAGCTCGATATACATGGGAGACGAACAAGGATTTGAAACGCCTTGGTAGACAACAAAAAGATAGCGGGAATTATTAGTTTGGTGCAGAATATAACATCGTTATCTTTGCACAATGTTAAATTGCATCAGTCTCTTTGGCCTATGCTTTGTTCTTTATTTCTTGTGCGTACATAGATTTTTAAAAATATTTTCAGAAAAGTGACAATATTATTAGGTAATTTAGTCATAATTAATTCCCATTTTTCTATCCTTTGAAAAAATAAAGTACAATAACATTTTATTCAGCTATATATTCGCTATTATTTACAATGACTTACTGTTGCTCATCAGGCAGATATTTGATGTGCCCAGAAAATGCAACGCCATCAGTTCACCACAGGAAAGTTCATCGTCCTCAAATTATCGGAAGGAAAGTTTACAACGAGGAAAGTTCACCGCAAAATAAAGTTTACAGCGAGGGAAGTGTAAAGCGCGGAAAGTTTAAAGCGAGGAAAGTTCATCGCAAAAAAAGTTCACCGCGAGGTAAGTTCATTACGAGGAAAGTTTACCGCGAACTAAGTTTAACGCAAGGGAAGCTTACAGCGGGGAAAGTCCATAGCAAGGAAAGTTCACCGCAAAGATAGTTCACCACGAGGAAAGTTTACCGCGTGGAAAGTTCATAGCGAAGAAAGCTCATCTTAAAAGGATAAAAATAAAACATTTTAATTGTTTCTAATTTTAATGATCAACGCATCTAAGATATTTCTAAGACGCACCATACCATCTTCGGATAGTTGAATCGTCATTCCATTGGTAAGAAGGGAGTTTCATCCGGACAACTTCTTCCCAGGAGCTGCTGCTTTGCAGAAAATCCTCTTGAGAGTAAGTTTATTCAATAAAATGGATATTGGCTTCAACTACAGTCTCCAAACGGATTCGAAATCTCCTGCGTCTTTTCTGGAGGGGTTCATCGTTTAATGTTTGATACATAATAATCAAGGGGGTTAAAATCTGGAGAATTAGGTGGCCAGATGTAAGGGGTGATGTGGTCGCAGAAATTGTCTGATAATCTGAGTTCTCCTGCTTATATATATATATATATATATATATATATATATATATATATATATATATATATATATATGTATATATATATATATATATATATATAGAGAGAGAGAGAGAGAGAGATAATCATGACTGAGTTCTCCTGCTTATATATATATATATATATATATATATATATATATATAGAGAGAGAGAGAGAGAGAGTAATTCATCGAGTCTAGAAGAACTTTCATCAGAATGCAGAAAGTTCTTTCTGCCTTCTGTTAAGGATTCTTCTAGAGTCGATGAATTTCTATATGATTATTCTAATTCCTCAAAAATATATATATATATATATATATATATATATATATATATATATATATATATATATATATATAAGCAAATATATGGATATAGATCCGACAGTATTTTCTTCATATATATATATATATATATATATATATGTGTGTGTGTGTGTGTGTGTGTATGTATATATATATATTTATAATTGGACTCAAGTAATTTCCATAGTAGCTGAACGGACATGACGTCATTACTGTCGTGAAAGGCGCGCGATCACTTTTTGAAGTGCCTAAAAAATGACGGAAAGCCTATGTTACTTCTGCTGGCAGAATTCGACAACTAGTTCAAATTTATCCCTAACTGCATATTTTGCGATAGAGCATAATATTAATTACTAAAAACTAAATTATATTTAATCCATTGCAGGTTCCGCTGCAAGGAATGTTGGTTCACTGTGTGGTGCTAGACAATTTGTCTACAGGTCTATTATTCGCCTATGTTTAGGACATTGCTGTCACATATGGCCCGGTGCTCCTGCTATTTATCTATAGATCCTCGAGTTAACCATGAGGCGGTGTAATGGTTAGCAAGCTTAAATCTCTAGAACAATTACGACTGAGTAGTGAGTTCGATCCTGACTGGGTGCCCACTACATTCGGCCTTGTGCCACATCTAAGCTACGCTTGAAGAAACACTTAGGCGCATCAAGGCGGTGTAATGGCTAGCAAGCTTGTCTCACTAGACCATTTACAGCTGGGTAGTGAGTTTGATCCACACTGGGTGCCCTATACTTTCGGCTTTGTGCCACATCTAGGCTACGCTTGGAAAATCACTTTATCTAGAGCTCCTTGATAAAATCCAAAGATGAATAAGCAATATTATTGTCCCCGATTTCAAATCATCACTTTTTATTCTCCTTTTTTTTTCTAGCCTTTTGTCTCCCTTCGAATGAATATTTATTCTTTTATCAATTCTCCCTTCAATCGTTATCGTCCTCGCATATCGTCTTTCGTTCTCTGGATTTTCTTAACTAAATATAATATCTGTCGAATTTGGGTTTTTTTTTTTTTTGCGGGTGGGTCGGGGGGTTGAATTGTCGGACATTCTAAAAATATCCAGATCTCAACTTTGTCAAATCTCGTTCATTGTGTAATTTTTTTCGTAGCATATTTTTCTATCTATATTGAATGTGGTTGTCTACAATTTCGTCTGTCACACTTTTCGCTAATGGAAGTCTCTTATGGTTTCTTCCTTTTCAGTCAACTTTGATCTTCAAAAAATTTAAATGCTATGCCAATCTTTATTTTCTGTCTTCTTAATTCTTGTTCTTTTATTGCATCCAAATGTCTTTATTCCCTTGCTTTGGATGAAATGATGAAAAAAAAAAATGCGGAAAAGACTATACCAAATAAAAAAACGTATGAGGTAATATCACATTAATAATGAAAGTACCAACATGTCGATTGATTTTTTTTTTAAACATAGTAGTAAACAGTGGAATTACTGCATTTCTCCAAAGTGTCCTTTGAGAAAACAAACTCATTAGCGAAAACCAAATTCTTAAAGTTCTTGTTATTGATGACGTGAATTTTTCATTAATCAATATTTTACATATGATTAATTTTCTTTAATTACAATACATAAGAAGATATTTCTGTTTTGTTTTTTTCACAGAAACTTGAATATCGAGTAAATAAAAGACAATTATTTGGTGTCAATTATACCACCGAAAACAGTAAGAGTTTTTAAAAAAGAGATATATAATATTGTATTATGTATTAATCAATCGTAAATGTGTCAGTTAATCATTCTTTGTGCACTCAACATAGCCTCTAGGTGACAGAAAGAACAATTATTTGAGAAAATAATTAATAATAACGATTTAAGGTAATTAAAAATCCTAATTACCATAGAGATACTCGAAATATCAAAAGATCTATTTAAATCGACTAAGAAGACGGTCGTTAGTAAAAAGGGGTAATTCAAGACTGATCTGAAGTTTTTTTTTATTTGTGGATTATTTAAAGCTGAAACATATTTCGGGTTAAAGAGGTTACTTACAGTACTCGATGTTTCCGAGGGGTAACCCCATCTAAATACTGACTAGGCTCGACTCTAATTTTGCTGATTAAACGAGAACCAGTGTTTGGGCGTAATTTGCCCTAAAGCCAACTTTTGAGATCTTTTCCACTGATTTTTTTTGCGGCCTAAAAACCTTTTAAAGTCGAAACATATTTCAGGTAATAGGAGGTTACTTATAGTACCCGGTGTTCCCAAGTGGTAACCCTATTTAAATACTGACTTGACCCTGCTCAGAGTTGCTTAAATTCGGTGATCGAACGGGAACAGGTGTTATTTCACCGTGGGACTGGGCACCTCGAGGTGCAATGATTAACAAACTTGTCTAGCTAGAACAATTACGAACGAGTAGTGAGTTCGATCCTCACTGGCTGCCGCTTACTTTCGACCTTATGCCACATCCAAGCTACGCTTGGAAAATCACTATTTCACTGTGGGCTTAATGTAGCCACTCAATCGTATCAGCTTAGGATATACAGAAGACGCTACGTTTTTTAAAAAAAAGAAAAGATATATGATATTGTATTATGTATTAATCAATCGTAAATGTGTCAGTTAATCATCATTTTTGCACTCAATATAGCCTCTAGGTGACAGAAAGAACAATTATTTGAGAGAATAATTAATAATAACTATTTAAGGTAATTAAAAATCCTAATTGCTACAGAGGTAGTCGAAATATCAAAAGATCTGTTTAAATCGACAATGAAGATGGTCGTTAGTAAAAAGGGGTAATCCAAGACTGATTTGATTTTTTACGCCTTCTGTGGGTTATTTAAAGCTGAAACAGTGTTCGGGGTTATAGGATGTTACATACACTACCCGTTGTTCCAAACGGTCCCACATCTAATTACTGACTTCACCATGCTCGGAGCTGCTTTAATTCGGTATTGGAACGGGAACTGGTGTTATTTGGCCGTGTTGGGAGTTTGTTCCAGAGGGTAGTGGTTAACGGAAAGATGCTGCTCAAGTGGAACTTAATTCTCACTGATGGAATACGGAGCAAATGTGGGTGGGTTGCTAATATGTAAGTGGCGTGTTGGGTCTTAGACATGAAGGTTAGACCTGACGTAACCAAGAAATGTACTTCTTCCGAGCATTTTTCATAGTAGCAGCGATTAATCAGTGAGAGACTCGCCACATCCCATCTGTGAGAGAGAGGTTGGAAGGTGAAAAATAATTCAAGTATTCCCTGACGCTTTTGAACTCTCTCATGGCCGGAAAGTGGGGTCTGGCTACCTCCCGTTTAAACATGGAAACGATACTCAATTTCTGGCGTAACATGGCTCTTATAAAGGGAGATGATAGTCAGGTACTAACTGGAATAGTACAGAGAGCCGATCATTTTGCCTTCATCTGAAGCGATGGATTGTATATGAGATCGAGTGTGATGTTATAAATAGCAGGGCACTCTGTACCCTCTGCCCTTGGTTCAGTCAGTTATGTGCCATGCGTGATATACGCTTACACGATCATGTATTTTTCGATACATAACTGACGAGCCAGTTTTTTTTTCCGCAGTAGGTTGCCATTTCTTTCTGCGATAGACAAGTTGCAATCCAAGGCTATTGAACCCGGCATGTTCTGTTATTTACCCATAGTTGGTAGGAGAAGAAAAAGATTAATACCTTTCCCAAGGGTATTAGCACGAAAGTGAATGTAATTGTTTCCAATGGAATTCGACTTTCCGATTCCTCAGTCCGAGCCGCTATCCATTACTCCAACAGCAACCCAATTAGGAGAAGGAAAACTCTGAATTCAAACTACTTGCTGCCTTGTGGGTCTTTTTAACCTATGAGAGGAGTGACTGGGTGACCTCAACATCCCCGGGGCAAAAAGGAATCGGCAAACCATAGGATTATTCTGCTCTGTCCCCATGAAACATAATTATGGATGTGAGTGCTAAATGCTATTAGGTTGGTGCAAAAATAATGACGTAATAATGTCGTTTTTTGACGTTAAAAAATACGTCAAAAACGACATTATTACGTCATTTTTTTTGCACCAACCTAATAAAAACTGAATAAATGTATGATATTAATAATACATTTACGAGTAGTTTAAAGGTTATTGAGTTCTAGTAAAAGTTAGGATTTCGAATGTGGATTTTCAAAGCAATCATCTCTTCTCTCTACAAAGACTGACGAGATGCCTTCTTCCTTACCCCATTTTCTCACTCTAGGGCTTGCATCGTATGAAACCCCGCTTAGTAAAACAGATTTATGCGACGATGCTTGTAGACTTTTGGTAATATGTGGTCATGTGTATGTGCTGTGTCTGAAAACACGGATTCGTTTGGCCGTATCAGCGTCAGTCTATCACACAATTTATTTATATTTTTCTTTACTAATCCAACAAATCCGATTTGAATGAGTCATAAGCAAAGACAGAATAACCCAGAGATTTTGGACATTGGATTAGATGGATGTAGACAAATGAAAAAAGGTTCATGACAAAGGGAATGGTAAATAAAATAGAATCAACTCTGAGAAATCTTCCCGAAGAAAATTCCTGAAAAAAAAAGTCTTTTAGAATATTTTACAACGTGCCCATTGTTGTTGTTGTTGTTGCTGTTGTTGTTGTTGTTTTTCTTCTTCTTCTTCTTCTTCTTCTTCTTCTTCTTCTTCTTCTTCTTCTTCTTTATCTAATATAATATTATATAAAATAAGACAATATTTATTTCAATAATACACAAAGTTCTACGCAGAAAGATTATGGTCTAATCCTTTCCATCAGTAAATATCCATTGCATATATATATATATATATATATATATATATATATATATATATATATATATATATATACTTACATGCATACATACGTACATATATATATATATATATATATCACAATCTGATTTTATATGCGATGCCAATTAGCAAACATGCATTGTGTTGTCAGAACAATGGAATATCTAATTAGTAATGAGGGAAGGTAAGGTGTTTAATAAATTGATTGTTTATTTCCGTTGTTTCTCGCTGATATTGGACATTTCCATTACTTTCTCTGATTTAACGGTACAGATCTTATTTTACATGGCATAGTAGAATTAAATACATAGAGAAATACTACATCAATCATACAGAAAACATAACCAATGCATATGAAAACAATATATATATATATATATATATATATATATATATATATATATATATATATATATATTATAAATTCATGAATCATTCATACAAAAAACAAATATAGAGGTTAATGATTTAAATGGCGAGAATATATCGTCGCAAACTATATAAATAAGATACACCAACCCCAAACCTGTATATGAATGATATGAACCCCGTTTATAAATTCCAGTTGTATAAGGTCTTTTTAATTTTTTACAAGCTTTCGTCTGTTTTTACAGACATCATCAGGTATGGAAGTAGATTTTGTTCTTGTTTTTACTTCTCAGTAATAAGAGATGTAATCCGAAAAAATGCTATGAGAAATGTGTTATTGTTTTAGAACGTGCGGCCGCAACGCTGAGTTTGAATTTAAATTTTAAGGTTCTGTGTTTTTGTACAAATATAGCAATAAGAGAATTCTTTTTTACTGGTAGATTTTCCATGAATATGGCAAGAACTATATTGTTCAATAATTACTGTAATGTCACACTTATTATCCGAGAGTTGCACGTTGGATCAGTTATTTTAATTTCAATTAAAAGGTGCAAATATATTTTATAAATTCATGAATCATTCATAGAAAAAACAAATATAGAGGTTAATGATTTAAATGGCGAGAATACATCGTCGCAAACAATATAAATAAGATACACCGACCCCAAACCTGTATATAAATGATATGATCCCCGTTATAAATACCAGTTTATTCTGAAATTTATAAACGGGGATCATATATATATATATATATAAGGCAGGATGTGTGTGTGTGTAATGAATGCACGTCCGCAATTTTCGACGGATTTGCACCAAAATTTGCATTTCCCAGCTCCCATCAATAGTGGAAGTAATCGATTTTTTTTCCTGCTTCTACGGCAGTTTTCGTGTAGTTTGCAGCCATTTTCTACTAGCCAGAGTGAGAGCCTATAGCTGGCTGCCACGAATAGGCAGGAAGATTCTATTGGCCAGCGCGAGAGCCAACAGCTGACTGACACGGATGTTAACTAGCCTGCTAGCATGAAAAAAAATCGATAGCTGTATTCGTCACAAGTGGGAAAAATTTAAATCTACATGACACTTTACTCCAATTGGCTCATTCGCTTGCTTAAACTCAACGTTGATTCTGATTCCGCAGAACTGGGTTGGGTGTGAAAAAGTATTTGTTGTTAACATTCATTTTTCATTCGGTTTTTCCAGTTACGAGTCCTTTTTTAAAGCTGATCGTTTTGCGTTCATTTTGTTTAGTTCTTTTTTCGTAACAGATTTAATGTTTAGTATAGAGCTTAGAAAAAATTCGCAGTGTGAGATAGGCAAGAAGTAAGACATGTAGCAGCATCAGCATATATATGTGTGTGTGTGTGTGTAAGATTGTGTAATGGTGTTAATAAAATAGTGTTTGATGTAATATTCCACTGAAGATTGCATTGTGCATGAATCTCTTAATTGCGCTATCGGTTGTGAGTTCAATACCAGGCCACAGCAGAGGTGAACAAAAACTTGAAGAGTTGAGTTAAAGGGAAATAATTGTGACATCCGGAAGAGGCATGGCACGTGTAACTAGAACAATCGACTCCGGTGGACGAGATAAAGGGCTCGGTTCGTAATTCCAGTCACTTAGATCAGCATCGGTTTGCGACAGATTGTTTCTTGCTTGACCGTATATGTTGGTGTTGACACCAGAGTTCAATTGTTATTCAACATAAAGACTTTGCTCATAAATTTTTTATCTCTCTCTCTTTCTATATATATATATATATAGAGAGAGAGAGATCCACAGACAAACTGTTTCGCTGTATTACAGCTCATCAACGTGTTTAGACGTCTGGTTGCCTTTAGCTAAGATTGAAACCCGGCTGAATTAGCGTCAATCGGAGATTCTAGCCCTAAGCCGTTTGTGCACCGCTGGAATGAAAGTAAATTTAAGCGTATTTATTTTCGGATAAACACTCAGTGACTGAGTGAACTCCATTCGCTTTACCGAAGAGTGTTGCATATATATATATATATATATATATATATATATATATATATATATATATATATATATATATATATATATATGACATAAATTCATTCCTCCCAACAAAAACACTGAAATTTTAATGTTGAACGTGTTTAAAGGCAAGAATTTTCTTGTAAAGAAAGTGTTCAATATATATTTTAAGAACCACACAGTGACCGACAGTGACTCAATTCGCTTTTGCCGAAGTGTCTCGCTATATCAGCCATAATAGTCACTGTTTACAAACCCACACCTCTTCCCCAGAGAGCTCAACTGAAATTAATTTTTCAGGAGCCAATATAAAGTCATCCACAGACAGTTTCGCAGCTCTTCAGTGTGGCTAGACATCCGGTTGCCTCTAGCTAAGAGCCATATACATATATATATATATATATATATATATATATATATATATATATATATAACATTCAAATAATTTACTTCATACAGATTACTATTAGGTTGGTGCAAAAATAATGACGTAATAATGTCGTTTTTTGACCTTAAAAATACGTCAAAAAACGACAGTATTACGTCATTCTTTTTGCACCAACCTAATATTTCGTTCAAGTGAAAGAAGTTTTTCCCTGGACTTATCAATGCAAATACATTTATTAAAATGAATGAATTCCCACGTTTCGTACATTTTCGTACAAAGCCTTATTCTTATCAAATACATTCTTATTAGATGACAGTTTATTGATTCTAGAACCATCGGTAACTGGTATCTGCTTCAAGATAGTATGATCAGTGGTTCGAGTTAATGTTAATATAATTAGGAGTTTCGTATTCCCTGTAGTAAGGTTTAAATGTATTATAATTCAAGTTAAGCCTGATGTCAAGGTAATCAACTATTTTTGTATTGGAAGTGATCTCTATCTTGAACCCCAGGAGCTTAATGGCTTAAAGTGGTTTTGCACATAAACTATCTTACTTAAACCCCATAAATAACCATAGTGAAGTTAAGAGTAGCAATCCACATGAAAACAGAAAAAGAAATATTATTTGGTTCAACCCCACTTCTATAAATTATCTGGAATTAATATTGGACAAATTTTCCTGAAAATTATGAACAAACATTTTCAGAATAGCAACCCTGTAGGTAAGATCTTTAATAGAAAAAACTATTAAAATAAGTTATTCATATAACATCTTTAGATTAATTGACTCCCACAACAAATATATCCTTAAAAAATTCAATGTTATCAAGAAGAATTCTAATAGAAAAATCCTTTTAATTGTAGAACTAGCAAACTCTACATTTTACCTCAGTCGAGGGAAAATGTAGAGTATCTAATATTATTTATAAAGCCACTATTTACTCTAACGAAAATAAATCAAACCACCAAGTTTACATTGGGATTCTGCGGAGGAATAGAAAAAAGTCTTTATAACCAAAAACAATCTTTTTCCAACCTAAGACGAAAACAGCAAACTACTCTCTCCTCAAAAATTTGGGAATTGAGGGTGAAAGATCTGAATCCTCAAATAGACTGGGAATTTATAGGTTTTGCTCTGACACTAAATGATTTTAAGGTTAAATGTTTGGAGGAGAAAATTAAAATCATTCAATTTAAGAATCAAGATATTCTACAAAAAAAAAAAAAAAATAAAAAATAAAAGAATGAAGTGGTATCCAAGTCTTGCCATAGGAAAAAATTCCAACTGATATAATATTATTTTCAACCCCCACACTACAAGCATCGCCCCAGGGGAAAAAAATTTTCTAAAATAGTATCACATGAACCTCACAATCCTTTCTTTCAGTTATATTTTATATGTGATTTTTTTTTCTTTTATGACATCTTTTATGACATCTTTTATGACATCTTTTATGACATCTTCTTTTTCTTTTATGACATCTTCCCTATATGTAATTTTTTTCTACATAGGAAATTGTTTGTCTCTCTCTGTTAAATGTTTTCTATATGTTGAATTTCCTTCTATATTCAATTGTTTTTCCTTCGTTAACTCTACCATCTTTCACATACATTACTAGACCTATGAGGTTTTCAATTTCTTTATATTCTTCTATCTTCTTCTTATATTCCTCTATCTTCTTCTTGTTGACTACCTTATTATAAAATTAAATCTTTTAATATATTGAATTTAAATTTAATCCCTTACAGAATTTTGAAAAGTTAGTATAAGTCCGAAATAATTTAAATTATAAATTTAATATTTGAAATATTATATTGATATAATGAAGTTGGTTATTTTTAAATGAAATTGATATATTAATAATTTACTTAAACTGTAACTTTTACTATATAGTTAAAGATGTAGTATTGAATGGATTAATATTAGGTTGGTGCAAAAATAATGTATCCAACTTTTTTAACTTCCCTATTTGCTTTAAATGGCGAACGACTGTTGAGTGGTCAACCTCGAGTTCAACAGCAACTTCTCGTGTGGTTTTGCGAGGATCGGCTTCAATTAAGGCTTTCAAATGTTCGTTATCAACCGCAGTCGGCCGGCCGCGACCGTCTTCATCTTCGAGGCTCTCGTCACCATTGCGAAATTTCTTGAACCACAATAACACGATTCGATAGAGCGAAAAACGCGCTTCAAAATGATATATAATATGACTATATATATCAATGAATTAATTCAGAAATCATATAAAAATGTAATATATGTGAGAAAACGACATTATTTTTGCACCAACCTAATATGAACATCTTTTTATTATTTTAAATTTTTACTCTTATTCTATATTCTGTTAAACTCTTCTCTGGAATTTTTTATGTCCTTTTTTTGTCCATGCTTCCTCTTTGCACAGGAGTTGATAGGTTACATTTAGGTCAGCGTCCATTTTCAAACTTCGAGTTTATCTGTACCGATTCCACCATAATCACTTCGGTTCCTTACACCTCCATATATATATATATATATATATATATATATATATATATAACTTTCTCCATTATTACAGGTCAATTCTTACTCCCTCTCTTTTTATTCTTTCTTTTTCTTTTTTCCTTCTTTCCTTCCTTTACCTTTCAAATTTCCTGTGAAGAAACGTGGGAATTTATTCATTTTAGTAGATTTATTTGAAGTCCAGAGGAAAACATCTTGCTCATGAACAAATTGGTCATCTGTATGAGGTAAATTGTTTGAATCTCATTAATAGTAATTCACTTATATGGTATATAATGATAAATATACTGAGCCCTCTTTAATGGATCAGTTTTAATATTTTATATTAATAGGATCTACTTGAATTACTTTACCATGGATTCTTTTACTTGTTATATATATATATATATATATATATATATATATATATATATATATATATATATATATAAGTGAACATAGAAGTCAACACTTAGCATGAAACAGACTGTCGCCTCTAAGTGTTGACTTCTATGTTCACTTTTATATTTACACGCGCTCTATCTCTGATATCGAGCACTTTATCTCATAAATATAGCACATCTTAAGACTATATTTCTTCATATACATATATATATATATATATATATATATATATATATATATATATATATATATATATATATATCAATCAGTGCGTAAGGAATGCTATATTTAAAAAAATATTCAAACTAGTCCTCTGGTAAACTAAAACAACGAGAATTTCAATAATGTCTTGGAGCCTGATGAATTTGAATCTGAGATAAATTTGCGAAATTTTTCCTATCTTCAATATATATATATATATATATATATATATATATAGAGAGAGAGAGAGAGAGAGAGAGAGAGAAAGAAAGGGAGGTAGAGAGAGGGAAAGAAAGAGAGAAAGGAAGAAAATTTTTTCCATATATTCTGATAGTTTCACGATGTCAACTTTTCATCAAATCTGTTTGCATGTGGGTGTGTGCTGAAAATTTCTCGGTTGAGCTAAAAACACACCAACCACGTATAGCTGCATATATGCACACACACGCTTGTGCGTGTGTGTTGGTAAAAGTACAGGGAATATAATCAAAAGCCTCGAGTTGCATCAGGCTTGGATTTCTCTACTTATGAAAAAGGCAGTCGCACTCTATACCCTTGGCCCATATTTTCCCTAAATCCCTGAAGAAATTATTTTCTTATTTTAATGACAGCAGCTTAACTGCATCTTTGAAAATGCATATTATTTACACGCAAGACACAATATATATTCTTTTTTAAAAACAAAGACGAAATATCACAAAACGTAAATTTGATAACTTTTTTTGAAAACTTGTTTACCGTTTTGTTTTATATTTTCTGTAGATGTCATAGAAAGAAAGAAAGAAAAAAAGAAAGAAAGAAAGAAAAAAAGAAAGAAAGAAAGAAAGAAGGTGGGAAGACAGGAACAGAGGAAGAATCTGGATAGCATTAGAATAAAGAGATCGACGACTTTTATCAAGGGAACTCGAAAAAAGAAAGAAAATCGTTGGAAAAGAAAGAAAGAAAGAAAGAAAGAAAGAAAGAAAGAAAGAAAGAATAGAGATATTTACATTCGGTCTATTGTCCTAATCTTTGCTGTTTTTATCACAAGGTTTCGGCCGTTTTGCCTTCGAGTCTTCATCAGGTGTATATTAATTTCGATAACCTACAAAAAATTCTTAACTGAACCCAATATTTAACCTATGGTCGTAAATTGTTCTCGTTCCACTGCCCATGTCTAGGCATATGTCGTCTAGTTCTTATATTTAGTACTGTTCACTTATTGCTCGCCCGTTTCCAAGTACACAGTGCCCGGCCCAAGGACTGAATATATATATATATATATATATATATATATATATATATATATATATATATATATATATGAATATATATGAATATATATATATATATATATATATATGAAAACTTCATTTTGCAAAAAAATAAAAGATTACCCGACCTTGCCATAGCAGTGACAAATCCGCAAAACCAATGTGATTTTCCGAAAAGATGAAAGCCAATAAATACGAGTACGCTTTTACAATATTCACCCTCCCCCGTTTCCAAGTACACATTGCCCGGCCAAAGGATATATATATATATATATATATATATATATATATATATATATATATATATATATATAAAGCAATTCACCCCAAGCAAGGCCGGAGTGCCACTAGTACGTAAGGGGCTACAGAGAGTGTAAGTAAGGGAAAAGACTGGGTATTGGGGGTGAGGAAAGGACAAAAAGAAGAAAGGGGATCAAGGCAACAGAAGATGTCGATTGACATTGCATTTAAATTTTTGAAGATTATATTTATCAGGGTAATGCAGGAGAAGAAGTGCAAGAGGTGGTTATATTTAACTGTTTCGTCAGTAAAAAAAAAAAAAAAGTGGGACCGAGATGCCATCATAGAAGCACGCTTATGTTCATAAAGTCGGGGCACTAGTGAAAATAACTCGTGTGAACAGATACTATTAAAATATTTAGAGAAAAGACAGAGGGGAGCCACATTAATTCGGTGAGAAAGTGACTGGAGTCGAGATAGACACTCAAAATTTACAGCGTATTGGATTGTTATTTTTTTTCTCTTTCTTAAAACCCGCCTTTTTTTCTGTCACTGTTTATTGTGTCGCTTTCATTTTTCCTTAATATCTACATATATAAATATGCAAATCATACGCTTCACACTTCCTGATTTCTGAACCAAATTACCGGGACCCCTTAGATTAAAGAGCTAACAAGTCAACAGACCTCGTACTAACAACTTAAAGATATTCTATGGGTTTTGAATAATTTGAAGTGAGTGTAACATGAACATATATTAAATGTGAATAAAACGTGTTATTCAATTTTTGGCCGCATTTACCGATAGGGCATGTGTGTGGGTGTATTTGGCCATTCACCTCTAACAACTTTCGTTAATACGAAATTTCTACCCACACAATTTCTGCCGATTGGATTTTTTTTTCTTTTCCTGATCATTTCACTGTAAGTCTTAAAGATGATTGGCGATAGAAAAACTAACAAATCTGCAGTTATCCTTTAGATCCTGATGTGTTTCTCGGGAATCACATGTTACGAAGCCAACAAGCCTTGGAAATTATTTTCGCAATGCCTCATTTCTAAAACATGTTTGATTCGAAAATTGCATTATTTAATCAAATATGTCAGAGCCTATTTGAAGGAGCCTTCAAGAATTTACTCAGTGACGGCCATCAAGTCAAACTGCACGAAATATCAGTTTAATTTATTGATAAATTTAATTCAAATATTATCTGCCAGTGTCAACATCTCCGTTTAACTTAGAAGATAATTAACATATTTCCATATTGATATTCAATCTTACAAGTATTCTATTATAGACACACACACACATGCATAATGCACACCCATACATACATTCATACATATATATATATGTGTGTGTGTGTGTGTGTGTGTGTGCGCGCGTGTGTGTGTGTAAATTCAGATAGATTGTATATGTAAAATGTCAATACGAATATGAAAGAAAAACTTGTGTCAAGTCGTGTCCACCATAGCCTGCCTAACTTTCCAGCTAACCTGATGAATATTTATGAGCGTTTCTAAACTCTGCGCGCGCACGCGAGTGCGTGTGTCTATGGATACTTAGGTGAATTATCTTCATAAGGGACACATCGTCAATGGAGAGTACACTTCCAATTTACTGAAGGCCTTACGAAAGTCTATAATGAACAAAAGCCCAGGAAAACTGTCGAAATTGTCCAGCAAGCAAGTCCTTTTTTCAATGGCCGATGTCCTTGACCGTGGCTCCATATGATTATCATCTGTTCCCCAAAATTAAAAAAAAAATCTATTATATACATATATATATTGGTGTGGTAATGTCCAGTTACCGTACTTAATATCATGAATGGGCTCATTCATTCATGATTAGTGGCCCTATTTTTATTTTCAAGGGAAGATAATATTATTGCAGTGATTGTCTAGCTAATATTGAATATTAGTATCAGGAGTGACTCTATCGAGTTAAGACTTGTGTCTTTCCAGACCCCACATCAAAACATATATATATATATATATATATATATATATATATATATATATATATATATATATATTATCAAAACATCCGACAAAATAATTATGAAATCAGATAAAATCGGTAGCCATTACAAAATCGATGAGAAGGTGTACCATAAAACTATTAACAATGAGGTTAATAAGTTTTATCAAAAGATGCCCAACAACTGGGAAAATAACATCAATAGTGAAACCAAGAAAATAGCCACTGAACTAAAAATTGATGATAAGATCGACAAATTCCACAAACAACAAGAATTCATAACAGTTAAAGATCACAAGACAAATTTCCCAAACAAGCCTCGATACCGATTATTCAATCCAACTAAAAATAATATCGGTAAAATCAGCAGAAATATAATGACCTGGGAATTAACCAGTGGCATAAAACAGCAAAAGCCATAGAATATAAAATGGAAGAATGAATTTACATTCATCCAATTCGATATATGTGACTTTTACCCGTCCATGTCTAACAAAAATCTAGCAAAAAATTACTGTCCTATTAGTGATAAAGAAATAAATATCATAAATTAGACACAAAAACCTAGATTATTCCATAATGGTTATTAGTGGACCAAAAGAAGTAACCCAGAATTTAATAATGCTATAGGGGCTTTTGACTCAGTAGAAGCACGTGAATTAGTTACAGTCTTGTTATTGGGACGACTAACATTTATTTTCGACATTAAGGACACCGGGCTCTATATAGATGACGGTGTAATTCTCCTCCCTAAATCTAGTCCACGAAATTTAAACACGATGAGAAAAGAAATTGACAAAATTTAGCAAAGATCACGAGCTAAATATTGCCACTACCTTCAATGCTAATGTGATCAACTTTCTCGATGTGACCTTAGATTTGAATAATGGTTATTACAAACCATATGCCAATGAGTTGTATAACATTAGATACATCAGTAACGAATCACCATCCATTATAACATCTTCATAACATTTGAGATAATTTACATAAATCAGTCCAGGTTCGATTCTCTACCAACTCCAGCAATGAATTCGTAATGAGATATTTTCTAAATGTAGACATAAGAAACGATTCAAAACATAAACACCGTTTTGTAACATGTTGTCACTCATGTCAGTTCCATCTTGGTTCAAAACATCGGGCATGACAGTATAAATATATGTTATATATATATATATATATATATATATATATATATATATATATATATATATTCATACACGTATATATATATGTTTGTGTGTGAGAGAGAGAGAGTATATATTGATATAATAGGAAAGAACTGTTAGATTGATGATCCGAAGTTCTTTAGTATTTTAATTTTTTTTTATTTTTAAAAACAGTGCTCCATACAGAAGTAGAGCTTAAATTATAATATTTTTTTAAAAAAATATGATTACATCGCGACACAGAAATTACCATGCTTTGAGACTGGTCAGCAGAATGGCCTGAGGATGAGAGTGCCACGCGGCAATTAAGGTTTAATATTGAAATTAAACCTGAATGCCGCTGACCAGTTTCTGTGTCGCGATGGAAGCATATTTTCAAAAAAATAATTACATATATACATATATATAAATATTACATATTACATATATTAGCTGAATAAATTGCCAAAATTGTTCCTCCCAATATATTGGAGAAACAAGTAGAAGTTTAAAAAAAACGCATTTATGGGCACAAAAGAGACAAACAAAAAAACAACTTAGCTAATGCACTAGTAATACATAGACATAAATTCGACCATAATTTTGATTTTGAAAATGCTACACTCATAAAAAAAGAAAATAACTCACTCAGAATGAAAACCCTAGAGAGTGCCGCCATTGAATATTAACCAAATATTAATCTACGCCCAGGTTTTTTCCCCATTTCACCTTTCTTAACAAAATTAATGCTCTCACAAACAAA
The DNA here is from genome assembly GCA_963932145.1 of Acanthosepion lycidas. Taxonomy (NCBI): domain Eukaryota; kingdom Metazoa; phylum Mollusca; class Cephalopoda; order Sepiida; family Sepiidae; genus Acanthosepion; species Acanthosepion lycidas. The sequence goes on along the minus strand of OZ010593.1, from coordinate 32,522,648 downwards.
TACACACAACAGATTCATAAAATAAAAAAAAATGGTTGAATACATCAACACAGATACAATGACAATATTCTCCACACGTGACAATTACTGACGTTATTTTTCAGTTAAAAATATTAAAATAGCGTTTCTCTACATTCCAGTTGCTAGGAACATTCTGTTTTTTGTCTTTATTAGTTACCGTGTTCAATTAAATTCATTTCGTATTTTGCTTTGATAAAGTCCACATTGGACGAAACGCGTCAGCAATTACTAGTTTTCCTATTGTCATTTTTATTCATATATATATATATATATATATATATATGTATATATAAATGACAATAGGAAAACTATATAATATAACTATATATATATATATATATATATATATATATATATATATATATATATATGAATAAAAATGACAATAGGAAAACTAGTAATTGCTGACGCACTGCGTGCCAAATTATTATCGGGATAACTTTTTTTCTAATATTTCAAAAACCGTCCAATCAATTCACACAACATTTTCACACAATTTTGGCAACACTGACCTGAAAATCACGGAAATTTTCTTATTGATCCGCGCAATGCAAACAAACTGGCGCCATATTTGTTATCAGCACGGTGATTTGACCCTGCCAAATTATTAGAAAAGTGTAAGAATTTAGTGAAAAGATGGGCCGTAAAAGCAGTTTAAGTGATGATAGAAAACTATCACCTCAGAACTCTCAAAAGGTAAACCTACCCTAGAAATTTCCAAAATGATAGGGAGGTGTCATCAAACAGTGGAAAAGTTCACCGCCGACCCTACATAAGTACGCAAAAGTGCAGATAAATGCAAGCCGAGGGTTATTTCATGTTGTCTCATGTCCCGACTTAAACGAGATGCCACGAAGAACCCTGGACTTACCAGTCAAGAGCTTTTCAGTCGTATTGGGGATCCTACTGTGTCTAAAAGTACTCGGTGTCGGTATCTGAGGGAAATAGCAACAACAGTCAAACCTGTATCGAAACCTCCGTTGACGAGAAATCACATTCAAAATTGATTGAAATGGGCCGAGGACAATATGATGATTGACTTCTCTAAAGTTTTGTTCACAGACGAAACTCGAGCATCACTTGATGGGCCAGATAGATGGTGCAAAGGCTGGGTAATGAATGGACAGAATCGCCATCAGCGTTTGAGACACCAACAAGACGGTGGAGGCATAATGATCTGGGGTGGTATTATTGGAAAAACATTCGTGGGCTCATCGAGAGTACCAGATTGCGTCAAAATGAATGCTGATGCATACATAGCGTTTATGAAGGAGCATCTTGAACCGTGGATGAAAAGGTAAAGAGTTGCTTTCAGAAGGGCCATTGTTTTTATGCAAGATAATGCTCCCTCACACGCTGCTCACAAATAACTGAATATTTGAAACAGTTAGGCTTCGATGGACCTTGAATAATGAAGTGGCGAGCAAATTCTCCGGATTTGAACCCAATCGAAAACCTTTGGAGCATCATGAAGTGAAGACTGTACGCCAACGGACGACAATTCAGGAGCAACGCTGAATTGTGGGAAGCAATTCTTGAAATATCTCGCGGCATTACAGCAGATGACATTCTACAATTAACAAATTCTATGGATCATAGACTTCTTCAAGTAATTTCAAAACAGGGAAAGCACATTCCCTATTAATTTGTTTAAAACAGTGCCTTTGTTTGTATCTATTATTATTTATTGATTATCTTATTTATTAGCTTCTTTTGATCATAAACATTCACGTGCAACATTAATAAACGTTTCGTTTGCTCAATTCTGGAAATTTTACTAGACCTTTCTAATAATTTGGCACGCTCAAATCACCGTGCCCTAGACAAATATGGCGCCAGTTTGTTTACATTGCGCAGATCAGTACGAAAATTTCTGTGATTGCACAGGTCAGTGTTGCCAACATTGTGTGAAAATTTTGTGTGAATTTGTGTGAATTTACATTCATGAATCAGTCCGTTATGTGTCATGCGTGATACACGCTACGGCGATCATGTATCTTTCGATACATAAATGACCATGCACTTTTTTCCCGCAGTAGGTTGCCATTTCTTTCTGCGCTGTACCAGTTGCCATCCAAGGCTACAGTCTGTCTTACTATTTAAATATAGCTGGGTGGGTAGAAGACGACGATTCATACCTTTCCTAAGTGTCTTAGCACCTAGGTGAATCTAATGGTTTCGACTGGAATTCGAACTCGGCTCTCCGATTCCTCAATCCGAGCCAGTATCCATTACTCCACCATGCCTCCCAAAGAGCAAGAAAGATAGAGAATGTATTAAAACAGGAGATGGTTCAGTGAATTTAAGACGCCAGTATGACATTTATCGCTAGGTTTGAGCAATTTTTGGACTGGCTAAAGGCAGACCTACATCAAAAAGTCTGTGTGTGCCATCTGTTCACGATAGGGAGGAGAGAAAATAACATCGTTAATAAATGATGAAGTAATTTAATTGTCTCGCAGGTGCATTCGTTATATTTTCTGTCTGATTAATCTAGAATTGTCTCCATACATTTAATTCTATTATAGAATATAAGCAGAAAATGTCCTTAAATCAGTAAAAGTAATAGACAAAAGAAATTTGACACGAAACAATGAAAATAAAAGAGGCAATGAATTAAACATCTTATTTTCTCTAATTTCTAATTGGATTATTGTTATTATTTCAACCAAAGAAAGGCAATAAAGCCACTAAAACGCAAGAGGTCACTGAGTATTGGAGAATATGAGAGAAAAACACTAATAAGGAGAGAGAACAATAAAAGAACAAGAATTAAGAAGACAGAAGATACGATTGACATTGCTTTTAAACTTTTGAAGATCAAAGTTGACTGGACTGCAAGAAGCCGGAAGAGAGTTCCATACACGAGAAGTGTGATAGAAGAAACTCTTAGCATAGAACTTACGGTTACTTCTAGCCATTTAAACGGTAAAATGATGAAAACTTCCCACCAGTCTAATACTTCACTTACATGAAATCTAAGTTCCATAGAGGAAAGTAATATTTATTTTGTAAAGATACAAAACACATTCTTACTTACCATTCTTACTACAACCACTATATTAACTTCATTGTCACTACGAAAGTCGTAACTAGTACCCATATATAGAATTTGTCTGTAGCAGGGGATAAAATAACAACATTTAAAAATGAAACCCCAGTGAATAATTACAATCTCTATCTATAAAATACAGGATGTGTGTGTGTGTGTGTGACGATTGCACGGCCGCAATTTTCGACTGATTTGCACCAAAATTTACATGCATATGATCCAAGTTAGCGGGAAGCCCAAGACCGACTTTGCATTTCCATCGATAGTGGAAATCATCGATTTTTTCATGCTTCTACTGCAGTTTTCATGTAATTTGCGGCCATTTTCTACTGGCCAGTGTGCGAGTCTATAGCTGGCTGCCACAAATAGGTAGGAAGATTCTATTGGCCAGTGTGAGAGCTAACAGCTGACTGACACGAATGTTAACTAGCATGCTAGCATGCAAAATAAAATCGATAGCTGCATTCGTCACAAGTGGGAAAAATTTAAATCTGCATGGCACTTTACCCCAGTTGGCTCATTCGCTTGCTTAAACTCAACATTGATTCTTATTCTGCAGAACTGGGTTGGTTGTGAAAAAGTATTTGTTGTTAACATTCTTTTTTCATTCGGTTTTTCCAGTTACGAGTCTTTTTTTTTAAAGCTGATCGTTTTGTGTTCATTTCGTTTAGTTCTTTTTTCGTAACAGATTTAATGTTTAGTATAGAGCTTAGAAAAATTCGCAGTGTGAGATAGGCAAGAAGTAAGGCATGTAGCAACATCAGCACGGCAAAGGGCACTCCTTTAAAGACAAGGAAGGGCAAAAAATATTTGATAACGATTGTTGTATGAGTCGTACGATTTTTGAATCAAGCACGGGCCACGCCGAACCATGCTGCTAGCGAAAACTATTTATATACAAGAAACTAAACAAAATGTAGGAAAGTTCGTCAGAACTGTTACAATGAAAGTATTTACAGAAAAGACACGGCGAAGCTACGTTAGGACAGCGGGGAAGTGACTGAAGGTCAGATGTCAGATCAAGAGCAATAATATTGCAGATTCTTCTTTGGATTTTATCAGGAATCAGGAAGACCAGACCAGATGTGGCAGTAGTATTCAAAGCAAGAACGAATAGCAGATTTATAAATATGCATGATTTTTACTGTTAGCATAGAACTTACGGTTACATCTAGCCCTTTCAAATGTATATTCGCTTATGGTAATGACGTGTTTTCATTTTGACGGGTAGGATGCGAGATAGAAAAAAATAAATAACTGAAAAGATATGCGAGGTTTGAAAAGAATACAACTTAAAGTCAAGTGGCCTAAACGCTCGGACATGCTTGAATTGCAATCGGTCAAGTGAAAACGAGAATCTCGTTTGTCTTCAGAGCCAAATATGTCGAAGGAGAGGAAATGAATTCTGAATACAAATCGAAAATTATCGCTTTTAATAGCCTAATCCCAGCTGCCTTTTCCCTTCCGTTCTTCTGCCGATCTAATCCAGCAAATTCAGTCTCATCTTTCTTCGTTCTGCATCCAGAACTTTCTAATAAAGACCTGGTGAGATCTCATACGAGAACAATCCGAACTGTGTGTGATGGAAATAAGAGTGTATAATGCTATTCTACCTGGTGGAAATCTGTCGTAGATACTACTGCTTCTTCCTCTCTAACTCATCCTCCTCCTTCTTCTTCTTCTTCTTCTTCATCCACTTCTTCCTCTCCTCCTCCTCCTCCTTCTTCTCCTCCTACTCCTTTCCCTTCTTCTTCTTCTTCTTCTTGAGTGATCATAACTCTCCACGGTTAAAAAAGGGGGAAACAGCATCTAGCATAGTTGATTTTTACTTAAAAAATCAATTCACCCCAAGCAAAGAAAAAGAAAGCTACTAGGATGCAAAGCTTAATGACAATGAAGGAAACAATAAAAGACATAAAAAAAAAAGAAACAAAATTAGGATTGACATTGCATTTAAAACTTTTGAAGATCGTAGTTACAGGATAGCAGGAAACCGGAAGTAGAAAATAATAGCATCGAAGGGACGGCTAAAACTAACAATTTCAATGGTGGAATTGTAAGGCTTGGCTGCCGATCTAGTATTGCGTTTAAATTCGTAAAGTCGAGATACAAACGAAGAAAGTTAATCAGAACTGCGTTGCCAACCAGAAGGAAATATAGAACTATCTATCCCAACAAAGAGTATACGCCACTCCGGCATTATCTTCTTTCACTGTCGTTTCTCCTGCTTTTTTACATTTTTTTTTTATTTTTTGTTTCTTATTTCTTACCTGTCTTGCCTTTTTGTTTTCTACTTCTTTCTTTCAGTCATTTTTACTTCGTGTTTTTTCCTTCTTTCTGTATAACTTCTTTCTTCTTCTATATCTATTTATATATATATATATATATATATATATATATATATATATATATATATATATATTATCCTTATTGTCATAAAACATTAAAAGATAAGATACCGATAAGTAATTTATCATTTCTTTTGGACCAACCTTAATTGTTTTATGACCCTTCGCGCAGAACTCTTCACTGTCAACTCAAGAAAGACATTCGGATTACCAACACAAAAACAGAGAATGTCTCATATCGAGAATATTTTACATTGCAAAACATAAGGAAAAAATTAATTATTTTCAATAATATGAGGAAATCTTCCCCTTTTACCTGAAGACTGTCGCGAGACCAGAAACGCGTGTAGTAAAATTATGGAAAATAAAGCATAATATTTTTTTTTTAAAATCCACATTACAACCCAAAACGTTTACGGTACCTCTCTTCTTTATTTATATATATATATATATATATATATATATATATATATATATATATATATATATATATATATGTGTGTGTGTGTGTGTGTGTGTGTGTGTGTGTGTGTGTGTATTATTTACACTGTTCGGACTATTGTTCTCATCTTTATTGCCAATATTCATGACGTTTTGGCCGTATTACTCTTCGGCCCTTTTCAGGTGATTGGAATTTCGACCATAACCCTTTATTTTGTCCACCGGGGAAGATTGTTCTAGTTACACGTGCCATGCTTCTTTCCGTATGTCTCAGTTATCTCCTTTTAACTCAACTCTCGAAGTTTTTGTTCACCACTGCTCTAGCCAGGTATTGAACTACAACTGTTTGGGTCAAGTCACTGGATCCAACGAACGGTTTTTATCCACTGAGACATATGTCCTTGAAGACATCAGTGTATGAATTTGTGGTGTCTTATAACCTAATTTTATTATATACTATGCTCATCTTGGGGGTTATGCTCTCCATGTTTCAGCCGTTGTACTCTGTAAACTTCTAGGAATTTTGAACCAAAATCTTTATTCAATCCATGAGGATAGTTTGTTCTCATTCTGCATTTTATACTTAGGGAAGGTAACTCGTATCAGGTAACTAATTTAATTCATTTTCGTGTTGTTTTTCTGTTTTCTTCCATTGAACCAAAGTAAGCGAGTTTTCAGTAGACACCAGGATTGAACTTAGAACTGAGAGGAAACTAGATGTGTTTTAATAGAGACATTAGGCAATAGGCCTCTGGTTATGTAATTTTAGAATTTTAATCCTCTGAACCTTGGTCACTGCTTTAACGGTCATAGAGAAAAATGGCGTAATGCCCAGCCACCAGTTGAACGGTGAGTAAACACTTGTAACTATTTTTATATCTACTGTGAACCAATTATTTGCAAATTTTAACTCAGGAGCTCAGACAGAAGGGTTAAAATTGTTCAGGAAAGCCGGGCTCAAAGGGTTATGCCTCAGTTTGGAACTCAGATGTTGGAATAGTTCTTTCTCGTCCTCTTATATTTTTCATTCTCTTCTTTCTTATCTTCTTTTTTCCTCCTTTATTTCATTTCTTCTTTTTTATTTATTATGACTTTACATACACTTTTTCTTCTTGTTTCTTTTTTTTTACCTCTCTTTCTTCTTTTCCGTCTTTTTCTTTTAATCGTCATCTTCTGCGTTTTCGCTCTTCATGTTTCTTCTCTTCTTTTTTTTTTTTTTTTGGTTTTTACTTTTCTTTTGTTTTTCTTTCCTTTTTTCCCATCTTCATCGTTCTTTTTATTTTTTGTTTCCTGTTTCTTTCCCCTTCTTTTTCGACTTGTTTTACTTTCTCATCTTCTTCCTTGCCTTCATCTTCTCTTCTTTTTCTTTCTTTTTTACGCTTTCTCGCTTGTTTCTTCTTTTCCTCATTTCTGTTTTCATTTTTCTTTCTTTCTTGTACTCTTTTATTATTTCTATCTTCTGTTTTCTTCTATTCATTCCTCGCGGCTTTTTTTTTTCTTTTTTTTTTTTTGTCCCTATTTTCATTGCTCTGTTTTTATCTCTGTTTTTTCTTCCCTCCTTTTCGTTCTTCCTTTTTTCCTTTCCTTCTTTTTATCCTTCTCTTTTATTTCTTGACTCTTCTTCTTATTTTATTCGCCCTCCTTTCCTCTTTCCTACTTTGATATTCCTTTTCAATTCCATTACTTTCTGACACCAATTTATTCCGTCCGTTTTCATATTAAGTTGAATCAGTTCTTTCTTTTTCTCGTTTGCGAATCCCTTTACCAAAATCTTTCCATTTTTCACTTCCACTTTACCACTGATTCTGTCTTCCATAAAAAAATATGCATAGATCTGATTATATCACATCAGGATACACTCTCCATCTATTCCTTAGTCGCTTCCATGGCTATATAGGCGCTGCTTTCGCTACATGACATAGCATGCTCTTGCGATGATAAAAAGTTCTGCTTTGTCTGTATATGGTTCATTAATTCGTTTTCTATGGCTTATCAACCTTTTTACAGGTTCTTTAAAGCCAGAAAATAATTTTAGATTCTAAGAACGTTTTGGGAGATAATAATGATTCAATGATACAAGTCATTAACCCATAGCTGCTAGAGAAGTGGTAGATTTCCTGCGTAACTGAATATAACGAAAGCAACTGGAATTGAAACTCAGCTCACTGGTTAAAAATTCCGAGCCATTATCCATAACATCACTTGCACATCCACACTTAAAATACCTGTTATCCCTAAGAATCACCCATCAAGCTACTGGCCAGGCTCGACGTTGCTTAAACAGTGATTGTATGGGGTCCGGGGTCTCAACGTGATTTGGCCGTAACCTTTTGACTTTAGAAGTTGTCGGAATATTTTATAAAGGGTTTTCAGTAGGAGAACAGGCCAATATGCGACCTAGGATTTGGAGATGTCAAAATCAAACATGTAAAGAAATTCTAATATCAGGGAAATGTTTTAAAACATAAGAAAAATCTTCGTCACCCGAAGGCCTACTTGAATAGCAAAATATAACTTTCAAAAACTAAAGAAAATATAACGAAACAAGAAAATTTCGTTAGATTTAATATCAATCCGCCTTTGTTGCAGTTAATGTTGGAAAATTTCCTCAAAGATGAGGAGATGTGTTTCGGTTCTACAGAACTATGCTGAGAATATCATGGACAAAGAGGGTCACTAAGAAAGAAGTTTTAAGGAAAATTGAAACGAAAAGGAAAAATACATAAAATCAGAAAGAGATTATTGAAAATTTTGGTGGGTTCATGAAGAAAGAAGACATGGAAAATTAGATGCGTAATGGATAATTGAAGGCAAGAGGGAGAAAATATAGGCAAAAGAGAAAAAAAAGAAAAAATGAGATAATTAAAACGAAAGCGAAAAGAGTTCAGGGAAAAGAAAAAGAGACAGAAAGAAAGTGCCATAAAAGGAACAAATAAAAAGAAAGAAGAAAAGATGAAGAAAGAAAGGAGATTGAGAAAGGAATAAAAAAAAAGGGAAAGAAAATAAACGGAAAACAGCCTGAAAATAGAAAGAGAAGAGGAATAAAAGAAAATGAGAGAGAAAAAGAAAACGAAATATTAAAGAGTGAAAATCAAAATCAAAAAATTAAACCGGGAAGAGATGAAATAATGAGACGGAGAGAGAGAGAGAGAGAGAGAGAGAGAGAGAGAAACACAGGGAAAAGAAAAAAAGAAATGAGAGAAAATGAAAAAAGAAACCAAAAAAGGGTTAAAAGAAAAGAGAAATGAAAAAAGAAAGAATAAGGGACAGAACGAAAGCGTCGGAAAAATAGAAAGAATCGGAGAAAGAAAAAACATTGATATAGGAATAACAATGAAGAGAAAGAAAAAATCGAGAGAGATCTGACTGAAATGAAAGAGAATGAGAAATGAAAGAAGAGCAACGAAGAAAAAATATAAAGAAAAACGGGAATAAATAAAGAGAGAGAAGAAAAAATGTATATGAAACAGGGAGGTTTTTAGAGAGAAAACATAAGTGAAAGAGAAAAAAAAAATGAAAAAAGGGACAACGAAAAAGATAAAGTGTTAAATGAAAAGAGAAAAGAAAAACAAGAAAAAGAGACTGAACCAAAGTGTCAAAAAAGAAAAAGAAAGAAGGAAGAATGAGAGAAAGAAAGAACATTGAGAAAGGAATTATTAGGTTGGTGCAAAAATAATATCGTTTTTTGACGTTAAAAAATACGTCAAAAAACGATATTTATTTTTGCACCAACCTAATAGAAAAGAGAAAGAAAGTAGACGGAAAACTGATTGAAAATAGCGAGAGAAAGTGAATCAAAGAAAAGTGAGACAGAAAAAGAGAAAAAAAAAAAACAAGAAAAATTAGAGAATTTTTTCAGATAATATCAACGCAAGGGTAAAAAATGTCAACTTCCTTAGAATTTCTTTAATACTAGCGTATATTAAAGATGTCTATGTTCCACACCAAACTATTTAAAATATTAAGCTGTTTCGTTTTTATAATCATGCATATTAACAATGCAAGTCGGTTTGCCTTTTTTACGAACGAAAATCATAACCTGAGATAACAAAAAAGTTCTTACAAAAAATTATTTTCCAAAAACGAACTTTCAAAAGCTAACTAATGTTGCAAGAAAAAAATATCAACTATTTTTCTGCTCATGAAATATTATTGATGTCCATGTCCGGCACACTGTCTTGGCATCTCCAGTCAATTTAATACAGCTAAAGTCCACTTATTAAATTAATACTGATTATGATCCCCGAGGTTTACTGATTCACAAATATCATTCTCAGTTTGACGACACACATCAGAGTAACTCTGCAGCTATATTGGCGAAAAGAAACTTTGAACTCATTAAATTATATACTAAGCCGGCTTTAAAAAGAACCTATATTCAGAAGTATTTGGAATTCACTAGGGATATTAAACAAAACGTAACATTTTTCTTTCTTTTTTCTCTTTTTCTCAGCTTTTTTACGTGTTTTTTTTCCCTTACTCTTTCTGCTCTCCCCGTCTCTCTCTTTCTTTCTTGCCATTCTTTCATTCCCGTTTCTCTTTCTTTGCAACCTGTTTTCTCTCTATTTCTGTCTCTTTCTCCCATTCTTCCTTTTTTTTTTCTTCCTTTGTTTACTTCCGTTCTGTCTCTTTTTCTTCCTTCTTTTTCCTTTCTCTTTACCTTTATCACTTTATCTTCTTTTTTCAGTGTCACTTTTTTCTTTTTTTTTTCCTCTTTCCCTATCTTTCAAACCTGTTTTCTATTCGATTTTTCTTCTCTCTCTTTACTTTTTCCTGACATTCTTTATATTTTTTTTTCTTTTTCTCTTTCTTTCATTTCTCTTTCTCTTTTTTTTTTTTTCTTTTTTTTTCAGTCAGATCTCTCTCTATTTTCTTACTCTTTCTCTTCCATCGTCATTCCTTTCTCTACGTTCTTTCTTTCTCCCGTTCTGTCTTTTTTTTCGTTCTGTCGATAATTATTTCTTTTCTTTTAACACTTCATTTGTTTTTCATTCTCTCTCTCTTTTTTACTTTGTTTTCTTTTCCCTATCTTTCCTCTTCCTCTCTCCCTCTCTCTTTCATTCATTCTTTCATTTTTTTATTTTTATTTTCACTCTTTAATGTTTCTTGTTCTTTTCCTCTCTCATTTTCTTTTATTCCCTTTCTCTTTCTATTTTTAGTCAATTTTGCGTCTGTTTTTTTTTTTTTTTTTTTTTTTCTCTTTTTCATTCCTTTCTCAGTATTCCTTCTTTCGCTAATTCTTCCTTCTTTCCTTTTCTGTGTTTATTTTCTCACATTTTCGTTCTCACTCTTTTTCTTACTTCTTTTTCGTTTCCCTTTTCCTTTAATTCTTTTTTGTCTTCGTTTCCATTGTCTCTTTTTTGTTTTATTTCTCTTTTGCCTCTATTTTCATTCATTCATCTCTCCGCTCTTTCATTTTTTCTTCTATCTCTTCTTTCAACCCCTCTCTTCCTCTATCTCTCTTTTGCTATACTGAATCTAATCTCTTTATGCTTACTCTCCAGCTGGCTGTGAATATTTACTCTCGCCATGAGGAGCAATAACAGATATCTTGTAATTTATTGTGAATTTAGCTTGTTCACCATCAGGTAGCGTTGCAGCTCACATTAGACACCAGGTTCGTTAACAAGGTGCAGTTTCTTGCCGTCAAACGCGGCTTGTAGCTCAAAAATTACCCTTCAGCAAGGCCATTAGTCACGAACGAAAAACAAAACAATTTCTAGCAGTAAACCAGATTTTATTTTTGAGTTATAAGCGAGCGAAGAAGAAATGCGGAGTAAAAGAGTGGGCAGGTGCACAGTTCGGCAGTCGTTGTCTTTGTCCGTTTTGCAAGGCCAACTTCATCCCTTCTGTTTCCCTTTTTCGCGGGATGGTCAGTTTTATCGATAACAATTTTCTTTGTCTTGTCATTTTCGTCTAAAATCTTCCTATCATCACTTCCTCTGCGTCTGAGCCTCTTGCTCTATGCTATGAAGTTGTCCCCATCGGTCGAAAGTGGATGTTCCGTATCTGGTTGTGCGATAAATCTCACTGTTTTAAATTCAACAACACTAATTATATTGCTACATCCGCCCTTGTAACTGAAGAAAAAATATTGTTAAATATTTGTTCATCCTCTCCTCTCTGCCATCGCTCGTTATAGAAATATTTAGCGTTTAAAACATACACTAAATAAACAACTATAAAACAAACAAATCAAAAAATAAAATATCCGTTCAGATAAGTGTTCCTTGGGAAGAAATCAAAAGTTAAAATAACCTTGCGTTCATTCGGTGATATGATAAGGATTTTTTGTTTGCAGCAAATTGAGGAAAGATCCCGTCTCACAGGGTTCATAGCAATTCCCAAGGTTTTGTAGTTTTTTTTTCTCTCGCTGACAGCAATACTTCGGAATCATTTTTTTCTGATGTCAACGAACACTCGTTGTCACTTTTGTAATGCTCTTTGTAGTAGAGACTTTGTAATTGCAGATATAACTATAGTACACCGTTGAACAATACTGGTGTCAGATGTCTTTGAATATCACTCGCACTAATAGTACTTGCTCGATAATACTCACTCGAATAGTAACCGGCATAGTGATCTGAATAGAGAAATAGTATAATGAATAGAGTAAAGAATAGCAGTCTGTATAGGAATAGAGAATAGTGTAGAAATGAAGATCTGTATAGTAATAGAGGATAGTGTAGAAATGAGGATCTGTATAGTAATAGAGGACAGTGTAGAAATGTAAATCTGTATAGTAGTAGATGATAGACTAGAAATGTAGATCTATAGTCGTCGTGGTTATTCCCATATATATATATATATATATATATATATATATATATATATATATATATATATATATATCCAGGAGGCACGATTCGAATTGAGGAATCGGAGAGCCGAGTTCAAATTCCAGTCAAATCCATTACATTCGTTTTTTTTTTTCTCTTCTCCCTCCAGCTATGGGTAAATAGCAGGACGAACTGGCTTCTATAGCCTTGGATGGCAACTGGTCTAGGAGAAGGACGACTCTTCAAAACCTGCGGAGGGTCATTTGGGGACCTTGTAGACGTAGTGCACCAGGTCTCTCTATTCGGTCCTTTATATAATGTGGTTGGTTCTGCATAAAACCTTCGCTACTGTAATCAAATCATATGTGCTGATGTCTGAGTCCTTGGTTCCTAAGAACTGAACTGCTTGATCCTCATACATCGAATACGACGAGAGAGTCCACCATATTTCCTCTATAGAAACGTGATCTACTTAATTCAATAATGGGATCACCGATCGTTGCTCACTGGCGATCTAGGTTCAAACTCAACTGTCAGCAGAGACACTTTATTCCTCGTCATACATTTCCCACTGTCCGTTTAATTTCATTGAAACCCGTCTCGACGTCCATTTTTGGTAAAAATTTAAAACTATGCCCGTTACTCCGGGAAATCAATATTCTCACCAAAGAATTTGTCTGATTTTTTTTCACACTTCTCTTCATTCTTAAACAGAAAAAAAAAAAAAAAAAAACCTTCCCTCCAAATCTCCTCGACTACTACTTCTAGCACCACTGGAAACAGTTTTTAAATTGACAATTTGATAAACTCTACTAACAATGCATCCTCGTCGAACCATAACGATTTGATTTGAACTGGTAATAAGAGCAATCAGTATCTTTCTATGGTCATTTGTCCTTACTAACGCATTCGTAACAAATATCTGAAAAATTACTTATATATTCCGAATCTATCTGTTCTATGTAATGTGGCTGTTCTTTCTCTAATTTATTCCTAAAGATAAAGTGGCCGTCTGAGGCTTTAATGTGGTGTCGAAGGTCATTCACGCTATATTCGCTAGAAGGAAGTCTTCTTTTAAAGAGACATATGTACTTTGATGCGTAATGCTCCAGAATCGTAATAAATACGTGCGTCATTTTCCTGCAGCCAATCACAACCTAGAATAATATTTCTGTTTAAATTACGAATTACATAGAATCCGTATTTGGATGCGAGTCGACCGACTGGAAAATTTATAGTCGCATATCCGTCGAACGTCATGTACGTCCTGTTAGCTGCTTGTGAATTTATTTTTCTAAACTCAAGAACAGGATTATTCTTTATAGAGTCAGACACCTTTATGTGTATAATCAAACTTTCTGCTCCTGTATCTAACGGCGCTTTATAGCTTATGCTAAGGGGACCAATATCTCAGCCCTGTTACGTTGCAACTCATACCAGATACCATTTTCGATGACAGGGTGCAATTTCTTGTAGCTTTAAAATTACCCTTCGACTAGATCGTTACTTCCTCTCGTCACTTTCTCTCTGTCTGAGCCTCTTGCTCTATACATTGAAGTTGACTACACTGATAGCCATCGATCGAAAGTAAATGTTCCATATCGGGATGTGTGACATCCCGATACGGAACATTTACTCATATTGCTACAATCGCTCTGAATCAGGATGCTTGAGTTCTCGTTTTATATTCGTATGTATCTCGAAGGAAGGAAGGAAGGAAGGAAGGAAGGAAGGAAGGAAGGAAGGAAGGAAGGAAGGATAGAGAGGAAGAAAGGGCGGGAGAGCGGAAGGAAGGAAGGAAGGAAGGAAGGAAGGAAGGATAGAGAGGAAGAAAGGGCGGGAGAGAGGAAGGAAGGAAGGAAGGAAGGAAGGAAGGAAGGAAGGAAGGGAGCGAGGAAGGAAGGAAGGAAGGAAGGGAGATAGAGAGGAAGGAAGGAAGGAAGGAAGGAAGGAAGGAAGGGAGGGGGAGGGGAGGAAGTGAAATAATTTTCAAGAAAAAGTGATCACGCAAGGGATGAAACATCGATGCCAATGGGAAAATAAAGGAAACTTATAGGAAGAAAAGAAGAAATAAGAAAACTGAAAAAAAGAAAACTGCGGAATTTGATAGAAGAAATAAAAATGAAATCATTAAATTTAACGCAAAATTAAAAAAAAGAGACAAGAATGTATGACGTCAAAACTAGGAAAGAAAAAGAAATTAAGTAAAAGAAAAAAAAGACTCACAGAAAGAGCGAAAGAGAAATTCGAAAATGAAAGAAAGAAAGAAGAAAAATAAAGAAAGGGTAGAAAGAAAGAATTGAAAGAAAAAATAGAAAGAAAGAAGGAAACGAAGAATGAATAAAAAAAATGAAATGATAGAAAAAAGAATAAAAAAGAAAGAATAGAAAGAAACGGGGAAAGAAAGAAAATATAAAACGAAAGAAAGAAAGAAAGCGATGTAAACAGAAAAAAAAAGAAGTTAAGAAAACGTACGTCGAAAATGAATATGGCGTTAACAGCGGAATTTCTCATGCCATTTGGATAAGCACGTGAAATGTGATGGATCAGTGTGATTTCACGAAAATAACAATGTATTGTGGTAAAGATCCTGCGACAAGAATGGACATAGCATCGAATTTGTGACCAGTTATCAAGCAAACAATCTTCAGTATTAGTAAGATATCCGTGATTAGTAGCCGAAGGGGGCTTTTAAAGTCCGTGTATGTGTATTTGGCCATTGGTCAGCTCAGCGAGAATTTGGATGGGAGAAACGTGAGGAGGACGTTGAAGTGGCCGCGGTGATTATTAGCCAGCTACAGTAAGATACGAAGGTGTAAGAGAAAATGAAAAGAAAGAGTGAGGCAAAACAAGAAAGAAAGAAAGAAGAAAGAAAGAAAGAAAGAAAGAAAGAAAGAAAGAAAGAATGAAACAAACAAACAAAAAGGAAATATGAAAAAATGATAAAAGGATGAAAAATAATGATATAAGAGAGTGGTAAAAAAAAAGGAGATGAAAAGAAAGATAGAACGAAAGTAAATTAGAAAAAATTAGATAAAAAATGTATTAAAATTAATGATAGAAAAAATGGGAGGAAAATAGAAAGCAGATGAAAAGAAAGAAAAATACAGAAGAAAAGAAAGTGTAAGCGAAGAAGGAAATTGCAGATGCTAAAAAGAAAAAAGAATAAGACAAAGAAAGAATAAAGAATGAATAAAAATAAAAACAGATGAAAAGAAAGAAAGAAAAATAAACAGATGAAAAGGAAGTGGGAGTAAAAATGGAATCTGTCGAGTCAAAGTAAGAAAGAAAGTAAGATAGAAAATAAGAAAATAATGAAAGAAAAAGCAATTGAAGAAGGAAATTGCAGAAGCAAATTAAGAAAACGGGAGTGAAGAAAGAAAGACAGAAGTTACATAAACCATGTAATGTCAATTTTATTCCATATTAATATATTCAATGATTCCGTTTTGTTTTGTTTCTTTCATTCTTTTCTTGTACATCTCTCGTGTTCTCGATTCGCCATTTTTAATATTCAAATGCGAACTTTCTGTCTTTGAAATACTTTATTTCTTGTCTGTAAATTCGAAAACGTATATTTCCACTTTCCAGTTATGCCTATATATATATATATATATATATATATATATATATATATATATATATATATATATATATGGAGGGAGATAGTGGCAGAGACGGTGACAGAAACAGAAGCAGACACATAGGCATTGCATACATACAGGATAAATTCAAAGACGTTTTATTGAATTCGGTAGACAAAATCTTTCTTTTAAATTTATCATTACATTTTATCTGTTTGTGTAGAAGCAGCCGTGCATCCATATAAAATTTATACAGAAAAGTTCATTTTGATGCTCGACTCCTTATGGACAAATGTAAAAAAAAAATCTTAATCAGAAAGACCTTTTCGGTCGAATTTAATAAAACATGCCTGAATTCATCCATGCAGCCTATATTAGATAGATAGATAGATAGATAGATAGATAGATAGATAGATAGATAGATATGCAAAATGTCCAGGAAGAGGACAGCGCAAAAAAAGAATTAAAAAACAACTATAAAGTAGATCATAAAACATTAATTTATTTCTGCAAATTCATTAGGAGACTCCCGCTCTGTTTCCTCTTCCCGGATGATTTTTCTGTTTTTTTCAACTGTACTTTGTCGATTGGTTTTTGAAATTCAAATGAGTTTTTTTGTTTTTTTGTTTTTTTTTTAAAGTCGCGCATATTTTAATTAAAATAAAACTAACTCTACCAAAGTAATTTGCCATTGATTACGATAAAGACAAATCTTCAAACCTTCAAAAACCAAGGCATAAATTTAAAAAGAAGAGAAAAAAATATAGCTGATGGGGCGTGAACTGGACTGATTATATTCCTTATTGGAGATTTGCAAGGATTTTTTTTTGTTTGATGTCAGCCATGTTCTAAGCATGCTTCCCGCTCCAAGCACATTTTACCACAGTATTTCCACCAATGGCGCCAGTAAGTCGTCTAAAATTATCACAAGTGACTGCTTCAGTTTCATTAGTGATTAGTTTAAATTAGTAGACGATTATAAGTCTTATCCTGCGATCTCCTTTATTTATATTTACTTGTCTGTCTTTGATTCGGTGTCACTCAACCAGGGTGTCGCGACATTCTTCATGGACACTTATTAACGGGACACATGGTTTTTAAACTTTGATCGCAACGATAATTTTTTTTTTCAGAAAATTTAAACGGAAACTTTAAAAATTCAGCCCCCTTAGAAGGTTTTTTTTTTTTTTAATTCGAACAAATATTAAGGATGTTTGTTTTCATCTCCAAACCCCGATTTTTCTTTCAAAATTAGTTAAAATATTAATTAAGATGATTCCTTTTATAATCATGCACCCTAATAATGCAAGTTGGTTTTTAGGGAACCTTTTTTTTTCCACACGAAGATCAAAAACTTGAGATAACGGAAAAGAAAAAAGAGAAAGAAGGAAAATACGAAAAAAATGACAAAAGAATGAAAAATAATGATGCAAAAGGATGTGCAGAAAAAGAAAGAAAGAAAGCTGATGCAAATAAAGAGGAAGTGAAGAAGCATATTGCAGAGGCAAAAAAGAAAGAAAGAAAACTGATGCAAATAAAGAGGAAGTGAAGAAGCAAATTGCAGAGGCAAAAAAGAAAGAAAGAAAGCTGATGCAAATAAAGAGGAAGTGAAGAAGCAAATTGCAGAGGCAAAAAAGAAAGAAAGAAAGCTGATGCAAATAAAGAGGAAGTGAAGAAACAAATTGCAGAGGCAAAAAAGAAAGAAAGAAAGCTGATGCAAATAAAGAGGAAGTGAAGAAGCAAATTGCAGAGGTAAAAAAGAAAGAAAGCTGATGCAAATAAAGAGGAAGTGAAGAAGCAAATTGCAGAGGCAAAAAAGAAAGAAAGAAAGCTGATGCAAATAAAGAGGAAGTGAAGAAGCATATTGCAGAGGCAAAAAAGAAAGAAAGAAAACTGATGCAAATAAAGAGGAAGTGAAGAAGCAAATTGCAGAGGTAAAAAAGAAAGAAAGAAAACTGATGCAAATAAAGAGGAAGTGAAGAAGCAAATTGCAGAGGCAAAAAAGAAAGAAAGAAAGCTGATGCAAATAAATAGGAAGTGAAGAAGCAAATTGCAGAGGCAAAAAAGAAAGAAAGAAAGCTGATGCAAATAAAGAGGAAGTGAAGAAGCAAATTGCAGAGGTAAAAAAGAAAGAAAGAAAGCTGATGCAAATAAAGAGGAAGTGAAGAAGCAAATTGCAGAGGTAAAAAAGAAAGAAAGAAAGCTGATGCAAATAAAGAGGAAGTGA
Organism: Acanthosepion lycidas; assembly: GCA_963932145.1. Taxonomy (NCBI): domain Eukaryota; kingdom Metazoa; phylum Mollusca; class Cephalopoda; order Sepiida; family Sepiidae; genus Acanthosepion; species Acanthosepion lycidas. The sequence goes on along the minus strand of OZ010593.1, from coordinate 32,504,196 downwards.
AGAAACAAATTGCAGAGGCAAAAAAGAAAGAAAGAAAACTGATGCAAATAAAGAGGAAGTGAAGAAGCAAATTGCAGAGGTAAAAAAGAAAGAAAGCTGATGCAAATAAAGAGGAAGTGAAGAAGCAAATTGCAGAGGTAAAAAAGAAAGAAAGCTGATGCAAATAAAGAGGAAGTGAAGAAGCAAATTGCAGAGGCAAAAAAGAAAGAAAGAAAGCTGATGCAAATAAAGAGGAAGTGAAGAAGCAAATTGCAGAGGCAAAAAAGAAAGAAAGAAAGCTGATGCAAATAAAGAGGAAGTGAAGAAGCAAATTGCAGAGGCAAAAAAGAAAGAAAGAAAGCTGATGCAAATAAAGAGGAAGTGAAGAAGCAAATTGCAGAGGTAAAAAAGAAAGAAAGCTGATGCAAATAAAGAGGAAGTGAAGAAGCAAATTGCAGAGGCAAAAAAGAAAGAAAGAAAGCTGATGCAAATAAAGAGGAAGTGAAGAAGCAAATTGCAGAGGTAAAAAAGAAAGAAAGAAAACTGATGCAAATAAAGAGGAAGTGAAGAAACAAATTGCAGAGGTAAAAAAGAAAGAAAGAAAACTGATGCAAATAAAGAGGAAGTGAAGAAGCAAATTGCAGAGGCAAAAAAGAAAGAGACAAACAAACCAGATACGAAAAAGAGGAAGTGAAGAAGCAAATTGCAGAGGCAAAAAAGAAAGAAAGAAAACTGATGCAAATAAAGAGGAAGTGAAGTAGCAAATTGCAGAGGCAAAAAAGAAAGAAAGAAAGCTGATGCAAATAAAGAGGAAGTGAAGAAGCAAATTACAGAGGCAAAAAAGAAAGAAAGAAAGCTGATGCAAATAAAGAGGAAGTGAAGAAGCAAATTGCAGAGGCAAAAAAGAAAGAAAGAAAGCTGATGCAAATAAAGAGGAAGTGAAGAAACAAATTGCAGAGGTAAAAAAGAAAGAAAGAAAGCTGATGCAAATAAAGAGGAAGTGAAGAAACAAATTGCAGAGGCAAAAAAGAAAGAGACAAACAAACCAGATGCGAAAAAGAGGAAAGAACTCTTCTGTATCCACCGACTGGAAAGTTAACGTTACTGCTGGTTGAAATTCATAAAAACCTTTTTTCTTAAATCATTTTCAGGAAATTAGACTTCTAAAAGTCTCTAAGTGTTATTGCTCTTTCTATTAAGTTTATTATATCATTATTTTCTCTCCTAGTTGCATGTGGCAGCCATTTTTTGTCACTGGTGTTTGAAGTGTACACATGATTTTTTTTTTTTTTTTTTGTTATTTGGTATAGCATTTAAGTTTTTATTTTTTTTAGCGTCAGTCTTGTAGTGTTTGATGAAGAATTGTGTTCTTTAAAATTTAAGGATGTATTTGTTTCAAGCTATTTTACTCATAGATCTGAGAAAACGGTTCTTTTGGAGAATAATTCCTGAAAGAGTTGAACATAATACATGGCTTTCATTTGTGTCTTGATCCGATGAAGCTATTTTTAAACATAAATAATGCCAATATTTTGAAGTAATTTCTAAACATGATTCTGTTCAATATTTTGAGCTTATATCCAAACTTGAACCAAGTTAATGTTTTGAAAAGGTTAGAATTTATTAATTTCACATTATGATTGTTTCAGTGTATGTGCCAAAAATACTCTCATATACCAATATCAAGGGCACTTCAACGTGGTATGATGGTTAATAAGCTTGTTTCGCTAAATATATTACAGCTGAATAGTGATTTTGATCCTCACTGCGTGTACCCTAATCTCCGCCTTGTTCCACGTCTAAACTACGTTTGGGAAACTACCATAATTTCTCTTTTGGAACACTTGGAAAAATGCTAATTGTTTTGTTCAATGTCATTCTTATAGCAATTGTGTCATCAGCATAGCTCCCGACCTCCTCGTCATCAATAAATTGGCTTCTATAGGGAAAACAAATATCTGGCTATAATTTAATCTGAATCTTTCTGTCATGGCCAGATCGGAAGTGTTTCGTAATATGCGACAGGATTGCAAGGAAACTACTTCCTTATTGTTTGATCCCAGCTAGAATCTTAATGATTTGGAATTGCAATGCAAATGGAAAACTGCTCGTCTTTAAGAATGCAAAACCGAAAACTATAGACGCTTTAATCGGATTGACTTCACAATGTGCCATGATAAGTTTCCAGCTCTCCCTCCCCGCAAATTTAATATCCGAAATTGTTCTTTCTTAATATCTTCCTCGTGTATCTATTAGCATTTCTTTGGAAATAGGGGAAAAAAATCGGGAAAGCCGACATTGAATAAGGTACATTAAGATTCAACACGTTTTTCATATTAGAAAAATCCGTTCATTTATTGCGCAGCAACATACAAGTACGCTATTATGGAATCTTACCAAGTATGGCAAAAGGTCACAATAGTGAAATACCTACAGAAAATTATGAGAATATTTTAGCTTAATTTGGCACATGACTCTACTAGTAGAGATCGAACTCATTTAATTTCCGGATAGTCTACATAGCTACCCCTACAAGCTTATGTCTTCATAAATAATTCCCAATCAATATAAATATTTATTACTCTAAGAATGGCTTCTAAAATTTCCCAATTCTATCAATTCTGATGATATAATTAAAACAAAATTTTATGATATTTCAAACATTGCAAATGAGACATTATAATTTAGTTATATCTTAAGATTATTGCAGATCAATGGACAGTAAATCTTTAATTGAACTGTACTTGTAGAATATCAAAAACTAGAAAATTACTGTCATGTTTTGACGGCATGGGTAAACTAGGTTTAGAATAAATTGTTTCAGACAACCAGACTGACTAAAGCAATGTTGCCATTATGTAATTTATGGGACGAAATTATATAATTTATTTCTATAAAGTAATGCGAGATTTTCGACAACATAGTATAATGTCATAATGTACACGTCAATGTCAGGCATGCCCCAATGAAATCTGTAGATCACGTGATCTATGTATACGTGAATAAAACAAGTCTTTGATTATGAATACATAGAAAACGCCGACAATTTGCCCATGCGGTGGAATTCGGAGATTCAGAGAAATAAATCGTGGGGATTCGATATTTAGCCGGACGAATTCGAACATGAAGCGGATCAGTTGAATGTCAGTCCATGAGGACAGTAGCTGTTTGGTGCCAGAAGATTATCTGAAATCAATGCAATCGAAAGTAGTCAGATTATACAACGCTAGTGCAACTTCTCATTCTCTCTCAAATCAAGACATCAAAATAAAATAAAGACTCAACAGTCAAACATTAAAAAATGTTTGAATTATATTTTGTCGGTCCTACCAGTAGGAAGATGGTCACCAGCCTATAAAGAATTTTAAAAATGTACTCTATTTGTATTCAAACTATTTACATTGTCTGTCTGTTCTCATCTTTATTGCCATATTCACGACGTTCCGGCCGTTGAATGATCTGGTCTTCTTCAGGTGATATTCAAATAGAGCTCATCAATACCAATCATTGACTTTGTCAAACGATTCAATTATCGTCTTATCCTAACCAATCTATATCTCAACAGTTTCTCTTTTATTTTTATTTTTATTTGACCATATAATCTGTCACAGGGAACATAGCTGTGCTCTCTCACTGGGACTTAATACAAATATTTCAGTGTATGGATGAATTAGAACAAATTTATTTACACTACATTATTCATGCTGTTGTCCTCATCTTTATTGCCACTTTCATGACATTTCGACCGTTGTACGCTCTGGCCTTCTTCAGTTGATATTTGTTGGAGTTTCGAAATGAGCCTTTTATTTAGTCCACAAGATTAGATTGTTCTAATTCCACATGCCATGCCTTTCGATATCTCAGTTTCAGTTAAATCTCTTTGGTAATTCAGCTCTCCACGTTTTTGTTCCCTCTGCTGGGGCCAGGTATTGGGTCAAGTCAATTTTTGGATCACTCAACCAACACTTTTATCCACTTGGCTATTCATCATAGAGTGAATTTTTTGGTCGTATAAACCTAGTAACTTTTTTTTTACCAGAGCTCATATTACAATTTATTGTTATTGTTGTTTTTTCTCTAGCTCTTTACATTAATGGTTCTCCTATAGTATTCACTGTCCTTTGTATGACGATAAACCACATCCGCATCCTGAGTAAGACGATAAACTACGTCCAACAGCAAGCCTCTGATCAGGTTTTTAGGAGCATGGAAACACCTCTCTATTGCTGGTGTTCCTAGGTCCACCCTGACCCGGAGTGGTAGCACCTGTGAGGGTCCCAGCTATGGGCAAATAGTTAACACCCAAACTTGTGTAAAAATAGGTTTTAATACGAGAAATACTTTGTAATTATTACTAGCAAAAAATTTTGAAGGAAAAATTATCAGTAATAGTTTTAAAAAATACTAGCAATACAAACAGCTATACATTCTTTGGAAAAAAATATGACCAGCTATAGATTTCTTCAAGGAAAAATATTCCCAGAAATAGATTTTTGAAGAAAAACATATTACCAGCAATAACAATTTTGTCGGCATTAAATAACCCATTGAGGTTGATATGCCGTAAAACAAAACAAACCTAACCAAACCTATTGTATTCATGCCTATGTTTGACAGGCCTGGCAAATTTTTGTAGCCTAGCAGAGAGGTTGGCAACCTTTTGCCCACTTAAAGTTTTAAAATTATTCAGTGTGCCAACAGCATACGTATTTTTATATAAGTCAAGGTCAATATACCTGTTCTACAATATATTTTATATCGTAATATGTAGTATATATACTTTAGTGTATGTTAAAATTGAAACAGCTAAATATCTTCTTTGCGTTGTAGGAGTTATTGGTTCGGACTTCGTGATGTCATTTGCGGCTGCATGCATTACGAATTGCTTGACGTGCCACGTGTGGCACGCGTGCCGCAGTTTGCCGGCCTATGGCCTAGCATATGCGCTGATTACATAAGTTTTCCTATTTTTCAGTGATGTCTATTATATCAACTTCATTCCACAGCGGGATTTACCATTTCTTTACATATATACTTTTCGTATTTTAAAAAATTATATAAAAAAAGAGAGAGAGCTGATGTTATTGTTGTTGTTGTTGCTTTTTTATAATGATGATGATAGCCATCATCATCCTCATCATCATGTGGTTCAAAAGTAAAATACTGATGCTTTGCAAATTGAAAATTCAGGAGCCTCACTCGATAAACCTATGAATAAGAAATATCTATGATTCACTATCACTTTCAAAATTATTAACTCGTAGTCAGTAATGAAATCACATTAGAATCAAAGCAATTGTATGCGACTAGCGTAATTAACAAATCCAATTATCATATTGCAGGTGGCATCACTGAAAATGATTTCTAAAATCATATATGATATCAAACAACAATAAAAACCTTTTCTTGTAGACTCACTTGTCATATGTTCGACCAATACGCCAACACATGTTACAGAAACAGAGATAAAAATTGCAGAAAAAAAAACTAATATAACAAATTTTAAAAGAAAAGATTAGAGCATTCGTTAAAATCCCTTATAATTTAGGAACAAGAATTCTAAAATACAATTAAACTCTCATTGACCGTGCCGATACGGTTAATGATATCGCAAACATTTAATATTAAAAAATAACATTACGTGCATGTGATATTATATACATTTCAACATTAAAAATAACTATTCATCACGCAACTAAAACTTGCGGTACAAAGTCATCATATGGATGCTGATGTAAGTGGGGTGCCGCTCATAAATAACACTAATGAATATTTAACATAACGTTTTATTACACGCCAATACTTCGGTCAGTGCGTGTGAGAGAGGCCGCGGGCTTTCAACTGGATGTGGATTTTACATCCTCGCCTGCCATGTATGAGAGACTGCCCTACTTTTCAGTGTATTAAGTAAATTATCTACTGAATAAACGAGGATCTTTTGGCCAACCCAATATTTTAATATTAAATCCATTGTTTCTTGTTTAAGATTGAGTTTCCGGTTCCTTTATCTACACCAACTTTATACTTCTAACATCTCCGCTTAAACTGTGAAATTTTATTTACTATTTCTTTTCCCCAATAGAAGTAGATAGGTTCCTGTTTACTATCTACCCCTGTCTTCTGAACTATTTAGGATTGGGTTTCCGGTTCCCTCTAAAGCCCTGTTCATATTGATCCTCAATCTTTTTCGTTGCATTAAAGCCTTGCTTCTTTTGTTTGCAACAGAATACCAGACGAGTTTTTATTTATGGGTGTGTCCTGGTGTATGTGCATGATCCACCCTTAGGCGATTGGTTGCTATTTTTTTCTGTGGTAGACCAGTTACCATCCAAGGCTATAGAACCTCGGGGAAGAAGAATATTCATACCTTTCCCAAGCACGTAAGTGAATATAATGAATTCGACTGGAATTCGAACTCGGCTCTCCGATTCCTCAATCCTCAATACAGAAATGTATGTTAATCTACGTTTTCTTATTTCTGTTCAGTGTTTCTTGTGTATTAAACAAAGCAACTTACATTCTTGTAATTTATGAATAATATGAAGTTTTATTTAACACACGTTATAGCAGACTGCATGGTAATGTGTTCGAGATAGTGATATTAGTCACGTTGACGCGTTAAGAAATTAAAAGTGATGTATTTAAATTTAGGAAAGTAAGTTTTAAGAAAAGATACGAAACTAAATGGCATATTTACTAATTGTAATATTTACTCATTTTTTATATAACTGAAATAATATTTGAAATACTGAAGTAGAATAGAATCTCGGATTTTACAAGGTTTTGACAGTACGTATGTCTTATTCTGATTTTTAATCATGAATATTGAGAAGCTCTAAAGAATGTTAACATGAAACAAAGAAATAAAAGATATCTTTGCTTTTTATTGCTTTAGTAACACGGAACCTGCAAAGCTGGAATCCGTGAAATCATCCCAACATAATATTTCATTATCTTAAATAAGGGAGAGGAGTATGCGTGATCGATAAATAAAAAGTCACATTATGAGTTATATTTACAATATATTATAGCCAGGTATTTTCATTCTTACACTATATAGGTCCTTTCTTTTCTTTTTTTCATTATCTATTTTCTTTCTTCTTTTCTTTTTCCTTTTCCAACTATTTAATTTCTTTTTCCTTTTCTATTTTCTGTCTTTCTTTTTTTTTCTTTTTTAAATATTTTCTTTCGTTCTTTCTTTTCCTTTTTTCCAATTATTTTCTTTCTTTTTCCTTTTCTATCTTCTGTCTTTCTCTCTTTCCTTTTGTAACGATGTTCTTTCGTTCTTCCTTTCTTTTTCCAACTATTTTCTGTCTTTATTTTTCCTTTTCTATTTTCTTTCTTTTTTCTCTTTCTATTTTCTTTCTTTTCTTTTTTCCAAGTATTTTCTTTTCCGCTCCCAACTATTTTCTTTTTCTTTCTCTTTCATTTTCTATTTTCTTTCTTTCTGATTTTCTTTCTTTTTTTTTCCTTTTCTATTTTCTCTCGTTCGTTCTTTTCTTTTACCAACTATTTTCTTTCTTTCGTTTTCCTTTTCGAACTATTTTCTTTATTTCTTTTTCCTTTTCTAACATTTTTTTTTCTATTTTCTTTCTTTCTCTCTTCTTTTTTTTTTAACAATTTTCTTTCGTTCTTTCTTTTCTTTTTCCAACGATTTTCTTTCTTTCTTTTTTCCTTTTCTAATGTCTTTCTTTCTTTTTTCCTTTTTTAACTATTTTCTTTCGTTCTTTCTTTTCCTTTTCCAACTATTTTTTTTTTTTATTTTCTATTTTCTTTTTTCATTCTTTTTTCTTTTTCTATTTTATTTCCTTTTTTCTTTGTTCTTTCTTTCTTTTCCTTTTCCAACCATTTTCTTTTTTTTCATTTTCTATTTTCTTTCTTTCTCTCTTTCTGTTTTTCTTTTTCCTTTTCTATTTTTTCTCTCTTTTTTCTTTTTCTAACTATTTTCTCTCGGTCTAGCTTTTCCTTTTCCAACTATTTCTTTCTTTCTTTTTTTTTCTTTTCCATCTATTTTCTTTATTTCTCTTTCATTTTCCAACTATTTCTTTCTTTCTTTTTTTTCCATCTATTTTCTTTCTTTCTTTTTCCTTTTCCAACTATTTCTTTCTTTCTTTTTTTTCATTTTCCAACTTTTTTCTTTCTTTCTTTTTCCTTTTCCAACTATTTCTTTCTTTTTTTTTCATTTTCCATCTATTTTCTTTCATTCTTTTTCCTTTTCCAACTATTTCTTTCTTTCTTTTCATTTTCCATCTATTTTTTTTCTTTCTCTTCCCTTTTCCAACCATTTCTTTCTTTCTTTTTTTTTCCTTTTCTATCTATTTTCTTTCTTTCTTTTTCCTTTTCCTACTATTTCTTTCTTTTTTTTATTTTCCATCTATTTTCTTTATTTCTCTTTCCTTTTCCAATTATTTCTTTCTTTCTTTTTTTTTCATTTTCCATCTATTTTCTTTCTTTCTCTTTCCTTTTCCAACTATTTCTTTCTTTCTTTTTTTTCATTTTCCATCTATTTTCTTTCTTTCTCTTTCCTTTTCCAATTATTTCTTTCTTTCTTTTTTTTCATTTTCCATCTATTTTCTTTCTTTCTCTTTCCTTTTCCAACTATTTCTTTCTTTTTTTTCATTTTCCATCTATTTTTTTTCTTTCTTTTTTCTTTTCCTACTATTTCTTTCTTTCTTTTTTTCTTTTCCATCTATTTTCTTTTTTCTTTTCATACTATTTTCTTTCTTTCTTTTTTTTCTTCTATTTTCTTTCTTTCTCTCTTCTTTCGTCTGTTTTTTCTTCGAGTTCCTTTTACGTCGAGTAAACTGAACAGAGAAAGTAGCTACGGAAATTTGTCAAGATGTTCTTTCCTCGATGTCGTGTGTTTAGTGTTGTTTATTTTTCATTAAATTTTATTTTCATATTCGTTGGTCATTTGCTGCAAGTTGCATTGTAACAAGAGTTGAATATTTTGTTTCAGAGACAAGAAAGCGATCGAGTTGGGCACGAGGGAGAGTTGCTTGAAGCGAGTTTTTGAAGTGAGAAGTCACTGAGACTGTTCGGAGTTGGAAAAATTCCTGACCAAAAGAAAACTATAAGAAGCATGGTATAAAAATGAAGTAGAAAAGAAAGAAAGAAAGAAAGAATGAAAGAAAGAAAGAAAGAAAGAAAGAAAGAAAGAAAAAAAGAAAGAAAGAAAGTGTACAAAGAAAAGTAATATAGGAAGAAGAAAAAGGAAAAAAAAAATAAATAAAATAAATTGAGAACAATGAGGTAAAGATGCCGATACTTTCCAAAAAGAAAAGAAGAAATGAATGATGTTAAAGGCATTGATGATAAGGATGATGATGATGATGTAGGCCTTGAAAATGATAGTGCTGATGAGCGTGATAGTGCTGATAATGTCGATTATGGTGTTGAGGGAGATGATACTGATAGTAATGCTGTTGATGATAATTATATTAATGATGATGATGATAATGACGATGGTGGTGATAATGATGCCGTTGATGATGGTGACGGTTGTGATGATAACGGCCATGATGCTAATGATATATATGAATAGACGATGCACAAAATTAGGAAAGTAGGTAAATCAAAAAGAAGAGAAATAAATGGAAGGAAGAGGAGTATGAAATGAGAAGGAAGAAAAGGGAACGGAGAAAAGCAGTAGTTTAGGTGAAGAAAACCGTTGAAGAAGGAAAAAAAAGAAGAGTAAATCAAAGGGAAGAAGAAAAAGAAGAACAAGAACAAGAAAAGAGGAAGAAGAACAAGAAGAACAAGAAATTCAAAGGAGATCTAGAATGATATATTCCTATTAAGATAAAACAATATAAAAAACATAATTAAAACGATGCCATAAACAAAACTCAGGAAGTCGTAGAGGGCTATGTTTGCCAACTTCCTGAAAGCATTTGTCACATAAAAAAAAAATTTAAAAAGATAAATGGATAAATTCACCTTAAACAACAAACATCGACAAAGGAACACAATTAAGAGTTAAGCAGGTGCTGAAAATTTCTCGTCCCGATACACTTATTAAACCTTAGATATTTTAATACTTTCTTGGCAACCATTTTTATGTTTATAGTCATGTAAAAAAAAAAAAAATAACCCAGCAAGTTGAGAGAGACAGGAATAATAGACAGATGCGTGTTTTCTCCCCGATTCATACTGTCTTTACACATGATTAAATACGTAATAAAAAAGAACTCTCAACTTCATCAAATCACTCATCTAAGACCAAACCAAAAAAGAATGCGTTATGTTTACAGAGAGAAGATAAAAGAAATTAAATGGAGCGATTTTATTACCAATATACCTTTCACAAGATGTGGTGGAAATGGAGCGACAATATTATGGTGAGGATTTTTGTTTAAAGTAAAAGCTCAAATTAAGTAGAACAATGCTTATATTGCCATATCAAAGACATACTTTTTACTCTGATACAAATAATCTGGTTGAAATTTTATTTTTGTGTACCTAATGTTTGAGTTAACCTGTGTGTAAAAATAGCTAATTTTATTTTTGCTTTATTCTTCCTAGAACTGTGAAAAAAATCATCGGCACACAACACAAGTTAATTTTCTACGCGATTAAAGAAATTTGTTTCTAAAGAATATTATCCTCATTCAATGAAATTTTCCCGTAGTCCAGCATCTTTTCCAAACATCATTTTTCTCAGCAGTCAAGCTGCATTTCAGAAACACATCATTTTCCATGGATTACCAGTTTGTCAGGATTAATGAAGCAACTGACAATAAACATCAGTTGTTAAAATAATTGAAATCGTTCTTTACATCGCATCTATCATTATTATCCACTTAAAGATTTATCGATATATAAAATAAATATTAATAGGAATCTAAAGAGATATTTGCTGAATGATAAAATTAGGATAAAACTGTTTTGTGTTGCACAAATAGAACCAAAAGATAGCCATTTCTATGAATTGTCTTCGTATCAAATTATTAACTACGTTTGGAAACTGAAACTATAAAATCCTCATACTGATGTGGCGGAAAAAAAGAAAGGTTTCATTTTTTTTTGGGGGGGGTGCAAAAAATAAAATGCATTAGTAATTGTAAGTTTGATAAATCGAACTGTAAAATTCGTAAAAGGTCTGATGATATGGGTAAGGTTTATTGCCATCGACTTGATTAGGAAAATTAAGTATTACGCCTAAAGTGACCTGCATTGGTAAAAAAAATAGGTGTTATTCTCCTACACGACAGTGAAAGAACACATCCTGAGAAACAAATCCTAGGATGAGAATCTCTTCCACATTCCCCATACTCACCAGATTCGGACCCTACAAATTTTTTCTACATTTACATTTCATAAACCAAGAAAATGAAAGTCCTGGGTACGATGATAAATATCTGATAGGAAGGCATCTGATCGGGAGATTGCAGATTTTGAGGCGCATGAAAACACCTCTTAATTGCTTTTGCTTCCAGGTCCCCTCATGCCCATGGTGGTAGCACCTGTTAGGGTCCCAACTATGGACAAATAGTGAACCTCCCTTTGACAACGCTCCCAGACCACGTTCTGCCATCCACTTGCTTAAGCCCGCCCGGTATGTCATGCGTTGCTTTCCCTTGTCTCTTTCCCCTATTTGACCTGCGAGTATCAGATTCCCTAAGCCCTCCTTTCTCATTACGTGTCCCAGAAATTTCATCTGCCCCTTCCTTATGTTAAGCATAAGCTTCCTCCTTGTTTGTATCCTCCCCAAAACTTCATCTTTGCTCACACGCTCGGTCCATGATTTCCTTAGCATCCTTATGTAGAACCCTACCCCTCCGTTGCCTCGAGCCTCTTCTTCATCTTTGAGGAGACCGTCCAATATTCGCTGCTGTAAAGAAGGAGAGATGTCACGTAGTGGTTCATTACTCTTTTCTTTATTACGAAAGTAATCCTCCTATCTCGTAATACTCTGCGTAGCTTTCGAAATGCGTCTTTGACCATCCCAATACGTCTTCAGATTTCAGCGTCGCATTTACCGTCCTGTGTCAAAACACTTTCCAGATATTTGAATTTCCGCACCTGCTTTATTATAGTGTCCCCGACCTGTAAATCGCATTTCGGGCTCATCGTTGTTTACTGATGACCATGTATTCTGTTTTCTTGTAGTTTATGCTTAGTCATTTCTCTTCGCTACCCTGCTGTAGTGGGTTTTGTAATTTCTTTTTCGTGTCTGCTATTAGTACTGTGTTATCTGCGTGTCTCATGTTGGTAAGATTGTGGCCGCCATTGCTAAATCCCAGTAGGGTTTCCAATGCTACCATGCACATAACAACGATTTTGTGAACCGATCCTGATTTTGGTGTTTGTACTGGCTTTTCCTTCTTCAGTTTTTCTTGAGATGCAAATCCCATTTTTCATCACCTCTTTCAATATGATGCAAAAATGAATGATTGGCATTCTTGACTGTTTCAGATGCTGCAACGTTGTATTCGGTTCCAAAGCTATGAGATTACAAACTAACTATAGATGCCCTTTCCTAGTCTGTCTATATTTCTGAGATGAGGTATTATGTACAGTATTTACATTAGTCGGACTATTGTCCTCATCTTTGTCGCCATATTTGTCACAACGTTTCGGCCGTTGTACGCTCCGGCCTTCTTCAGGTGGTTGGAATTTCGAACTGAACTCTTTATTTCGATGACTGGGGTAGACTGTTCTAGTTCCACGTGCCATGTTTGATGGATGCCAGTTATCAGTTATCTCCTTCTAATTTTCCCTCTGAAAGTTCTCCACTGCCTTAACCGGGTATTGAACTCACACTCTTTGGGTCCTGTCACTGGATCTAACCAACTCCTTTATCCACTGTGCCATGTGTCCTCAAGGACACATGGCACAGTGGATAAAGGCGTTGGTTAGATCCAGTGACCGGGTTAAGGCAGTGGAGAACTTTGAAATTCCAACCACTTGAAGAAGGCCGGAGCGTACAACGGCCGAAACGTTGTGACAAATATGGCGACAAAGATGAGGACAATAGTCCGACTAATGTAAATACAATGCCCTTTCCTATCATTCAATCTTGATCCTTCCTTGTTTGGTTGATTCATATTTCATAGCCTGGAAATAATTTCCAAACACCATAAAATAATTTTTTTAAGTCGTTTTTAATGCCCCTGTAGTAACGTTACTATGTAAGCAGTTGCGAATATCCTATTTTTAAAGGTCTACTAATCTACGGAGTTAATCTACGAGGTTTTGATTGACGTTGTGTATAACAGCGCTTGGAAAGGAAGTGTGTAGAGTATGGTCGTCTCACCACAGCATAGAGCTTCTATCAGTGACTATGGTAGAGAAAAGTAAGCAGAGAATAGGTATGGCCTCGAAACAAAGCCTCAGTTATCACAGTAGAAAATACCAACGTCTTCAAGATTAAACATGCTTTGGCCTTCCGTACTCATTAGACATAAATAAAATAACTAAGACGAATATATAAGACGAATCACTGGGCCTCCTTTGAAAGACATACAGAAACTTGAATGGAATGCATACATGAAAACTGGTTATTCTAATCATTCAGTTAGTTCGTCGATAATTACCACGTTACCCTGAACGAGTCAAACGGAAGGGTAAACGCTACCAGCGAAAACCGTTCTTACAGAGGTGTTAACTGGAGGACACACAGCTACTTCTGAATAATATTAAGATGACAGATCCGATATATATGCACTTTTTTGAAAGCACATCAGGAACCATGACAAAACCAAACCCCTTTCAAAATCATCCGTTTCATGTAGTGGTCGGATTTATTGCTTTCGACTGAAAACCCGTGGAGCGTTACGAAGAGGAAGGTTTACATTGGCGGACGGTATATTTATCAGTAAACATTAACTTTAGAATTCACTTATGGCTACTGTGTGGTCTCTTTCTTATGAATAAATGCAACAGCACTCAAAATATATTAATGTTCACAACATGCAAACGTATTTCTTCGTTAATAATATATATTCTATGTTATCAATGAATACAGCAGCTTTCAGTTTTTGTTCAAAATATTGATTTTTGTATACTTTGCACAATGTACTTTAGTTGCAATCTAAGAGATGAAGTAACCCTAGCAGATAATATAAAATTTGGAAAAATCAGTAAAATTCATAAAGATTTTGCCATATGTCGTCTCATAAAATTAATAAAATAATTAAAATAAGTATAATGTGGAATTAGTTCAAATCATGAAGGCCCCAAAGATTTTACATGTATGCGTCATCATTTGATGTTGTAAAGCCGTGAGACAGTGGTTAGCATGAATTCAGATTAAAACCAAATCATTATCTATTTACATAGTTGGATTAATATGAATAAACTGAAATATTAGATAGAGAGGGAGAGAGGTGGGATATCTAAAATTATATATATATATATATATATATATATATATATATATATATATATAAAGAGAGAGATACATAGATGAAGACAGATTTAGTAACATATGATGAGAGATTGCGATAGATAGACAGATAGATATATAGAGAGATAGATAGATAGATTTAGACAGAGAAAAAGCTCATCAGAGATTCTGATAGATAGATAGATAGATAGATAGATAGATAGATAGATAGATAGATAGATAGATTTGAATGAAGATAGGTGGATGAAATCTGCAAGACAATGGCGGCGTCCGGTGGGAGAACCAATCTGCGGAATTCTGTGACAACTCGTGGTGCTGAATTTCGCTCACACGTAGAAGTTGAGGGTTGTTCGAATATTTCTATGGATTCGGAACAAATAAAAAAAAAAGAAACGAAACAAAACCGTGGACATCATTTGTTTATTTTGTTTGGTATCTGAAAGTTCCGGTGCTGATGGACAGCTCGCTTCTGTGCCCTTCCCGGTCGCCACCAATCTCCAATCAAAATGAATGACACTCGTAAGGTAAGGGGACGCGTAAGAGAGTGTGGTCGCCATAGAATAGAGCTGGGCCGACGAAGTCCTTATGAGATAAAAAAAAAATCTTTCCATGTGGAGGTTTCTATTCAATGATTGGTGACAGGTTCCTCGCCCAGCAGCTTCAGAGAGACAAAGAATTCTCACAAAGAATTCAGAAATTTTATTATATATATATGTGTGTGTGTGCGTTGTATGATTATTCGAGGATTAATTTATACATATACGCACAAACATATATATATATGTATATATATATATATATATTTATTTCTGTGTATGGGTGATCGTGGGAAATATATGCATATATATATCCTTCTGTGAATGTATATATAACACTTTATCATGTAAACATGTGTATATGTGTGTGTGTGTGTGTGTGTAAGTAACGGTTATATTATTACACAGAAGAACTAATACTTAGGAGACAGAATCTTTGCTAATGTAAAAGAAGCAGCTTAAAATTGGTTTCAATTATTTTAGGAGCAAGAATACACTAATTATAGAATAATTTCCTGGCAATTTTAAGGATACAACCACACAGCAAAATTAAAGAGAGACCTTTCTAAATACTATATAATTTGAGAGTATGTCAATGCTTATAATAGGTTTCTATTTCGTCTTTTGTCGCAAACATCATCGTCTCTTAGATAAAACAGACTTTAAATTAAGTTTTATGCATTATTTGTCGATAATCTTCTTCTTCAAGGCGTGACTCTTTCAAATTTCTTGTCCTTTGTAGCTCTTAATAAATTGTCACTCCAAAACCTTGTTCCGCCATCCATTTGCTCAAAGTGGCTAAGTCAGTTACGCGCCGTATTTCTGTTTCCTCTTGTCTTCAGTATGTTCTTTGAGTATCAAATTTCAAAACCCTCTTTCCTCGTTATGTGCCTGAGGAATTTCAACTGTCTCTTCCTAATGTTAAGTACAATTGTCATTTTTGTTTCCATTTTATTTAAAACTTCATTGTTTCTCGCATGTTCGGTCAGGGGTATTCTCAGTATCCTTCTGTAGAACTAGATTTCTGTTGCTCCAAGTTTCTCCTTCATCAGTGATGAGATTTTACAGTGTACACAGTCATATAGAAGGAGTGACATTGTGTAACAGTTCAGTGAACTTTACTTTGTTGCTAACGAATTTTTCCTTTGCCTTAATACTTTGCTTGGCTTGTGGAAAACATTTTTTTTTTTTGCTATCACAATTTGCCTTCGGATTTCAGTTTCACACTTTCCGTGCTCTGTTAAAAAGACTCACAGATATTTATATTGGTTTACTTGTTTCAGTGTCTCCAATTTGTAATTTGCATGTTGGGCTATTCCTTTTTCTGACTACCAAAATTGATGGTTAGTCCTTTCTTCTCACTTTCCTTCAATAACTTCTGTAGGATTTCTTGTAGTTTCCTTTGCGTGTCTGTTAATAGCACTACATCATATACATCTCTTATAATGTTAAAATTGTGGCCGCCAATAATGAATCCTGATACTGCAGGTGGAATAAATCTGGTGAGAAGACACATCCTTGTCTAAAATATCTTTCTATTTGTGTATATTTGACTGAATACATTTTCTGCCTAGATACAGGTGGTTTACTGACAGGTGCTTTATTATTCTAATATACCGGATGTCCAGATTATTGTCGAAATTATGTAACAGCAAAATTGTTCAATTGTTAGATCAAGTTTTAAACCGTTGTATCTGAGAAATGATTAAATATATAGTACTGGAATTCCCCGAGATTATTATTGAAGTCTACTTTGAGCAATAAACATGTATAATTACTCCTCAAGCTTGACAGAAGAATCGTGATGAAATCGACCGTAAACGAAAATGTCTTGCTCAACATTAATTAATCATAGCTAAGGATCGGAAACTCATGACGGATTGAAATAAAGTTCATATATATATATATATATATATATATATATATTATTATTATTATTATTATTATTATTACAGAATCACTTATTCAAGATGTTCTTCGCCCTCTCTAACCTTCTGACTTTCTGTCCTGGAGTAACAAGATGCTTCAGAGTTTTCACGTAGGATTTCATTTTCAAGTATTTTTTTCACTGATCCTTAGACGTAAACTCCTCTCTCACGTGTCAATCGTCTTGTGGATTGAGTTGGATCTTTTCTAATTGATCTCTTTAGCTCTAAGATGAAATGATGGTTCCTCTTCCTGTTGTGACTTCGTCATCCAGTTTTCCCCTCTACTTTTCCCTCTTTTTCAATACTATTCACTGTTCTCTTGATGGTTTTTAAATGGACTTTGAAGATGAAAGCCACAGTATGAATGTTGGTATAACTACTGAATGATGATTTTTCTCTATCTCATTTGTAAAGACAATGGGGTTGACACAAAACAGTTTTAACCTGTTTCCTTTCTAGCTAAATAATTCAAAGAGTTTTTCAGTGATTCTTACGATAAATGGTGTCAAGATGGCTAAATGTCTTATCTGAAAACCTGTGAAAATGGTAAGAATTAGTTTAGCATTTTTTAGATATTAAACATTTTATAGGATGGACAATTATTGCACGCTGTTACAACATTTAGACAATTTTGCTGTTACACCCGATACTTTCCAAATATATAAAGCATACATAGTTGTTCCAACAGTTATTTGTATTGTACTTCATCAAACGCTTTTACATAATCTATAAAAAGTTGTACGCATTCTTCTACATTTGTATTGCTCTTTCTGACATCATTCTGACCATAAATATCGCATTCCTTGTTCTAGTCTCGTTCAATCTCGTTGTCTTATTTCCAGCCTCATTGTGCTGGGCGCTCTATACATCAGAATTCGAATCATGTTTTGTTATATAGTTAATTAGGTTGATTGTGCAATAGAGCTCATATTCTTTTGCATCTGGCTTCTTAGGCAGTGCTATAAAAATGGATCTACTTAGGTTTTCCGGTATATCACCACTGTTGTATATTTTATTTATTATATCTATAATCTTATCAATGCCGCAATCATCCAAGGCGACCTGCATCTCTCTATTCAACTACGTCTGCGGCTGCTGCTTTGTTTCTGTTCAATTTGGCCATTGCTGATTTCAACTTCAGATTTTAATAATTCTCGTCCATCGATATTTCTGTGTATTGCTGGTTGTTCTCTTTCGTTGTAGAAGAATTCTCCGATCTTTACATTCCACTTGGAAGTATTGTTTTCTTTCTCTAATAACAGTAGCCTGATTCGCTATCCGAATTTCTGTATCTCCCTTCCCGCTCTCTGCTAAAATTATTCCCAGATATTTAAATCGTTGTACTTGTATGATTTTGACATCTCCACTTTGTAATTTTTATGGTGAAATATTCCCATTGCTGACAACCGTGTATTCTGTCTTGCAATTGGTGTTTAGTTCTTTCTTCTCGATTCCCTTCATTACGTTTTGTTTTTGGTTTGGTTTGGTTTGTTTTACGGCATTATCAACCTCAATGGGTTATTTAATGCGGACAACATTTTTATTGCTGGTAATATTTTTTTCGAAAAATGTATTGCTGGTAATATTTTTCCCTCGAAAATGCATTGCTGGAAATAATTTTTCCTTCAAAACCCTATTATTAAAACCTATTTTTACACTTGCATAGTATTTAGACCCAAGCTTGGTTTTTAACTATTTGCCCAAAGCTGGGACCCTGGCAGGTGCTACAACACTGTGTCAGGGGGAACCTGGGAACACCAGCAATTAAGAGTTGGTTCCACGTTCCTCAAAATCTTCTGACCAGAAGCTTTAGGACGTAGTTTATCGTCTTACCAAGGAGGCGGATGTAGTTTATCGTCATACCCAGGACAGCATAACGTTTTGTAGGAATTCTTGTAGTTTCCTTCCTGTATCTGCTATAAACACTGCGTCATATGCATATTTTATATTGTTACAATTATGGCAATTATCCTTGTAGCATAAGATAAGGTAAATACAGAGGAATATTCGGTTGAAATATTGTACATCTGGAAATAGTGCCAAACAGTTGAATAAAGAGAATTTTGGATAGCCAACTTTTAGCAGAAATATTAAATAAGATGATAATGCCATATATCTCATATGAATTATTTTATTTTGTGTTTGTTTTTTTCCCCCTTTCGTTATCAAGAGTACCACCGAAATGTGCCGCCATAATTTGCATGGTCTATAAAATTCGTCAGCACGATTTTTGGTGCAAAAAACAAAACACTAATTTTGACGGTGCTTATTCCGAAGATAAATCTTAGTTTTCATGGTTAGCTACCATTCTTGCTGTACTGAAATTGCTTATTTTGGGAAAAAAAGATCAATTTACGATCTTGGCTGATCGCAAAATTTAGTTAAGAAAGGTCTTAGAAATCCATCGATTTCCACATAGGCCGAGCAATTTATGACAGCCATCCGAAATTAACTATGAGAAAAAAGTGTTTTTGAGTCAAAAATTTTAAAATAGAAGTACCAAATTTTTACAATTTATCGCCAAAATTCAATTTATCTGATACCCTTTATCAGTAACGCACCTTATTTAACCTGATAATTAATGTAACATCAAAAAAATAAAATCCTAAAATATTCTGTTTGATATTCATAAATTTATCCCATAACTTGTATCACTTCACTACGGAAGGAAACCAAGCACACTGAGAGCATTTTGTTTTCATAGGGTGGTAACGCTTCTTAGGGACCCCAGCTATGGGTAAATAGTAGCCACCCCCCGCAAACAACATGAAAGTATAAAAGTACATATAGTAAAAATACCAGAAACATGTTTTTATATAGTAAAATGATGAATAGTACCTATTTTTAACTTTAATTGAAGACATACAATTGCGTGTAAATTATTTACATTGCGGCATTAAATAACCGATAGAGGTCGATATCCACTAACCAAAAAACACCAACTCTTCCAGGACATTAATCCATATAATATCCTACAATTTCTTAAAGAAATCAAACTGTATTCTAAAATATAACTTCAACAAAACTATAACATAAATCAAATATATCACCTCCTCTTGAAATTAATGCTCACAAAACAGGTATATGCAAAAAGATGAGTATCATTTACCATGTATGCACTTGTGAAAGCAGAATAACATATATAATATTTTTTATTACATCCAAGAAAATTAAATTTCAACATTAAATGACCCATAAGGAGTTGATGTACCGTTAAGCAAGCAGGTCAGTCAACCATTTTCTCTTTTCATTAATTTGCTCGAAAATAATATAATGACAAAAATAAATATCAACTAAAAGGGTAAAACCCTCTTTTGAACAGTATATTATTTAGAATATGGGTAAACTAATACAAACGCTCTATCACCGATATATATATATATATATATATATATATATATAAAAGTGAACATAGAAGTCAACACTTAGAGGCGACAATCTGTTTTATGCTATATGCAATCGTCGTGGCCTGACGATTGCATATAGCATGAAACAGACTGTCGGCTCTAAGTGTTGACTTCTATGTTCACTTTTATATTTACACACGCTCTATCTCTGATATTGAGGACTTTAGCCCATAAATATAGCACACCTTAAGACTATATTTCTTTATATATATATATATATATATATATATATATATATATATATATATATATACCAAATGCTTCGATGGCATGCATCTCAAGTTCAGCTCCAAAAGGGGAAAAAGCGAAACACTAACACCTCATAACCAGCTGATTTGTGTAGGTGGAACACGTCAACCCTGGGAAGCAGCCCATCTAGGGACAGGAAAAGCCTGATTTTAAACTCCCATTGTCTTGCGGTCATATCCAAACATAGAAAAGGCTACGAACGTAAGCACAGATGGATCAAACTGAAGTGGACCTCCCAAGGCGGTTAGCTGTCAACACTGAGGCCCTTCCTACAGCAAAGCAGGCCCCAAATGTAATAACTCCAGATGAAGTTGGAGAGGTCACTTCACTCACACCAATAAAGGACTGAATTTTGACAAAATGGGGTATATCTTTATCTTGTAAGATAAACGGATACCCACTATATGTATATATATATATATATATATATATATATATATATATATATATATAGATATGTGTGTGTGTGTGTGTGTGTGTGTGTGTACCCAGGTAAAATGAGAACGAATAGAATACAATTTCAATGTTCGTAACATTTAATTTAAAAGATGGTTTAATACAAAGTAGAGCAATATTATTTATTTTAGGATATTACATGTCAAAATCGCACGTTTTCGATGTAATATCCTAAAAAATATTAGGCAGAAGTCTTTTAGCTACATCCTGGTATTCTTTGAAAAACTGAAGTTTTTAAACTAATCTACGGTAATGTCATGTGAAACTACTATTGGGAGCGATGCCGCATCAAAATGATATATGTATGTAGAAAAAATGAATTTTTCCTACAAAACAGATTGGTTCTTTATGAGAGAAACGGTCGAAAATGCATGAGTAAACCAAAACTAAAAAGAAATTGCAACATGTTCATGAATTCCAGCATCCACATTTACTTATTTTCACTCAGAAACAGAAACCATTTGCAATTTGCTCTTGTAATATTTTTCCTATATCGTATTATTTACAAAATGGTCGTAACGATAATCTCGTGTGATTTTAATACTCCAAAGACGTAAACAGCCGAGTGCCATTTTTACCACCGTTTTATTTCCTTTTAAAATTCTTGTTTCAGTCCCTTTCTAATGTTTTCGATTTCCCTACACACATAGCTATTCTCGCTTTTACTATTACCCTGTTTCGTTTAATTTTGTGCAGCGAGAGGCCAAATCAGAGAAAATCGAATCAAGAATATTATCTTGCAAAGTGGGGTATTTCAGCATTTAAGTTCAGGCTATTCTACCTCGTCTTGATCCCAATTTGTTCCCCACCCAGGCTTTCTCTCGTGAGGAGTGTGGATAAACCATCTGAAGGATTAAAGATGACACAACTCTTATTGAAAAACTCATGGCCATCAAGAAAAATAGGTTGTACAGGCTTCCATAGTTATATATGTAGCAATGTTGACAAAAGGCGAAAGAGCTCCTTGAACTGACACCAACGGTCAGTTAGGAGGGGTCCTATCACAACATGATAGGTGGAAAGGGTCTGTAGTGACAACGCCAACGCAGTTTCGACTGCCGAAGTGATCTCCAGCTCTTTTATTCGCACATAAACAATATGGCCGTCACGATACTTCCGTGTCTGAACAATTGCTGAAACGGTGCTCCCGTCTCTTTAGTTCCCGCTTACAACAGTTCCCTTGATGAAATCAACGGCAACGTCTCCCATGATCAAGACGAGCTTGCAAGTTGGAAGGACATCGGCTATGGTTTGACCTGGACCGAGATGGGCCCTGCCAAGTTAACTTGCCCAAATCATGCTACGCACAAATGAATACCTCTCCAGCTTTGAACGTAGATCCGTTGAGGAAACAGTTCAATTACACAGCGATCTTTCGATCCTGATGGAGGAGGAGGATCACCATCATCATCATCATCATCATCATCATCATCCAATGGGACTAGTGGACCATGTACAACTTAATACACAGATATTTAATAAGTTAAATTAATGTCGACGAAGGCTATATATGAAGACCCCTTTAATAATCCGCGATATCAATTTGCTAGCCGTTTCTTCAAGACTATATTATCAAACATACTACGCTTTCAGTGACTCCTAGAAAAATAAAAATAAAGGAAAGCACGAAGAAAGGACTACAGATAAATTGTGAAAAGACACTATATATGGTCGTTACCAAAAGGGGCAGCTAAATCGAGCAAGTGCAGAAATTTAACTGTCTGGAAAAATATGTAACAGGAGACTGAAAACGCGACGCCGAAAAAGAGATGAAACCGTTAAAAATTAGACCATTAATAGAAGTCGTTTAAATCGATATATGCCGGCAAAATAAGACACAGGACTCTAACCTTCGTTAGTTACGCTCCGCCAATCGGTGCTATGCGGCCCAAGTCCGATACGCAGATCCTACATTATCCTATGATATTTGGGAGAAACTGCCACACCCTTTCTCTTGTTGGGGGGTTATATATATATATATATATATATATATATATATATATATATATATATATATATATATATATATATATATAGGCCTGATGAACTGGGTCGTGATTACGATTCCAGTGTACTAGATTATGACTAAAATATTAGTGTTTAAACCTTTTATATAATATTCTTGGTTTCTCTTTGACATAGAACTCTATCAGGATTTTATCCTTTTGGAAATATATATATATATATATATATATATATATATATATATATATATATATATATATATATATATTCACCGCTAATTTTCTCTCTCTCTCTCTTCATATATATATATATATATATATACGCGCACATCACTGGTATGAGTTAAAGAATTCGCGAAAAGAACTGATTGTTAAGCGCTCTGGAAATAAAATAAGTTACAGGAATATCTCAGACAACTTGAATTTACCATGTACGATCATTAGTTCATTCATTCCAATGTATAATAAACTGAAAACTTTTGAAAAACAAAGAAAAACAGGTGCTCCACGGAAGATTTCTTCAGTATATTCGAGGAAATTAATGCACGAAATTAAGCAAAATCCAATGATTACTCGTCAAGAGTTGTAGGATGATTTGCTTTCATCAGGAATCTGTGTCACTAAACGGACAATAAGTAATGAAATTCATCGAAAGAATCTAAAGTCACTCTTCACTCAGAAAACTTCACTGCTATTGAAATGACGAAGTGATGCCAGGTTGAAATTTGTTCGTGAACATAAGGATAAGAAAAATCCTAATGGAAAATCATATTATGTACAAACGAAATCAGAATTTGAGTTGTTTGGATGTAATTCTAGAAATCATGTATGGAGAAATGATGGCGATGCCTTCAAACAAAAGAACACAGTTCCAACAGTGAAATTTGAAGGTGGTAGCACCATAGTTTGGTGACGTTTTTCTGCAAAAGGTACCAGCAACATATCAGTAATAGATGATAGAATGAATGCCGGAGCATATCAAAATATTTTGGAAGCAAATTTAATGATTTCGGTTGAAAATCTTGAACATCCTCCTGATTGGATCTTCTAACAAGATAATGATCCTAAGCAAACTGTAAAATCTATGTAGAAATGATTTGCTTAAAATAATGTAAATATCCTGAAATTGCCAAGTCAGTCCACAGATTTAAACCCAATCGAGAATCAGTGGCGTTATTTGAAAATACAAATTCAGTCAAGTGCTCCAACAAACATCCTCGATCTGAAGATCATATGAGAAGAAGAATGGAACAAAATACCAACTAAAATTTGCAAATCATTAATTGAGAACTACAAGAAGAGTTTTGGTTTCTGTAGAAGTGAATAATGGCTATTCTGCAAAGAATTAAAAGAAGATTATTTATTCTTTTTGCATTGTACGAATACTTTTTTCACTGATTAGAATGGCTAAATGGCATTTATTTCTATGAATTTCTTTCTGTTTTCAATGCATGTTTCAACTGCGTACAGATAATTGTATGAAAAGTATGTTTATTTATTTTTCGAAAATACAATAAATTAAAACTTTGCATGTGTACGAATATTATTTTATATTCATATATGCTACGAAAATTTCTCGGACATTCAGGCCGGTAAATGCTGTTTAATACTGTTTATTATAAACAGAGCATTTACTTAAATATTTGAATCTATAAAAAGAATGTTAAACATAAAAATGTCTTAAAATAATTGTCGGACTTTGTCCATTTCATAATGTGTGACGTCATTTGTTTATATTTGGATACGCCATGAGCAGATATGAATGTATGTGAGAGATTCATGGAAGATTGAAGTTTAAATATAGTAAATTCGACCTTGCTAATCGAACGCTCCTTCGTGGCCTAATCGGTAAAGTCACGTCAAGCTAAATGACGGTTCCGTATAGGATACAGGTTTGGATCCTGTCGGAGGACGAATATTTTCTCTGAAAATTTCTCGGACATTCAGACCGGTAAATGTTGTTTATTATTTTTGAGTTTGTATTTGAAGCGTAAGCAAGGAAGGCCTACATTACGTCTACAAGGAAATATTATATATATTTGTATTGAGTTGTATTGAGCTCTTATGTTAGTTGTTTACTCGTATCGGGGTTTTTTCTTTGGGCTTCAGACCTGCATCTGTACGATTTTTTTTTCTATTTCATAATGTGTGATATCTAAATATATTTACGTGTATGTGTATTATGATGTGATTGTGTCTGTGTTGTTATTTGTAAAACTTCTTCTCCTGCTCACATCATCATATCCCTTCAAATATATCTAAGTTGTTACGATGTTTGACTCTCCTTAGATCAATGATTGCTCTAACTGAAAATTTGGTTTTTCGATTTAAACAATAAATAAAATAAATATATGTATATTTTCCTCTGTTCCTTGTTCGAATAATTTTATAATATTTTAAACTAAATGCAGGGTTAAATTTAAATTTTGTAATTTTTATTTTTTAAATTTATAGTAAAATTAAAAATTAATCAGAAAGATTTCTAATTTAGACTAACATTAACATTAGGGAAGGTTGAGGTTCGATGTCAAGTTTTTTGAATTATCATATACTTGTATTTTGATTGGTCATTGTATATTACGTAACAATATTTCCCGTATTGAGGGGAGTTTGGTTGGTTTTGAACCTTTTCAAAACTCTTTATTTTGCAATCAACACCATCACTTGACATAACAATAGAAGTGTTGAAACAAAATAGGTATTTTTGTAGTGATGTATGGCAATTCTGTTTATATATATTTATATATATATTATATATATATATATATATATATATATATATATATATACACGCTCGAATAGATAGATAGATAGATAGATAGATAGATAGATAGATGAAAGCAATCCTGTTTACCCAACCTCTAACATATACATTTCATGTATATATATATATATTGTCTGTGTGTATATATATATATGTGTGTGTGTTTCTGTGTGTGTCTGTATATATATATATATATATATATATATATATATATATATATATATATATATATATATATATATGTATGTATACGCTCGAATAGATAGATAGATAGATAGATAGATAGATAGATGAAAGCAATCCTGTTTACCCAACGTCTAACATATACATTTCATGTATATATACATATATATTTATATATATATATATATGTGTGTGTGTGTGTCTGTATATATATATATATATATATATATATATATATATATATATATACGCTCGAATAGATAGATAGATAGATAGATAGATAGATGAAAGCAATCCTGTTTACCCAACCTCTAGCATATACATTTCACGTATATATATATATATATATATATATATTTATATATATATATATATGTGTGTGTGTGTGTGTGTCTATCTGTGTGTCTGTATATATATATATATATGTGTGTGTGTGTGCGTTTGTGTGTGTGTATATATATATATATATATATATATATATATATATATATATATATATACGCTCGAATAGATAGATAGATAGATGATAGATAGATAGATGAAAGCAATCCTGTTTACCCAACCTCTAACATATACATTTCATGTATATATATATATATATATATATATATATATATATTTATATATATATGTGTCTGTCTGTGTGTGTATATATATATATATGTGTGTGTATATATATATATATATATATATATATATATATATATATAATTAGATAAGGAGGGGGCTGCTATTACGAGCAAGTAACCTTGGAGACAGCTGGGTGTCTTGGGAAGATTTGTCATAATCGCTTACTTAATCATAACTTGAAGGGATTTGACACTTCAAATCGTTCGCTCTTATTTATAGAAACTATTATCCTTTCTTCTTTATTGCGCAAAGCCAAAGACACAAAAAGATAGAATTTTGTAATTGATGTGACGGGAATAACGAACGGGAAAAGAGCGGGAATGAAATAAAAATTTGTTGGAAAGAGGAAAGACAACGATAGATTTTTAAAAAATCGATGTATATCTGCTTATGATTATTAAATTATGTCGGGGTTCTTTTTTTGGTGGCGGGCGGAATTATCTGATGGAAAATCTAATTTTATATGACTTCTTTTTCTTATTTTTTCTCGCTATCAAAGTTTGAAGTTGAGTTGGTTCACATGTTAATATTGCTATTCTGGTTTGGCGCAAAAGTTTCAAAGGGAATGTTTGTACATAATTTTGTTAATAAATAATCTGGATTCAGTTTATAGAATCGTCAATGTTTGTCTACTCACCCCCGTTAAAAATAGACTGTTCTATAAGAATTAGCTTTGACTAATCAACACCACACATTGTGAAACTCGGCTTGTTATTGGTCGAGACGACCCTAGAATGTGTATCCATGGTCAAAAATCTGTTTTCCCGCCAGACCACTGGGAGCCTACTTTGGTTTCCCAAAACAAATAAAAAGACGAATTTCAGTCCAATTCACCAGTCAGATCTACATTCCTAGAGAGATACCGAACTGATCCACGCAAGTCAAAACTCGGACCAACCAGGACTTTGCCGCGCAAAATATCTGACTCAAGAATCCACAAACACAATCTATCTCTCTCAAGAACATCACTTACAATACTTTGAAAAGTGACATTTTCTTCTCACTACTTAATAAGTATTAGTAAACAAACAATCAAATTCTCACACAACTAAAGGTACGCAACTCCTGCCAATTATACAAACATACTTACGCACACACACTTGTAGCTGAACTAGCACAAAGGACAATTTAGTACGTAACTGGACACTTAGTTTAATTTTGTGAACAAATCTGAATAGGAATTGCAAACACCTTCAAACATTCACAATAATATTCTACACAGCCAAATACACCTATTTTCATTTATTCATTAACGTTCAACTCAATTGTTATTCTCAAAATTGTATATTAATTGTACATAAATGCATTATTTTGTTCTATTGAAATCTGATAATCGGTGTTCCTTCCTCACTTGCCTGTTGATTGATTCATTTTTTGGAATGTCTATCTATATTGTTGCGGATAAATATGTTGAATATGCCCGTAAACTAACCAACTAAAAATAAAAACCTTCTGATACCAAATTCAAATTCCTAGCAATCCCAACAAGTTAAATATTTATAACGTTCGTTCTTGGCTACTTTCAAACCCCAGAAATGTGATTTCCGACATGTTGAAAATTTGATAATTTAAATATTTAGAAATGTTAGTAATGTCTTTAATTGATGTTTTCCAACACTATACTCGGTGTATCAAATTTGTAGAGAAAATTTTGATGAAAAAATGTTTTTCATTGATTTTTATCCCTTACAGATTAAACTAGGTTTTTTTTCTTTTTTTTTTTTTTTGTAAAAGAGAAGATATTTTTCAAGTCCCTCCTTTTTTTTTTTTATTTATATGCAAATAAGTAAATAAAGAAGGGAATTGCTGAAATGGCTAGTATTACGGGAGGATATCAGAATAACACAGAATTGAAACTGGGAGCAAACTGCCTGCATATAGATGAAAAATAAATTAAGTAAATAAGCAAAAACAGAAAAGTGAGCGCGACAATATCTCTCTCTATCTATCTATCTATCTATCTATCTATATATATATATATATATATATATATATATAATTATTTATTTAAAAATATGATTCCATCATGCTACATAATAGTTCTCATGTTTCAAAACAAGAGCCAAAAACTTCAATATAATTATTATAATTAAATTGAATTAAAATAAGCTCTGTTCCATCTTCAAGCGAAATTTTTTTTTTTTTTTTTTTTTTGGAATAACTTATTTCTGAAATTTACGTGTTTTAATAGCATATTCATTATTGAAATCAAAATTTCCATGGTAACAGCTAGAGTGATTGTTTAAATAAAAGGGGTGTAGGGTGTTAATCATTTGTATCAGTATTAAATAAATAATTATATTTATGCTCTACTTTTGTATCGAGCACTATTTTTTTAAAAATAATAACAAAAATACTAAAGAACTTTGGATTATTTACCTAACGAGTTCTTTCCTATTTTCTATATATTTGCATATATATATATATATATATATATATATATATATATATATATATTGAACAATAAAAAAAATATTAAAAAATTAAAATCTTCAGACACACTGGGTTGTACATATATATATATATATATATAGATAGATATAAATATATGAATTACTTAATTATGATTATTTCAAATCCTCCTAATTATTTTTCTCTGTATATCCTTGCTTGGACCGCCTTCTAATGCTCTGGAATGAGCGGTTTGGGGTTAGTAGTCGTAGCTCGGGGAGGCACAGTCCTGTGAGTAAAAGATAAACTCGGATTAGTTCCACCACGGAATTTGTGATCGAGCGGCGCTCTATCGAGTCTAATTCGTTACCTCTTCGTCACAGAGAACCGATGGAACATTTGGTATGCCGTTTGCTTTTTTATCGCAACTATTGGGGTTTCAATTCTCGGTACTGGATGCGCACTGCTGATGAGTCCCAAATATAGGATCAAACACCCGTCTAGTGCTTTCTGTCAACGTTTCTCCTAGAATCGATAAATTACTTAATTATGAGATCCATACGTTTTGGATTGGTGCATAATTATCAGGCGTTTTAAACAAAATTATTGTGAAAGAAGAAACATAAATATTCAACAATAACATTTTTAAATGATTATTCCGGAGCGTAGGATTACCGACCCGTATTTTTATGACCTGAAAATAAAATAATATTTTTATTACAAATAGTAAACAAAACAGCAATTTTATTAACAAATAACTCTCCTACAAAAACGCTTGATAATTATGCACCAACCCAATATATAAAAATGTGTGTGCGAGTCACAAAAATGACGTCAAATTCAAATTACAAACTACAAGTTTTCCCTTTCAAAATGATCCCGGCACGAGGCTTACGCACTTTCACATCCTTCTCCGCCATGCCTAGATGAACTCCTTTTTTATGTATTCTCTGCAAAAGAGAAGATATTTTTCAAGCCCATCCGTTTCTTTTTGCTTATATGCAAATAAGTAAATCAAGAAGAAAGCTGCTGAAATGGCTAGGTAACAATCACATATTTGGGAAGGACATCAGAATAACCCAGAACAAGTAAGGCGATTCTGAGAGAATTAGAAGCATTTATTATTCGTGGCAACTTTTTTAACAACATAAGTTATACAGATGACACAGTGTTGATCGTAGACACAGAAAGGAGACTATAGAAACTTCTACAGAATATAATAAAAGAAAGTTAGAAGAAAGGACTAAACATCAAATGTATAAAAAGACAGAATTTGTGACTGCCACAAAAAAAAAATGAAATCTAAATATACGGAAATTATTTCAACAGAGGTTTGAAATGCGACGCCGAAATCCGAAGATGCTTTTCAAAAGTAAACATTACTTAACTTATGGATTATCGATCCTCCTAAATGACTGAATGCAGAACAATCTCCTTAGAAATTAAAGAAGAGGTTTGACGCAACAGAAATGTGGTTCTACAGTAGGATACTGAGAATACCATTTTTTTTACAGTAAGTTCCACCCTTTACAAGGCCCGGACGTAACTCGAGGTAGACGGTTAAATTAGGAGGTGAATTGTGTGGAAGATAACGGTTAACCCTAACCTTGAACAGGTTATGATTGTAATGATCGGGGAAACATCCACTTGGGAGTCGATTCCACATGGCAGTGGTTCTCGGGAAGAAGCTGTTCGTGTGCAACTTACTTCTCACCGACGGAATACGGAGGCAATGTGGGTGGTCTACTATGTAAGACATAGCGTGTCTTTGCCGTGAAGATTTGAAATGGCGGGACCAGTGAATATAGCTTGTCCGAGCACTTTCTGTGGAAGTAGCGTTAGAATTCAGAAATACAGGATTGGCTTAGTTCGCTTTGTTTTACGTCATATCAACCCCAATGGGTAGTGCGAGTCCACTAGTGGAAAAAGGTTTTTTCAATTTCAGCCTAGGAACTATTCTTTGCCGCGTCTTATCAAAAGAACTTCCATATTATTTCTACATCTTCTCCTTGGTACTTTCACAATTTGTTTGTGAATTAATGAACACCTGAAACATGTAATATATATATATATATATATATATATATATATATATATATATATATATATAAAGAGAGACAGACAGACAGACAAAGAGAATGAGAGAGAGGGTTAGGTAAATGAGATAACTAGATATTAGCGACTGTATATGCGGATGCTCAAATAAACAATGTGCTATATCTCGTGCCCGACGAGTTGGGCAACTAATGGGACTCGCACACTATATATATATATATATATATATATATATATATATATATATATATATATATATATATTCAGTTGTATGGATATGAGTTTGTGACCATGGGTTTCACGCTTTTGCGATCATCAGACATCATCTAATAATCGCAAAAGCGTGAAACCCAGGCAGGGTCACAAACTCATATCCATACAACTGAATATGTTAGCTCTATCACTGATATTGAGCACTTTCCAATAAGCAAGGCGCATATATAATATATATAGATAATACACACACTCACCTACACATAAGCACAGACACATAAGCACACACACACACACACACACATATATATATATATATATATTTACATTGCGTCCGCCGTATAACCATAAACTATATCCGACAGCAAAGCCTCTGATCGGGTGGTTTGAGGAGCGTGTAATCACCTCTTAATTAGTGTTGTTCTCAGTTCTACCCTGACCCGGGGTGGTAGCACCTGTTATGGTCCCAGCTATGGCCAAATAGTTAAACCCTAAACTGGGATCAAAATACCATGAAAGTATAAACGTTTTATAGTAAAAATACCAGCAATACATTTTCATATTAATAAAAATTACTTGCAATACGTTTTTGTAAAAAGTAATAATAAAAAAATAAAAATTACTCGAAATACGGTTTTGTAAAAGAAAATTAAATTTCCGCGTTAAATGACCCATAAGTCGTTGAAGTACCGCTAAACAAACAAACAGAAATGGAACTGGGTTTCTTTCTGTCTGTTCTATAAATTTAAATTCTACCCTCCTTTGGTATTTCGACCGCAAGTATTTAAGCGCAGTACTTGATTGGCAGATAGGTTTCGTCCTTTTAACTCTTGAATAGTTCGATGTAACCGCAACTTCAATTTTATAAGTTTCTTTGGCCGCCTGTGGAAGTCTCTGCCAGATTCTTGCTTTTCTTTCAACTACAATTTTCAAAAGTTTAAATGCAACATCAGCCGCCATTTTCTGTCTCCTTGATCCCTGTTCTTTCATTGTCTTTTATCCTCGCTAACAGTTTCTCGTTTCCTTTCAGTCTCAGTAACCCCTTGCGTTATCGTCTTGTTTGGCGCGAAATATTAAAAGAAAGAAATTGTATGTAGAGACAAAAAATTTGAATTTTGTTACCGTCAAATGGAATTCTTCTTTTGTACCTTGTGTTATAATTCATTTAAGAATATGCCTTGTCTCACCAGACTTTGGAGGTTGCGTAATATTAATCACCAAAATACGGGGCCAACAAGTATCCT
The DNA here is from genome assembly GCA_963932145.1 of Acanthosepion lycidas. NCBI lineage: Eukaryota > Metazoa > Mollusca > Cephalopoda > Sepiida > Sepiidae > Acanthosepion > Acanthosepion lycidas. The sequence continues at coordinate 32,471,847 of OZ010593.1, read as the reverse complement.
AAAGAATTGTTATGGAAGTTTTAAAAGCCTTACTGGTTCTAAGAGAGATTGAAGAGTCCATGAGCGGGTAGCGGCAGTAGATGTGTAGTTATAGTTCACAAACACACACACGCGCACGCGCGTACATATATATATATATATATATATATATATATATATATATATATATATATTTGGGGTTGGTGCATAATTATTAGGCGTTTTTGAAACAATATTTACTAAGAAAAAAGAAATATAACAATTCAACAATAACATTTTTATGTGATTATTTCGGAGTGTATGATTATCGATATCCATAAAAAAGGAAACAAAACAGCAAATTTAATAACAAATAACCCGCCTACAAAACGCCTGATAATTATGCACCAACCGAATATATAGATAGATATATATATATATATGTGTGTGTGTGTGTGCAAACTACAAGTTTTGCCCTTCGAATGATCCCCCTCGGGTCAAACGCACTTTCGCATCCTTCTCCGACACGCCTCCATAAACTCCTGGTTGGATTCACCCGGGATTTTCCGTAGCTCCGTCGTCACGGCCCTCTTGATGGCTGCCACGCCCAGAAAACGGGTCCCCTTGATGAACATCGCCGTTGTGGAGCAACCTCCTTGCTCAACTAACCTGGCTCCATGTGAATTTTTCCTTTTTCCCAAGCTCAAGGGAGTCAACAGAGGGCCCTGTTTTCAGAACCTGGGAGCCTTCAAGTGAGCCGTGACGAATATGTTAGACTCGTGGGGGATTAGTTCAAAGGAGGAAAATTGTAGTTTGTAGTTTGAATTTGACATAAATCTTTTGTGATTTCAGTTCTGACACATCTCACCCACGCAAACACACACACAGACACACATATATATACATACATACATATATATATATATATATATATATATATATATATATATATATATATATATATATTTGACGTCATATATTATGAAATGGACAAAGTTCGACAATTATTTTAAGATATTTTATATTTATACATTCTTTTTATAGATACAAATATTTAAATATTTACTTAAATATTTGTATCTATAAAAAGAATGTATAAACATAATATATATATATATATAAGTGTGTGTGTGTGTGTGTGTGATGATATTTCTATCGCGATTTATTAATATCTATCTATCAGTTTATTCAGATCTATCTACCAGTGTCTTAAGAATTTTCAATATATATATATATATATATATATATATATATATATATATATATATATATATATATATACATATATATATGCATATACTTCTATCACGATTTATTATTATCTATCAGATAAATATCGATTAGGGTAGACAGGCTTTCATGTACATAAGATGAAAATAACTATGTGCAAATGAATATATTAAGTTCTTTAAAGCGGTAAGAGACTACAAAACAAATTCAGATACTACTTCACTTATTCTTTTCGGTCTAGTACGAGAATCATTGAAGACGAATGAACAAGAATAGAAAGCATCGGAGCAGGATCTATTTTTGACAGCTGTTGAATGGACCAACCTTGAAAATATAAAGGAACTCACTTGGATGCCACATTACTTGAAGACTTCCAACCGCAGCAACGACTAAAATGAATAGAGCATGTAACTCAGAGAGGAAATAGTGACATAATCAAGAGGTTGACTTTCCACACTCCCTTAAACAATCGGTTAGGAAGGAAACACTCATCGCTAACATTAAGGGCGATAATTTGAGAAATAGATTTTAAGAGATTTAATAAATCTTAAAAGACAATAATACCTGTTCAATAAAGAAATGTCGAATGTTATCTCACCGTACCATTACTATCTATCTATCTATCTATCTATCTATCTATCTATCTGTCTATCTATCTATCTATCTATCTATCTATCTAATCTATCTATATGCATGTTTCATATATTTCTATCGCGATTTATTAATATCTGTTAGTTTCTTCAGATCCATCTATCTATCTATCTATATATCTATCTATCTATCTATCTATCTATCTATCTCTGTCTGTCTATCTATCTAATCTATCTATATGCATGTTTCATATATTTCTATCGCGATTTATTAATATCTGTTAATTTCTTCAGATCTATCTATCTATCTATCTATCTATCTATCTATATATATATATATATATATATATATATATATATATATATATATATATATGCATTTTTTATATATATTATTTATATAATATACGAGGGTCATTCAATAAATAAGGTGAATTTTTCGGTACAATGACTTCTAATACATATAGAAGGTTACTTTTCTTTTCTTTTTTCAACGTAGTCTCTCAGCACTGTCACACACTTTTCCCATCTGTGCACAAGCTTCCGTATTCCCTCAGCGTCATCATCTTTGGACTGATGTCTCAGCCAGTCGCTCATAACACTTTTGACTTCATCGTCACTTTTAAACTTCGTGCCTCTCGTGAACGCTTTCAAGGGACCAAACAGGTGAAAGTCTGAAGGGGCAAGGTCTAGGCTGTAAGGGGGATGAGGGAACAGTTCCAAGCCAAGCTCGTTGATGGTCTGCACCGTTTGGGCTGCTGTATGAGGCCTTGCATTGTCATGATGCAAGATGACTCCTTCTGACTGATGACCCCTGCGTTTGTTCTTTATGTCTTTCTTGACCTGCCTCAGCAGTTTACAGTAGTTCTTCTGTCAGACTGAATGAGGTCATTGACTGATTCGATCACCTCAGGAGACCTCACTTCTGTAGGCCTCCCAGGCCTGTCTTCATCCTCAACACTGCTCCGTCCTTCTTTAAACAATTTAGCCCACTTGTAGACATTTTTTTGGCTGAAACATGTGGCACCATACACAGTTGATATTCTCCTATGAATTTCAACTGGTTTGCACCTTTCGGCAACCAAAACTTGATAACTGACCGCTGTTTAATTCTGGAGCATGCTTCTTGGTCGGCCATCTTTGTTAATCGCCAAAACTCTCAAAGTTTTTTTTAATCTGCAAAAGAAATTAAATCCATGTGAAAAAGAATTAAAAAAAAAAAAGAAAAAAAGTAAGCTTCTATCTGTATGAGAAATCCTTATACCGAAAAATTCACCTTATTTATTCAATGACCCTCATATATGCCCGGTACTTATTGGAAAGCGCTCAATATCAGTGATAGAGAATATATTTAGTTGGATTGATGTTAGTTTGTGACCCTGGGTTTCACGCTATTTGCGATCGTCAGACAAACTGATTAATTTTGAAATTTTGGGTTTATATATCGTTGCGTTTATCGGTGTTTTTTATGGTAGTGGGAGGAAAAATTGTCGTTGCAACAACACTCATACTTACGCATGTATATACGTCTGCATATATTTCTATCTTGATTTATTATCTATCTAACTATGTATCTATCTCTCTATCTATCTACTAGTGTCTTAAAATTATTTATCTACCTATCTATCTATCTGTCTGTCTCTCTGTCAGTATGCACATATTTCTATCGCGATTTATTAATATCTATCTATCAGTTTATTCAGATCTATCTACCAGTGTCTTAAGAATTTTCAATATATATATATATATATATATATATATATATATATATGCATATACTTCTATCACGATTTATTATTATCTATCAGATTCTTCAGATCTATCTATCTATCTATCTATCTATCAGTGTCTTGAGAATAATATATCTATATATCAATCAGTCCCTTCAGATTTATCTATCGGCATATCTTTCTATCTTGGTCTCTTAATAAATATCCACCTCTCTGTCTAACAATATCTATCTATCTATCTATCTATCTATCTATCTATCTATCTATCTATCAGTGTCTTGAGAATAATATATCTATATATCAATCAGTCCCTTCAGATTTATCTATCGGCATATCTTTCTATCTTGGTCTCTTAATAAATATCCACCTCTCTGTCTAACAATATCTTCAGATCTATCTATCTATCTATCTATCTATCTATCTATCTATCTATCTATCTATCTATCTATCAGTGTCTTGAGAATAATATATCTATATATCAATCAGTCCCTTCAGATTTATCTATCGGCATATCTTTCTATCTTGGTCTCTTAATAAATATCCACCTCTCTGTCTAACAATATCTTCAGATCTATCTATCTATCTATCTATCTATCTATCTATCTATCTATCTATCTATCTGCATATTTTTTTTTATCTTGTGTCTCTATATTTATCTGTCTATCTATATCAGTCTCTTCATATCTATCTATTTTGTTCATATTCATCTAATTATGTACCCACTTTTTCATGTATATATGTGTATCTATATAGGTTAGATAGTCGTTAGAACGCTCGCTTTTCACCATGGGCCATTTGTCAAGAACCTATCTTCTTGGTGTTAGCTGTCTGGCGGAAGCGACCCAAGAGTTCGGTACATTTGTAAAGTGCCTATATAGCATACCCTGATTGACCCCCAGCCTTGTGCGTGAAATTCGGTAGGCGGAACTGTTCGGAAGCTGTTGATGATTGTCCTAGTACGAAGTCACAAGTCATTGTGATCGAGCGTTTGAGCCTACTGGCCTTATTTCAACTGTTAATCACTCCAGATTATGCGCTCTCGCCAGCAAAAAAAAAAACGGCGACTCACCCAGTATAGTTTTAATATAAACACCGTGGTTGTTAAACAAAGGCAGATGCGCTCGGAAAACGAGAATAGCTGGCCATTATCCGTCTATTCATATTCGGAAAGTAGAGTTTGGATTCCAGTCGGGTTTGTTACATTTACTTACGTACACATACCCTTGGAAAAGGTACGAATGCATCTCCTACCCCCCATCTGCGGGTTAAATAATAATACTTGAATCTGGAAAAATCATTGATGTTTTCAAAAAATTGTTCAGGCAGTATTCACTCGCAAATGAAAAATAGTGTTATTCTTAAAACAAAGGAAAGAGAAACGAAAAAAAAACCGTTTTTGATTTTCTAAAAATAATACACAAAATTTTAAATAATTAAACGCAGTTGATTTCCCATGGTAATGTGGGGAAGATCTATTTACGACTGATTTTTTTTCTCTCAAAATCAGATCTTTCTATTAGCTGAAAAATAAATAAGAGGCGCACACACCAGCAGACACATATATATATATATATATATATATATATATGTATATACACACATACTAAGGCATTCAAGGCATTAAAACATATAATTTCGTTCATATCCATATATATATATTTATAATATATATCGATATGAATGAAATTATGCGTTTTAATGTGTTTACTATATGAGTGCCTTAGTATGTCTATATATATATATATATATATATATATATAGATATATATATATGTGAACATTGAAGTCAACACTTAGAGGCGACAGACTGTTTCATGCTAGACGCAATCATCAGGTTTACATAGACTCTAAATCTGATATTTGACGATTTTGTCTTACGAATACACCACTTAAAATTATATTTCTCACACACACACACACACACACACACACATATATATATATATATATATATATATATATATATATATATATATATATACCAATGCAACAACAGAAAAATTCATAATCAAATTTAAACAAGCACTAAACAGATTATAACCTCACACACATAAAGACACAGCAAACACACATAAGGCCAAATGCACTTGTTGACCCCCCCCACACACACACAAACATCTATGGGGAACGAATATGTATACAGATACTGGCAAAAACAAATACACTACTCACAAGCACACACACACGAACACTACACCACATTTGAAAGGTGTGTAAATGTGTACACACACACATATATATGTGTGTGTGTGTGTGTGTGTATATATATATATATATATATATATATATATATATATATATATATATATATATATGGCCTGATGATTGCGTCTTGCATGAAATAGGCTGTCGCTTCTGAGTGTTGACTCCAATGTTCACTTATACTCATATATATATATATATATATATATATATATATATATATATATATATATATATATATATATTCTTGTATCTCCTTTCTCGATGCCCTTATTCATCGGACTTCTTCTCAATTTTTTTCGCAAACCAACGTTTTCTGGTTTGTATAAACGTTGTGACTCATTTTGTCCCAAAAAGCGTAAAAATCAATCTCATCAAGACCTTAACTCACAGGGCCTTGATGATTACACTAGAGTCTAATATACTTTCCCATGGCTTTGACTACTGCGTTCTATTTAGGGTTTCTGATAAGGAAAAAAAAATTCCGAATTTGAAGTGTTATCTCCGCAGTTGTGTAGACTTGTGCCTCGCTTCTGCTGACTCACTTTCCAATCTTAGGGCTACTCTTAATACTTTGGCACATACCTATGCTATAACTACTTTATGGGTCTAAGTGGAGTAAACAGCACCGTTCTGCGGTCAGGACTTTAAAAGCAAATAATAACTTGGTAATTACTCGTCCTGATAAAGGTGCTGGTATTGTCTTGCTGAACCATACTGATTATGTTTCCAAAATGCTATGCATTCTTGGTGACACTACAAAATTTCTTCGTCTTGTTTCAGTAGAGATACATGATCGCACAATTCCTATAGGAATTAAATTTCAAAGAAGCTTTTATCTTGGGCTAAACGTGGTTTCATATCCCGTGAGGTTACTGATGATATTAGACCTTTTGTGTCTATCCGCCCTCGGTTGTATGTTCTTCCGAAGATTCATAAGGAAGATGTACCCCTTCGACCCATTTTGTCCATGTCAGGCTCGTCTCAAAGGTTGTTAGTTTTCTTTCAGACCTTCTTCAACCTGTCGTTGATCATTTTAGCTCGTATACTATTAAGGATTCCTTTTCATTTGTTCAGGTTATACGTGATACCTCTTCTAAAAATAAATTTATGTGTTCCTTTGATGTATTTTCCTTGTTTACTTGTGTTCCAGTAAAGGAAACTATTGATATTTGTTGTGACATGTTATATCGAAGTTGTTTGTCACCTCCGGATATCCCAGAAAATGTGTTTGTTGAGCTTATGGAATTCGCTACTATGTCAGTTGAGTTCAGCTTTAATAATTTTATGTACAGTCAGATTGATGGGATTGCCATGGGCTCCCCACTTGGTCCAGCTTTGGCCAATATTTTTGTGGGCTTTTATGAGTCGTCCCTCCTCACTTATGTCAATGCACCGTCTATGTAGCGTCGGTATGTGGATGATATATTTTATCTTTTCAATAGTGAAACGGAAGTTGATTCCTTTTTCTCAGTCATGAACCAGCTTCATCCATCTTCGAAATTTACCATCGAAAAGGAGTCTAATTCTTGTCTCTCCTTTCTCGATGTCCTTGTCCTTCTCAATTTCTTACTTCGGTGTTTCGCAAACCAACGTTTTCTGGTTTGTATACGCGTTGGGACTCATTTTGTCCCAACAATCGTAAAATCAATCTCATCAAGACCTTAACTCACAGGGCCTTGATGATTTGTAGTGAACAATATTTGGATGATGAATTGGATTTTATCCGCTGCACTCTTTAAAAAAAAATCGATATCCTAGTGATACTCTTGATAGTGCCATGCGTGATAAGATTATTAGTTTTCGAAGGGATAAACAATACTTAGTTCCGAAATGCCCTATTTACCTGCGGCTTCCATTTATTGGTCCGCGAGGCGAGCTTATGGCTAAGCGGATCTTGTCTGCTATTCAACTGTGCTATATTTCTGCTCAACTAAGGACTCGTTTTGCGACTCATTCTGCCTTTTCCTCTATGCGTAAGGATCCTCTTCCACCCCATCATGTTTCTTCCGTGATTTATTTGTTTAATCATGGTTGTGGTAGCACGTACATGGGAAAGACTTCCCAACGCTTAGATTGTAGGATTAGGCAGCATGACATATCACGTGTTCTTAATCCGGATGCCCGTAAGAGACAGCTGGTCAATACTTTCGGGTCAGCTATCACTGAACATCTTATAAATTGCAGGGATTGTGCAATGAATTTCAGTCCGGACTTATTCACTGTTCTGTCTAGTTCGTACTTCCCTTTTCATTTGCGGGTACTGGAGTCTCTGTACATCCAGTCCAGGGAGCCGTCTCTTTGTAAGCAAAATGACTGTCTCCTTGGACTTCACATTATTAGACTCTAGTGTCTGTGATTAATACATTCCACCCCTTTGTTTTCGCTGCGCAAATTCGCGTTGTTTTTAGGTCTTCCCTTATACCATTAATCATTACAACTTTTAATGTGTTAATTGTATGTAAGATGTTTGTGGGAGTAAATGTAATTTTGCAATTAATTATTAATTTCTTCCCAGTCGACCCTGATGAGCTCGGGAACGAAACCGTCTGTCTTGTAAGTGTTTTCATTTCTTATTTTTTATTTTCATATTTCACAATGCCTATAAGAAACAAATTATATCTTTTCCTTGCAATATTACGTTTTTGTACCTCCAAAAATTTATTTATATATATATATATATATATATATATATATATATATATATATATATATATATGATAAAAAGGCTTAAAAACTAATATTCCATGGTCTTAATTTATTCCATTGGAATCGTAAATACGATCCAATTCATCAGACCTACAAATTCAAAAAGAAAACGGAAAAGAACAACCCCAGAAATAAAAATAGAATTTAGTAAGTATGAGTGTGTGGGACGAATGTTAGTGCTAAAGAAGGGGGTAACATACGAGAGAATTTGGGAGATTAAAACTTAACAGAGAGGGTTTTTTAAACTTTAACGGAGAACTTGTAAATCAGAATAATAACAGAACTAAAAATAGAACGAGGAAGGTAATATGGTTCAACCCACCATATTGCAAGCTCTCTAACATTGATATAGGAAGTTTCTTTCTGAAATTAATTCATAAACATTTTCACAGTAAACATCCACTATGTAAAATTTTCAATAGGAAGACTCTGAAAATTAGTTACTCATGCGTTAGAAATATGGAGAAAATCCTATCTTCGCATAATTGCAGAATACTTAGAAACTACCATTGTAATGTGACTCAATCAAGTAACCCTACCTGCAATTGTAGGAATAAAGATCATTGTCCAATCGGGGGTAAATGTAAGTATGAAAATGTAATATACGAGGCAACAATCTACCCCGAGGAAAATATAAACGAGAAAAAATATATATAGTTATATCCGCCGGTGATTGGAAGCAGCCTCTATACAACCATACACGATCTTTTAGATATAGATGCCTCAGAAGTCAAACTTCCTTATCCAAACACGACTGGGATCTGGTGGATAAGGGATTAACCCCACTTTTGAAATGAAGATACCTATCAAGAGCCAGAACACCTAATAACTTCCGCGATCGGTGTGATCTGTGCATGGCGGAAAAATTTTTATTATCAAAGATAAGAATCAGGATGAACTGCTGAATCTTCGTAATGAGATATTTTCTAAATGTAGACATAAGAAACGATTCAAAACATAAACACCGTTTTGTAACATTTTGTCACTTATGTCAGTTCCATCTTGGTTCAAAACATCGGGCATGATACTTTAACGGAATGACTATTATCTTTATTATGTTTATCTCTATATAGATCATTGTGTATGTTTATATGATGAAGTATGTATTTCATTTTTTTTACCCCCAAATTGTTGAAATTTTACTTATTTAGATTTTAAATTCTAATTTATATGTATATATATGTATGTATGTATGTAGATATATGTGTATGTGTGTGTATGCATGTATATGTGTATATGTATGTATATATGTATGTATGTACTTAGCTGCTTGTGTATGTGCGTATATATTTAGGTGTGTGTGTATAGGTATATGTATGTATATGTATGGATGTATATGTATATGCATGCGTATGTGTGTATATGTATATTCGTGTATACGTATATGGATGTAGGTATATGTAGATGGATGTATATGTAGAGATGTGTGTATATATATGTGTGTATGTTTTGGTATGTATGTACCTAGATATATATGTATGTGGGTGTATATGTACGTATATATGTATGTATGTATAGCTAGACGGATAGATACAGGGATACATTGTTTATTTGTTTAAATGGGTGTATGTAATTGTATAGAAATGTAGGGTTTGAACTATATATGTTTAAGTGCACGTATGCGTATGTTCGTATGTATATATTTGGGTAAATGTGTAAGGACTGGATGCGTATGGATGTATGTGTGTATGTAGGTATGTGTGTGTGTATTTTTGTATGTATATATATATATATATATATATATATATATATATATATATGTGTGTGTGTGTGTGTGTGTTTATGTGCGTGTGTATGTATTTATGTATATGTATGTGGAAAATGTGTGTATATGGGTATAGGTGGATATATGTGTATGTATATGTATGTATATATGTATGTGTATGTATATATGTGTATATATATATATGTATGTGGGTATGTACATGTATGTATATGTGTATCTATGTGTGTATTTGTGTATATATATATATGTGTGTGTATGTATGTGTGTATATGTGTACGTGTATATGTATATATGTAGGTGTAATTATTTGTATATCATATGCGCGGTAATTATTAGAAAGCGCTTAGTATCAGAGATAGAGCTAAGATATTGAATCAGATATATGTATATGTGTATATGTGTGTGTATGTATATGTATGTGTGTATTTGTGTGTATATGTGGATATATGTGTATATGTGGATATATGTGTATATGTGTACATGGGTATATGTATGTGTGTATGTAGGTACACGCCTATGTGTATGTATATACGTGTATACGTTATTGTGTATGTGTGTATTCGCATGTGTTTTGAACATAAAAATATAGGTCCTTGCTAGATTAGATAATCGTCATATTTATTCTTTATATGTTTATATTTGATTTGTAACCTGTAGTCGATATTATTTTTGTCAAATTTTCTCAATTACGCAGCGTCCCTTTCAGTAAATGTCCTTCAATTTTAATTTCCCCTGCCCCATCTTTCTCCCCCACCACTTCTTTCCTTTTCTCTCCCTCCTTCTTATTCTGATCTTTAACATTAGATCGTCTATGGTGTGTGTATGTCACCACGAAATGTATCTTTAATGTATTAGACATCCGACAACATTCAATATTTCCCCCTTCCACTCACCTCTAGTTTTAATAAAACCCTCTCTGTTAAGTTTTAATCTCCCAAATTCTGTCGTATATTACCCCTTTCTTTAGCACTAACATTCGTCCCACACTCTCATACTTACACTATCTCTAAATTCTATTTTTATTTTCGGAGTTATTCTTTTCCGTTTTCTTTTTGAATTTGTAGGTCTGATGAATTGGATCGTATTTACGATTCCAATGGAATAAATTATGATCATGGAATATTAGGGTTTAAGCCTTTTTATTATATCCTTACTCTGTCCTGGACATTGAGTTCTACCTGGATTCTATCTTCTCGGAATTTTTTTATTCAAAAAAATATACATGTGTGTATATGCAACTGTGGATTTTGCATATATATGTGTATATTTACCACTAATATTATCTATCTATCTATCTATATATATATATATATATATATATATATATATATATATATATATATATATATATATATGACATCTAATCAAATCAAGCGAACATGTTTATGTATAACTATAAAAAATAATTTAAAATTTTCCTCGTTCCTTTTGTTCTAAAAATAACGATACTACTACTAGTAGTAGTAGTAATAATAATATTAACGACAACATTAAGCCTTTTTCGTTGAGAAACGTTAAATGTACATCACTTAGCATCTTCCATAGTTTCTTAGATTTACGAATCCATTTTTTATACTTTCAAGTATTTTTCAAATATATTTTAGAATGCTCACAGATGAAAATTGGAACGTTTTAGGTTATTTTTCTCCCGGGATATATGTTTCTGTGTATATAAATGCAGGTTTCTCAATAAACTTCTACATTTACCTTAATGAAGTTCCTTAGGGAACGTAACGCATTGTGAAAAACAGATTTATCTCTTGCTTTTATTTATACACAACCAAACACACACACACACACACACATATATATATATATATATATATATATATATATATATATATATATATATATATATATATATATATATATCCGCAACATCCTACACATGTTGACATACGAACACGTAGAGACGTACAGGCACATGCACAAATAAACGCGCGACCCGACACGTATACACACACACGAAGAAGAAGAAAAATCAACATGACAACGCTAAAAAAATCGCCTAAATTAGTTTTTAACTTAATATAAAAATCTACGAAACTCTGGAGTAGAGGTACTGAATATAATATCAATCCGATATATATATATATATATATATATATATATATATATATATATATATATATATAAAGATGACAGTAGAAAAACTGTAGTTATTGATGACGCGTTTCGTCCAATGTGGAATTTCTCTCTCTCTCTCTCTCTCTCTCTCTCTCTCTCTATATATATATATATATATATATATATATATATATATATATGAAGAAATAAACTCTTAAGATGTGCTATATTCATGGGATAAAGTGGTCAATATCAGAGATAGAGCGTGTGTAAATACAAAAGTGAATATTGAAGTCAACACTTAGAGGCAACAGGCTGTTTCATGCTAGACGCAATCGTCAGGCTATATATATATATATATAGGCATATCTTCATTCATGTTTCATTGTATAATGTATACATATTATGTCTATTTATTTTCATAATGGTCCTGTCCAGGCCTCTAATCAATTTCCTGATGCTAAGTTGAAATTCATGACGGAAGGTGCCGTAGTTTTTCTACCAAAATACTTTCGATCTTCGCAAAGACCATCCTCAGGGATGAATTACAAACACAAACTTATTGTAACTGTGATAAAATCTGCATTTTGTTGCGATGATGATATATATATATATATATATATATATATATATATATATATATTAAGTTGGTGCAAAAATAATGACGTAATAATGCTTTTTTGACGTATATTTAACGTCAAAAAACGACATTATTACGTCATTATTTTTGCACCAACCTAGTATATATATATATATATATATATATATATATATACGAGTTTAAATCGTTCTAAGACCGAGCTCGTAATTTAAAACACTCGTGTCTCAAATCAGTTTTCCTCAGTGAAATTAAAGGGAATATTTCCGATCCATTCCAGACAAAATCGCCCTCATTTTCCTAAAACTCATCCATATTTTTGTATTTGTGGGTTTCTTACAATCAAAAACGTGTGAATAAACGAGAAATATAGCTTACAATTTACAAAAATTGTAAAGAAATAATCTGTACCTAGTTTCTTTGAAGCTATGGTGTCACTAAAAGAATTTTGAAAAATAACTACAAAAAGATACAGCACAACACAACAGTTTTGTATCCAAATTGGAAAGAAAACGATTTTTAAAGTATTAATGGATTTTATTATTTTAATCCGACATTTTTAGTTCTTCTAGCGTTATTTTTAGGGTATACTCGTATTTGTGTAGAAGTTACGTTTAGATGTTAATCTATCGCATCGAAAATATTCTAAGGAGCTATATTCATAAGTTCAGGCGTTTACCACTAAAATTCACCATGTTACATAAACAGGGAACGAATCATCTTATCTTATTGGTATATGGAAAGTTCCGATTGGACAGCTTCTTCTCAAGATCTGCTACTTTATGGAAAGAGTCCCAGGAGAGTATTTCCCCGATAACTTCAGGTCTAGGGTCAACCGTTCTCTTTCCTACATATCCTTATAATATGCTAATCTTACTGTCTCCTCTTACGTTTATACAAAAGCCTCATTCAGTGACCCTCTACATAAGTGGCTCTTTGGCCTTTATGGATGAACAATAATAAAAGAAACTCATATCGTCGTCTGTCTCTTTTGCTGACAACCATACATACTGACTTGGTACAGATAGTAGTTAGTCTTTTCTTCCCCTTTTCCATTGCTACCTTAAAACGGTTTTTTTTAATCATGTCATCCCAGCCAGGGTGATAAAGCCACTGGGATACACGTGGTTTCAGGGAGTGAAGAGAAGTGAGGAATGAACAATAAAGAAACAAGTTTCAAGAAGACAGATGATAGCGATTGATGTTTCATCTAAATTTGTGAAGTTTCTAGTCATCAGAAAATAAAAAAATCGGAAGGGATTTTCATAGATACGAAGTGGGAGAGAAGAAACCCTTAGAATAGAAGTGGCGGTTTCATCTCCTTAGTTCAACAGTAAAATGGTGAGACCTAGTTGCCAATCTAATAACACTGTTAAATTCATGAAGACTAGAAAAATGAAAGTTCATCAGCCCACCTGTCATGAAAATATTTGTAGAAAAGGCTGAGGGAAGCACGTCATGTCAGTAAGAAAATAACTCAGGTCAGGATCGATTATATTACAGGTCCTTTTTTGAATCTCTCTGTCTTTTTTACAAATACTTTTATGGTAATTGCTCCGAGGAGCTGCATTCGCTGGTTCCCAAACTTCATGAATTCAAATGCCCTACGAGGCTGGCTCTCACCCTTTCACTGTCGAAACTACTAAATGTAGCCGTCGCCTCTACTCCAATAGCTTCACATCTCGCACCTCTCGTCTGTGGAACACCCTTCCCTATTCTAGTTTCCCTGAGAGCTATAATCTCCAACTATCCAAACGTAATGTCAATCAGTATCTACAGTTGCCTTGATCTATCCACTATCCTTCTCCTCATCCTTTCCTCTATCACTCCTATCTGCTCTCGCTCCAAATCTTCTGTAACTCCTTGTGTCCTAGTGGCTTCCCGTCTTGCTTGGGGTGAAACGCTTAAAAAAATATAGCGGGATCACCAGACAAGATATGGCAGCAGTATTCAATGCACAGACGAAGGTTAGATTTATCAATGTGCAAAATGAATTCTGATGAGAAAACTCTTCTGGCACTACACGGTGAAAAAATTTTCCTATCAGTAGAAATAGCTACTGATTGAATGTCGTCAACTGATTGGATGTTTCCGGTTCTTGCCAATGGAAGACGTAGAGTGTTGCTTATCTGGAATTTCATATTAGCCATGCAGACAAAAAACGTTATCTCTTGTGATTAAATTATGTTGTTAAAATGATGTCTACCAATATTAAATCCTGGTCGGGTATCTAATTTTCTTGACTCCTCTTTCTGTGTCGGTTAATAAAATCTGGTAAGAAACACCTCTTTCTATTTTTGTTATTCACAAAGCTTGATTTCTATTCTTATGCGGACACGACTGTATCCGTGTTGTGGAGTAGCTGAACACCCCCACAATATGGGCTAGTCTATTTAAACAGCACTCTCTGTTACTGAGCAAAAGGAGTTACAGTTAACTCTGCTTGTCGATTCTCTGCCTACGGGCGGAGAGGAACCCAGACGAGGCCATCCCGAAAGGCAGATTCCCATCTTGGGAGGTAGACAGCTACCCGATCCCGAGTATACGGTGTCTACAGGCAGTTTTTACCCTAGACAACTGGCTCGGAACACTCCACTTTAAAAACTGGTCTTGTGCCACATCTCGCCTTGTCGGGAGGTCTCGAGTAAATACCAAGGAATTAACGATTAACTGTTTATTACATTAATCTGTGTTCACAACCGTGTACTGTATTATTCTCCGGAAACTATTTCTTATTTTCTATATGTGTGTCAAACTTTCCTATTTACGACACAATAAACCGGTAGGAAAAATAAACTACTTCAGCCATTAAACAGATTTTCTTGATGTGTTTTCACACACGCTTCCATCTTTAGAAGGAAACGTACAACTCGTAGTGGTGCAACTATAGACAATTTCATTGCCTATTAGTCATTCAATAAACTAAAGGACATAGAGAAATGGACCTCCATTTGGCGCATTCTCCAAGCTGAGCAAAGGATGACCAGAACTCGTTAGTGGAGAGCCCTCGGACGAACGCAATCAAAACACCATCATTTCAGCTTTTAGAATTTTCCTTCTGCCTTTTCCTTGCAATGAAGTGAAGTGCGACAAGAAAAGCTGCCAGACTTCGTCTATTAACCAACTCACTAAATAGATTTCTTACGAGGCACTTACAAATAGAATTCCTCATTTAAACTTGAATACGCAAGCGTACCTATTTTTTCTTTATATTATTATTATTTCATTTTCTTTTTTTTTTTTTTTTTTTTTGCGTTTTTTGCTCTACGCCGAATCAGACCGCGACCCTTACGTTCTGCCAGCACGCCGTCAAATGTCACCTGATGTTTCTTAGGCCTTTAACCCTTCCAATTAACCCGGTCCAATTTCTTTGCGCCAATCGTGGCGGGTCTTTTAACCTCATGTCATTTTGCCCAGTCTCCTTGGTTCTTTTTGCCGAAAGATAAATTCGCGCCAGAAAATCACTTATTGAATTCAGATTTACTTTTTTTGTCCCCTTCAATTCGAATTCAGTATATATTTTTTCTCTTTTCTTTTTCTATCTCTCTCTCTCTCTCTCTCTCTCTCTGTATATATATATATATATATATATATATGTCATAACCTAGCATTTAATGTAAAATTCTGGTAACAGTGTTCCTGGTTGAACGAGTGTAGATTCTGGTTCTTCTATTCTATCATCTCTCACTTGAAGACTGTTAAAAAGTAAAATAATACAATGGAAAATTACACACACACATATTCGACTGAAACAAAGTACGTAGCGTCTTTCGATAGGTGGATTTAGAACACAAGGTTGCATTTCACACGCCACAAATTTATGGTATATATATATATATATATATATATATATATATATATATGTGTGTGTGTGTGTGTGTGTGTGTGTGTGTGTGTGTGTGAGAGAGAGAGAGAGAGAGAGGCGCGATGAACTCCCGAGCAGTTTTCGAAGTATGATAACAGACAAATCAACTCCTGAAATTGAACAGCCAGATGACCCGATGATTTGATTATAGTGGTGGAAGTATTCTGCAGAATCCTCCAGACGTTACTGAGGAAGAGAGTAGAGAGAACGTATGCAAATATAATGTCACATGTTCCCCAAACGACCTCAGAGTTTTGAATTCAGAGTTGTCCTTCTCCTGGACTAGTTGCTGATATATATATATATATATATATATATATATATATATATATATATAGTCTGTTTTTACATTGAGTCCACTCTGGATTTATATCCTCTTTCAAATTATCGATACAGATTACCAAATGTTATATATAATTGATAACAGAAGCCATTGGTTTATACCAACGACTGCCCATACTTAGCACTTCTCGTTTTCACTCTCACGTGGTCATGTGTAATGTCATGAGCCCCGGCGCGATTTTCACTTTCAGCGTCTCGTATGCACGAGTTTGTTGTTGCTTGGAAATCTTCCATGCATACAAAAGCAGACTATCATTATTGTTATGTTTGTGTATTGTTTAATTCATTGTAATGCAATTGTCATCTTTGATGATGGCTAATGTAAGCCTAAGCTTAGATAGGATTATAATCATGTATCAATATGGTGATTTTCTTTCGTCTTTCAATGATAATGTTATTAAGCTTATCATATGATATGAAAGGAATTTACATAAAATAAATAGACAAAACTAGTCTATATTATTTTATGAAACATGTATCAGTATATATGTGTGTGTGTGTTTGTGTTTGTGTGTTTGTGAAATATAAGAAGCATTTCTATCATTTAAAGTTATTTTATTTCTGAAAGAAGCCCACCGTACAAACACCAAAAACATGTGCCGTTTAATGGAGATAATCGTACTGTTCTTAAGTAACTAAATACGGATGTGTGAATTATGATCGTGAACTTTCAACTACGGTAGTTGATGATGACCAAAGTGAAAGGTTGTTTGTAAATAATCCCAGACATATTAACGATTTTCTAAATGACTCACATATGTGTTGTAAATTATCTAAATACTGTTTTTCTAATTCCATTATTAAAACATATAGAACATTGTGCCTATTACAGAACGAATCTCTTTATTTGGTATTTTGGAGTCTCTGTTAGCTAGAGCGCTCAGCAAAATCAGACCGGAAAAAATGACTGGAACAGTGCCAGTTCGTCAAAGACACTGGACTAAGAAAAGCAATTTTTTTTTCAGAATGTTATCAGGAAGAGAAATGCAAAAAGACTTGAACTTGTGTTTTATAAATTATGCAAAGGCGTTCGGTAAAACACATTACAAAGATCTGTTAGGACTGGTCAGCAACATTGAAATATTTGAGAGAAAGCTGTGTAAGACAAGAATGTGTCTTCTCACCAGACTTAATCAACCTACAGTAAAGCGATTCTGGAAGAATTAGAAGTCCTATCAGGGTTCATTATTGGCGGCCATATTCTTTCTAACATAGGATATGCAGATGATACAGTGTAAATAACAAACACGAAAAGAAAACTACAAAAACTCCTACAGAAAATAATGAAGGCAAGTGAGAAGAAAGGATTAAACATCAACTGAAAGAAGAGAGAATGTATGTTTGTTAGCAAAAGGATGAGCCCAAAAGGAAAATTGCAAATCAGCCATACCAATATCAAACAAATACAAAAATGTATTAGGTTGGTGCAAAAATAATGACGTAATAATGTCGTTTTTTGACGTATTTTTAACGTTAAAAAACGACATTTATACGTCATTATTTTTGCACCAACCTAATAAATATGTGCAAAGTATTTAAACAGAGGATGTGTAATGCGGCACTAAAGTCCGAAGGCATATTGGGATAGCCAAGACGTATTCCAAAAGCTAAGCAGAAGATTAAGAAATAGAAAAACGTCGCTAGAAATATGAAAAATAGTACTAAACTGTCACGTAATATCTATCCTCCTGTATGGGCGAGAGTTCTGGACAATCTCCATCAAAGATGAAGAAGAGATTGAAGCAATAGGAATGTGTTTCTATAAAAGGACGCTGAAGATACCATAAAACGAACGACAAAGTTTTCGAGAAAATAGAAAGAAAAAGGAAACTTATACTTAACATCAAGAAGAGACAGTTCAAATTTCTGAGCATATAATTTGGGAAGAGGGCTTAGAAAATTTGATACTCATCGGATAGATTGAGGGCAAGAGTAACATAAAAAACATACTTAGTGAGCATGACGGAGATATTAGGAGATATGACAGAAAGAAAATTTATTAAGCGCTACAAAAGACAAGAAGTTGTGGAGAGCCATGATCGTCTAACCCCTGCGGGGATACGGCACGTAAAGAAGAAGTTAGCTATAGATAATCCCATGTAGTGGAGCATCCTAAATTTCCAGGAACCGGTTCTGTAAAGCCAGTAATCTTTAGGAACCTATTTTCTTTTCAATGTGAGAATGGATACATATCACTTTATAGTATCAAAAAGAATTAAACCATTTTGATAATTTAGTGGAAAACCTTTATTTATTAAGATATTTCCAGATTGAAATTCTGTTCCCATCATATTTCTGTTCAGAAGTATGATGCTTTTTGACTCTAGTATCATCACCTGTGTTATGGTTTCTTAGCTACAAACTGAAACACTACAGTTCCAAAGATGTAATAGATGACTCATCAAATTTATGACTAGAAGATTTGCTATATTTTTAACTTCAAAATGGTATGGGACGTGTGTCTATTTACTAGGCGCGTGCGAGCGTAGCGTAACTAACATTTTACCTAAACCATCGGCTATTAATATATAAGATTATTTCCGGATAATCCAACAACCTGTTCGCTAAGATTTTATAATTTTAAGAATCGGTTCGCCAACAATGCCTACATGTCTTATTCTAGAGTTTCTGTTAGCTGATGTCTAAGGACATTAAAAATTATGTATTTTTGTATCTTTTATCTTGGTTTCTGTGTACTTTTTAATTCTAGTCCTAAGCAGCTTTCTATCTTCTCAGCTTTCTTTTGATTCTTTTAGGTGTTAAGCATCTCTATCTATTTTCTAAAGTTTCTATTTGCATTTTATATCTGTTAGCCATCGAGTGTTTCCTTTTGTTTTTCGTTGCTTTCTAGAATCTTCGTTCGCCTTGTAGACAATTCGTCTTCTAGATTAGGTTCTGCCACATCAAAAACTATACTGTTTTTTACAATATCAGATTGAAAACAACCTATCAAGTAAATTCAGTACGTGAGGATCGTAAATTTTTTTATGTCAATAAATAAGTAATGTGTTTATAAATACGTTTGACTCGATATAATGCCATAAACAGAAACCCCGAAAGTTTTGTTAATAAACATAATTACATATTTTTTTATGTCTATATACGTTGATGTGTCATCTTGTTTTGGAGTAGCGGTACGTTTCTATTTCAACAAAGTGGACACTGCTCCAGCGGATTTTTTTTTTTTTTTTTTTTCGACCATACAGAAATCTCATACAGAAAATTTTTGATACTTTAGCGTCGGAAAAACACGTCAAATAAGAATTTAGTGGTGGGTGCGTAGCTTCACTATGAGTTTTTTTTTCTGTTTATTTGTTGTTGTTTTTTTTTTGTTGTTTTTTTTTCATAGATAAAAAAAAGGGAACTTTGTCAGGAAAATAGATTTTTTGATGGACAGTGATATTATTGTCGATAGCAAAGATAGTTAATGCGCAAAGGAAATGTAAGTTGGAATCATAGTCCATCAATCATTCTTAGCACAACAGCACCATTTTTAATATGTGTCTTAGCCACATGAGGCGCTAACACACACAACCACGCAAATGAATGCGCATTTGTATATGAGAGAGAGAGAGAGTATATAAGTAAAATTATGTACGCTTGTGAACATAATCCATTAGAAGCCAATAGAAATAAACTTAAGTCAAAATTAATAATTGTTTACAATAAGTCATATAATAAAAACTCTAGATATAATTAATACCTGGAATACTACTTGTGAAAATAAAATAAAATTAAAATGATTTTAGGGCCATATGACGGTGAAACACCGGTTCTCATCGAAGAAGCAACGTCAAGCAAGTCAGTATCTAGATGGGTGACCGCTTGGGAATACTAAGTGCTATAAGCTTGAATGTGCAGGTGGGGAAATGGAAAACGTCTCGAAATTTGGAAATCGGCGAGCCGAGTTCCAATTCCACTTGGGCTCGTTATATTCACTTATGCGTAGATACTCGTGGTAAAGTTATGAATCCACTTCTTCTCCCTCAATCTATGGGGTAATTAGTTTGACTCGTATAAGTAAATCATTCCAATTCCAAACGCGTTTGTTATTTTCACTTACGGGCAAAATCATGAAAGGTCATTTTCTCCAGCTAATAATGAGTAGAACTTGTATCAGTAAATCCTTATTTTCTTTAAAAAAAAACAATTCTTGCAATCTAAAAATATATTGTGTCTGTAACTGAAAAAGGTTGATAATCCGTATAAAACAAATCAATAAAAAATGATTAAGACGAAAGAAACAAATACCAAAAATCAATATGTTTTATGTAACAAACGTTCAAGATAATATTACTAATAATAATAATTAAGTTTCTTCCTTTGTGTTGTGTCCCTTTAAGATGTTGTCTCTCAACAACTTCCTACTATCTGCAACGGAACAATGTTTGTTTTATTTTATCATTCCTCACACTTCCTTGCGTGCTAATCCTTTACACAAGCTTGTTAGGTTTTCGTTTGCTGATTGCATTTTTCCTTCTTACCTTCAATATGTCCGGTCAGTGTCCGGTCAGTGCCTCATTATATGTCCCAGAAATTCCAACTGTCTTATTCTAATTCTAAGTATAAGTTTCCTTTTTGTTTCTATTTTCTTTAAAACTATCAAGATTTTTTTTACATATTCCGTCTAAAGTATTCTCAGCATCCTTCAGTAGAGTTACATCTCTGTTGCTTTAAGTCTACTCTTGATCTGTGACTTTAAACATCTTTAGTTCGTAGCATTCATACTGGGCTGTTGCCTTGTTACTACTAATACTACATGGTCTAAAAATTAATACTAATACTACATGATCTAAAAATTAATACTAATACTACATGGTCTAAAAAAGGTAACATTAAGATGTAAGAAATACGTGTCGATATTAATATCTTCGTCCATGCATTGAATATTACTGTCATGTCGTCTGGTTCTTCCGCTATTTATTTTGAGATTCTTGATCAAATACAAAGAAGTATCTGCAATGTTATTTGTCCTGAGCTGGCATCTCGACTTAACTCACTTTCCCACCTGAGCAACGTGGATTCCTTGTGCCTTTTCTAAAAATATTTTTTCATTCTGATCAACTTTCCTCTATGGTACCTAAACTTTATGAATTTAAGCTCAGTAGATTACTGTCGGCAGGATCTCATAATTTTACAGTTGAAATAGCAAGAGGTAACTGCAAATTCTATACTAACAGTTTTGTCTTTCACACTTCGCACTTGTAGAACTCTCTTCGGGCTACTTACTTTCCAATCAACTTTGATTTTCAAAAACTAAAATCGAAAGTCAATCGTTATCTTGTCTCCTTAATTTCTGTTCTTTTAATTTTCTATTTCATTAATGTTTATCTTTTATTCACACACAGTAACATTTTGTGCCTTAGTGTCTTTATTGCCTTACTTTTAGTGAAACGATAAAAAAAAATAAAGAATAATATTTCATTTTTTTTTTAGCATTTCACCCCAAGGCGGGATGCCACTAGCACCCAAGGGGTTACAGAGATTGGGAACGAGAGTAAAGAGACGTGTTAGAAGAAAGGATGAAGAGAAGGACAGGGAATAGGTCGGGTTATCTGAAGATGTCGATCGACATTACATTTGAATAGTTGGAGATTATAGCTATCAAGGAAAAAAGTAATAGGAAGGGAATTCCAAAGACGGGAGTCGCGAGTCATGAAGCTATTGGAGTAGAAGAGACGGCCACATTTAACCGTTTCGACGGTGGAAGGGTGAGACCGAGATGCGAACTAGTTGCACGTTTAAATTCATGCAGTCTGGGAACTAGCGAAAATAGCTCGTCGGAGCAGTTACTGTGAAAGTATTTGTAGAAAAGACAGAGGGAGAGGAGGCAGGTTTGTGAAAGAGCGACAATAGACGAGATGCCAGATCAGGGCCAATTACATTGCATATCCGTCTCTGGATTTTGTGGAGCACCTTAAGACAAACAGCGGGGGGGATCACCAGACAATATATGGCAGCAGTATTCCATGCAAGGGCGAATGGTTTATTTATAGATTTGAAGGATGGACTTAGGCGAGAAAAAATTTTTGGCTCGACTTAAGGAACTTTCCTTGCGGTGGATGAAGCTATTGATTCAATGTATTTGTTCCATCTAAGGTCAGCGGACAGTATGAGACCAAGCAGTCGCAAAGAAGTGCTCTCATTGAGTTGAGCATCAGACATTCTGATTGGAGACAGAGATGGTTCCCTATGGTGAGTAATAGAGATCAGTTTTGTTTTTGAGGCATTAAAGTTAACCAGCCAATTCCTACCCCAATCTACAACCGATTTGAGGTCCTTTTCGAGACTAAAGGCCAGGTTAGTTTTACCAGCCAGTTTGCTTTTTGAGGCAGGAGTAAATAGTAGTGTCGACTGCATAGATGCCTACATGGGAACTGATGTCATCAGGAAGATCGTTAATGAAGATAAGCAACAGAGTAGGGCCCAGGATATAGGCTTGGGAACACCTGTGTTCGTTGGAAAGGAACTGGAGGAGAATCCTTTAAGGACGATCTTCATTACACGGTTTTGAGAGAAATGATCGTATTGTCAAATACTCAACCTGAAATTCTGTATGTTTGAAGCTTACGAAGGAGGCCCGTATGCCAAACCCTATCAAACGCTTTAGAGATATCGAGAGCCACGACAAGAGCTGCTCTGTTATTGTGAAGTGCTTGGTAAACAATTTCAGTTATGGCCATGAGCACCTCAGCTGTAGAACGGGCAAAGCTGAAACCATATTGCTTGTCAGAGAGCAGATCATGGGATATAAGATGTTTAACCACTTCGGCGTTGATTAAAGCTTTAAAGACTTTGCCGAAGAGTGGTAGGAGACTGATAGGATAGTAGTTATATGTCTTAGAAGGATCGCCAGAGTTCTTAAATACAGGTACAATAGATGAGGATTTCTAGCAGGCTAGAAAGCAAGATTCCTTGAAACGGTAGTTATGTAATTTGGAGAGGGCAAGGGCCAGTTCAGAAGCACATTTCTTCAAGAAAATAGCTGGTATCCTGTGTCCACCGCTAGCCTTATGGGAGTTTAGTTTAGAGATGACGCCCAATACAAACGACGGGGTTATGTGCAACTCGCTCAATAGAGCCTCAGTTCTAGGGGGAATCGGGTATGGATATACCGGATGAGTCGAGCGTTGAGTTGGATAAGAATTTCCGAACAAAACACTCAGCCTTATCAACTGAAGAGGTCAGGACCTCAAATTGGTTGAACAAAGGAGGTATTGTTGGATTTCTGTTTTTAAGTACGCTCTTGCAGAGATGCCAATAATCCTTGGAGCCGAATTTGCGAGATGCAATACGTTGTTTCATTCTATCAGAAAATAGTGACTTTGGTTCATTGAGGACACGCTTGCACTCGTTACTGGCTGAGACAAAGAGACGTCTGTTGAAATCTGGCATGTCAGTACAATATAGGCAGAAGAAGTGATTCCTATGGGCAATGACAGCTGAGCAAGCAGCAGAGAACCAAGGGGATGAACGCGATTTAAACTTATATTTTCTTGCAGGGATGAAAGCTTCGATTACAGCTTTTACCCAGGAAATCTCAGAAGCTCATTCTTTAACGGGGAGCTTAAAGATCACATCCCAGGGGACATCGCGAAAGATATCCCGGAACAGATCCCAGTCTACACGTTGATAACAGTAAGATGTTCTGTAGGTAGGAGCTTATTTGTTGTGGGTGAATAGAAGGAGATGTTGACAGACACAACAGCATGATCAGAGTTTCTAAGAGGGAAAGTGTAATAATTATTTAATATTGCTAAGAATAATAACACTATTAGTCCTGGAGATTATACTAAACTACATCCGGGTGATTGGATGTTTTGAGGACCGTGGAATCACCTCTTAATTGCTGTTGTTCCAAAGTCAACCTTGACGCGGGGTGGTAGCACCTGTTAGGGTCCCAGCTATGGGCAAATAGTGAACACCTAAACAAAATCAAACCCTATGAAAGTACATTTTATAGTAAATATGCCAGCAATACTTTTTTTATATAAAAAAATTACCAACAATACATATTTATAATAAAATGACCAACAATAAATATTTATATTAAAATTATGAAATTACTTCAAAGCTCCCAAGAAAATGACAATTTCGGCATTAAATGAGCTATAAGGATTTGACATAATGTTAAACAAACAAATCAATCAATCTTATTTGAAATAGACGCTTATTTTTACTTATTGACAAATGTGTATTACGTCTATCGGTCTGCCCAATTCAAGAAACCATCGGAAAGAAAGTTTGTTCTTATACAGGGATTGAACCTGTGACTCCTTTTGTGTCCACCTTAATATCGTTTGAAGTAATAAAAATGTAGGATTAATAACTCAATCAGTCTTTAGAAAGTGCTTCGTTTCCGTTTCGGATAAGCAAATAATACGAAACTAAGCAAATGAATCAGATAAGCAAATAATTTCAGATACGAAACTAAGCATATATGGGTTCTTGAGAAAAATAATTTGTGTGAAGAGGATGTGCTTTCCTTAAAAAAGAAAAATAGAGGCTTGTTTCACTGTGTCGTTTTTCATGGTCTCGCGTTTAAGTACACCGTATCAAACGAGAGAGGTAGGTTTGATCTCAACTGGAAAATATGTTTTCTTTATAAACATGTCTCGAATGCACAGGCCGATAGATATAATATGCGCTGTTAAAAAAATGCATCTATTTCAAATACGAAGTGGCCACTATGATAATAACTTTTAAGGTATTAGGTTGGTGCAAAAAATAATGTCGTTTTCTCACATAGTAACATATGTGAGAAAACGACATTATTTTTGCACCAATCTAATAATAAAAATGTCGGATTAATAAATAAATATATTTATTTTTTATTTCTTATATAGGCCCCAGAATCAGTAACCTATATTGTCAGGTAGTGTAATGGTGCTGAAAAATTATCAGCCTGGCCTATTTTCCCCAAATTCGCCAAACTGATCAAATATAATTTATTTTGGAAGCTTTTCTCAACCGGCCCGATAACATTTTCGCAACCTTCATAAAAGTACAGGCTCTCCACATTTGAGAAAAACCTGACCTTTCACTATCGTGTATGTGGGACACAAATAAAACGCTCTGTTTCTGTAAACTATCCAGTTCTGAATTTCCTAATCAATTGGTTTCAGGCGGCTGGAAACCTAAGACAAATAACTGGACACTGAACAAATAAACGTGCCATTTTAATCCTGACCAACAAACAGCCACACAGGAAAGTAGACATTGACTAGAATGGAAGCTAATTGTCCAAATCTGATGTTGCTGATCAAATCGGGGCAATTGACCAAAAAATGTAGAATCCATTTAGAATTCGCGATGCTACATTTCTTGATCTAATAACACATCATGGCAAAATGGCAAAACCAATGTGGCGCGGGCCTTGTCCGTTTGTATCCCACAAAAAGCTAAATTTAAAATTGATTACTTTGATAGCAATGTGACTGTGTCCTCTGTGGTAATATGGCCAACTGTGCGCTATTTAATCGTGATGAAAAGAGTGAGCAGGCAAGTTCGAATCCAGACGAGACACGAGTCTGAATATTTAATGAAAAATCTGGTCTGTCCGCATATTTATAGTTTAACGACGTTTCGGCATGCTTATATATAGTTCGCTTCATAGGAAACTGTTTCCAGTATATGATTAACTAATAGATTAGCCAGAGACTCGCCGCCTAGCTGGATATGAGCCAAGTGAAGAAAATAGATAATTATATATAAAGAGAATAGATGTGATGTATACAGGAATTTTAGTATATAATGATGCGTAGATGTTTTAAAACAATCCAAGATAGAGAGAGAGAGAGAGAGAGTGAGAGAGAGAGATAGAAGCAGATTAAGTTAGATAGAGAGACAGATAGATAGATGGAAAGGGATTATGACAGAGAGACAGATAGCGACTGCAATAGATAGATAGATAGATAGATGTTAAGTTAGAGAGACAGATAAGAGAATGCAGTAGATATATATATATATATATATATATATATATATATATATATATATACGTATTAGGTTGGTGCAAAAATAATGTCGTTTTCTCACATAGTAACATATGTGAGAAAACGACATTATTTTTGCACCAACCTAATATGTATATATATATTAGAAGAGATTATGATAGATAGATAGATAGATAGATAGATAGATAGATAGATAGATAGGTAGATAGATCCCCCAACTACACCCAGCTGCGCTTTCACACTTCGCTATATCTAATGTTTTTCATTATTCTTACAAGCGATCAGAAAATATTGATTATATTGCTACGAAGATATTCCCTTAAAAGCATTAACACTACTTCCACAAGTTCTTTAGCTTACTACTTAAGGATTTAGTGATAATGTTCAGAATAGATGCACTTTATGTGTAACTTTCAGTGGGAAAAAAACATGGAGTAAGATCAAATTTTCGAAGATTGAACATATATGCTTAACATGTATTTATCCAGCAACAACTAAAACATCTAAAAATCAAATACTGTTATAACATTAGGGAAATGTAAATGAAAGAAAAAAGCGAAAGAAAGAGTAGAAAAAGAAGATGAATAAAAAGGGAGGAGACCGGAAAAGGAAGAGGAGTATGAATATAGAAACAGCAGAAGGACGAAAAAGGATTGAGGGAAGAAAAGGGCGATAGGAAAAGCTGATATTAGAGGGAAAGGAAAATTGAAAAAGAAGAAACAGAAATAAAGAAGAAAAATAAGAAAACGATAGCAAACAGTGAAGATACAAAAGAAGCGATAGGGAGAAAATAGAAGATAAAGGAAATCAACAGAATAAAATGGGCTTAGGAGAAGGAGGTGGAAAGTGAAAAGAAACATAGAAAGAAAAGGAGGAAGGAGGAGGAAGAGGAGATGGAAGAATACGGCATTAAATAAAAGAGAAGAGTAGCGGAAGTTGAGCAGAGAGAAAAATGAACTGGACAAAAAAAAAAAAAAAAAAAGAAAAATGGGAAAATAAAAGCAAATGAATAATAATAATAATAATAATAATAATAATAATAATAATAATAATAATAATATAAAGGGAGAAGATGAAGAAGAAAAATATATAGGAACAAATAGGTGAGAAAAAGAGAGTAATAAAAATAGGAAGAAGAGATTAGGAAGTGGAGGAGGCCAGGGAAATGAGCAAAGAGAAAAATAAGAGGAGAGAGAAGCAGAAAATGAGAAGAGCAAAAGCAGATGAAAAGAAAATCAAAGAGAAGAAGAGCAGGAAGAGGAGGAGGTAGCAAGTAAAAGTGGATGAGGAGGAAACCGAGGAAATATGTTGGAAGAAAATAAGAGAGGAAAGAAGCAGGTGTGTCGGACAGCAAAGACGAAGAAAAAGAAACAGAAGGAGGGAAAATGAAAGAGAAGAAGAAGAAGAAGAAGAAGAAGAAGAAGAAGAAGAAGAAGAAGAAGAAGAAGAGTCACATCTAAGACAGTGTCTCAAGTCCAAATAACACCAATTTCGCAATGTAAGATCTGATTGGCTGAAAACACTGTAACAAAATCCAACAAAAGTGCACCATTTCCAAACAATTTAGGATATTTATTTATTTTCGCTTTCCGTCATAGAAATTCGTGTTGGGTCTCCTGACAAATCTGACCTTCAAATTGCAGTGGCCAATTCATCAACCAACTAAAACGCCAACGGAGAAAAACATGAGTGTCGGTTCGGTGTGGGCTAGTAAAGAAATTTGCATTGCTAAACAGGCATGCACACACCCATGGGGACTGACTCTGGGCAAAGCTTTTTACACGCCAGCGTGACACACATTCCAACCTGATTGACTCAGCACGCGTCTGATTGACACGCAAAAAGGCCGGCGTTTGGCCTTCGCTAATGGAAACCTCGTTTAGCGAAGGACGCCGATCCATTGCCGCTCGAACTAGTTGTCCTTTTCGAAGACTCCACGGAGAGTTTAAAGAGAAACAATCTTAGGGTGAAGGCTGGGCGTGGAGCAAGGATGGAAGCCGTCAACAAACCAGAGGAAAGTGAGGGTAGCAAGCAAAAAAAAAAATATCCTAATCAACAAAAAAAAATAAAACGAATATCAAGCAAAAATATGTGTAGAATATCGAAAATACGAAAGGTGCATGCGCTTAAAGTTGAATGATACTGTTATGTGTCACTTCAACATGACAGCTGTCGTAAGCGGGACGCTAGGGGGCGTTAGCCAGGCAAATAAATGTGTTGTGGTAAAGCTGGTAGGTTGCTGTCATTGGCCTGAAGGCGGAATTTGAACTGAAACAAGAAGTTGGAAAAACTAATAACTTGTCAGATGAATTTTTTAAAAATAAAATATAATGGCGCGGTTCGACAAGCGGTTATTGACTAAGAAAGTACAAGTGGCCAGTCGAGTTCAAATTCAGGCTTCAAGAGTTTTTACTCATTTCACACTAATGCCCACATAAAAGGCATAAATCACTCTCTTCTAACAACTAAATATATGTTAAACAGTCAGGTAGCTTAGCCACGATAGCCTTGGTTGGCAACCTGTCTACGTGAAAGACAACTTTGCGGACCTTTTGAATCCGGCGTTTCTGAACAATTTTAACCCTTCTGAGTAAAAATTTTCAAATAATTGGTATGTAATTTTTCACGGTAGATATAAAATTAATTACAAAAAAAAATATAAGCATTATACTTAATAGCAAGAGAGTATGATTGCATGCCTTCACTTTATCGCCAGAATTCTTTCTTTGTGCGCCAGTCTACCCAAAAGGTGCTGCTTCTCTTGATGCACAAGAATAGCAAAACACGACGCAAGTGTTTACCCACCGTTCAACCAATGACAATTTTTCTCTATCACCGCTAAAGAGGTGGTCAGGGCTCAAACGGTTAGAAGGCGAAAAAGGCAACACGAAGTCAGTCCATTATCTGTCTGTCAGTGTTCGGAAATATTTTTTTTTAAACGAAGGCTTCTAAATATCTTCTTGGGTATTGTACACCTTTTTTTCTTAGAACGTTGGCGATCGTAGCTCAGTACAGCTTCCTGTTTTTTGTTGCACTTTGTCGCTTTGATAATTTGTTCTTGCCATTTGTTAATAATTAAATTAGATTCTTTAATTTATTTTGCTGTTATATGATTAAACTAATATATTTGTTAAGATCGCTTACTACAACAAACCGGAGAATTTTGTTTTTCTCTATAAAAGACCGGAGGTTACAACGGGCAAAATGTCGTGAATGTTACATTAAATATGACGACAGCAGTCCGAACAATGTAAATGCACTTAAAATTGAATGATACTGTTATGTGTCACTTCAACATGACAGCTGTCGTAAGAAAGCGCTATGGGGCGCCACGGGAAGATAGTGGTTCAAATATATGTCTATATATCTGAAATGAGGTATTGATACAATACCTCATTTCAGAAATAAAGAAAGATGTAATACGTGTTCTAGAGATCTCATATCAAAAGTGTATTTTGTTTACTTTCATTATCTATTTCCCTATACCCTGTCTCGTTGTCTTCATTTTACGTCACCAATTTTTACATTTATCTATGGCAATAAATGATGATATGCATCTTAATAATTCATTGAATGGCGATAATGACGTATCTTGTAAGTTCAGACAGCTGTTTTGTTTTGTTGTTTTAATTTATATTTTTTCAAAAAAATAATTGCCCGAATAATTTTCTCAAGATGAATTTCTAATAAATGTCGAGATTAAAAAAGAACATATTTGTCAGCAAAATGAATCGGAGGGAAAATATATTACTCGTGCTTGGGTACCTCGAGGCGGTGTAATGGTTAACAAGCCTGTCTCGCTAGAACAATTACAACCGAATCGTGAGTTCGATCCTTACTGAGTACCCCTTAGTTTCGGCCTTGTGCCACATCTAAGCTACGCTTGGAAACTCACTGAAAACGAGTAATTATTTTGGGCACTTCGATGTGGTGTAATGGTTACCAAGCTTGTCTCGCTAGAAAAATTGCGACTGAATGGTGAGTTCACTGGGTGCCCCATACTTTCGCCCTTGTGCCACATCTGGGCTACTCTTGGAAAATCACTGTAACTTACTCATGCTTTCATTCCAGCCAGGAAATTGCAAGTTAAATCGCATTCATCACTTTGGTTATCACCTGCATACTCAGCCGCTATAGCCCACAGGAATCACTTCCTGCACCAGAGCAACGACACTGAATGCAATAGACGTCTGTTTCTGCTCGTAACGAGTGCAAGCGTGTCCTCAATGAAGCGAAGTTGAATGCTTTGCTCGGAAATTCTCTTCCAACTCAACACTCGACACACCTGATTTTCTCCCTAGAACTGAGGCTCTACTGAGTGATATGCGCATAACTAAGTCACTGGCCTCGGACATCATTTCTAAATTAGACTCCTATAAGGCAATTAACGGTGACGGTATCCCAGCCGTCGTCCTAAAGAAATGTGCACCCGAGCTGGCTTTAGTTCTCTCCAAAATCTACAACTATTGCCTCGTTGCTTCCTGCTTTCCTGCTTGTTGAAAGCCCTCCTCTGTAGTTCCTGTTTTTAAGAACTCTGGAGAACCGTCTCACCTCTCAAACTACCGCCCTATTAATCTCCTGCCGCTTTTCGGCGTAGTATCCGAGGCTTTAATCAATGCTGAAGGGGTTAAGCATCTTACCACTCACAACCTACTCTCTGACAAACAATATGGCTTCCGTTTTGCCAGGTTTACCGCTGATGTGCTAAAGAACTGATGTGCTAACGAATGTGCTATCAAATCGTGAAATTAAGGGTTTTTTGAACGGTCCTGCTTCCTGGTCATTTCAACGAACGCGAGCGTCCCTCCAAGGATCTGTTCTGTCACTTGATTATAACGGCGAAGCTCGAGCTGTGGATCTAGATATCGAATTTGTTCGATAGGGTTTGGCATGCTCCTAGGCTAC
The DNA here is from genome assembly GCA_963932145.1 of Acanthosepion lycidas. Taxonomy (NCBI): domain Eukaryota; kingdom Metazoa; phylum Mollusca; class Cephalopoda; order Sepiida; family Sepiidae; genus Acanthosepion; species Acanthosepion lycidas. Next base: position 32,439,969 of record OZ010593.1, on the reverse strand, counting down.
GACATTGGTGGACGATTGTTTGATTTAATCCACTCGTTCCTATCAAATCGTGAAATGAAAGTCCTTTTGAACGGTCTTGTTTCCAGGTCATTTCAGCGAACCCGAGCGTCCCCTGAAGGATCTGTCCTGTGTCCTACGCTATTTCTGATCTTAATCAATGATCCCCCTGATGTGCTTAGTTCCCAAGTAGGCATTTATGCTGATAACAATGCCATTTATACCTGTCTCAATAGCAATTCCGTCAGCTGGCTGCTACTCTTAAAAACGACCTCCACTCTGTGCTTAAATGTGACAGGAAACGGCTCGTAAATTTTAATACCTCGAAAATAAAACTGATCTCATTTAACCAACATAGGGAAACTTCCATGCCCGCTATCAGCATAGCTGATGCTAGAATTATGGAGAGCAACACACTTCGCCCGAATTTTTCAACTGACTTGAAATGGAACGACTATAATTAACCAATAGCTACATCTACTGCAAGGAATATTGGGTCACTTTGTCGTTCCAGGAGGTTCTTCTCGTTAGAGTCCATCTTGCACATTTACAAATCTGCCATTCGTCCGTTCATTGAATACTGTTACCATATCAGCTTAGATGCCCCAAAGAAGGATCTGTGATGTAATCGGTCCTGACTTGGGATCTTGACTTCAGTCAATTTCGCATCTACGTAGTATGGCTTACCTCTATCTTTTCTACAAATATTGTCATGGTTACTGCTCTAGCGAGCTTTTTCTCCTAGATCGCGGACTCCGTGAGTTTATCCTTGCTACTAGATTGGCAACTTGTTTTACTAGTTTACTGTTGAATTAGTTAAATGTAACCCCTATTTCTTTTCCAACAGTTTCTTTTCTCGCACTCCCCACCTATGGAACTTCCTTCCGTTTCTTTGCTACTCTGATAAGATAACTACAATCTTGAAAAATATAAACACAATTTCAATCGCCATCTTCTTTCTTGAACCCCATTCAGCTTTCGTGCTTTCCTTAGTCCCCACTACACTCAGTATTTTCTCTCACCTTCTCTCGTCTACGTACTAGTGGCATTCCTGCCTTGGTTGTGGTGAAATGATTAAAAAAAAATCAAATCTCAACCAAATTTAATCTTTAGATGCATAGATAGATATGAAGGTGAGTCAATAAGTCAGTACCTTAATATAGAGCAATTAATTTTTTGATCGTCTGAACCGAGTCTCATTTTTGTACGGTGGCTAAAAGTCAACAAATGACGGAGTTGATTTGGTCATCGAGCCCTGTTTATAATACTATACGAAGCACGGCTCGGATTGGGGAATCGGGAAGTTGAGTTCGAATTGAGCGTCGAAGCATGAAACAGACTGTCGCCGCTTAGTTTTGATCAAGGTCTCCATTTTTATATTTACAGACGCTCTATCTCTGATGTTCAGCACTTTTACACATAAACATAGCATACCTTAAAACCTTATTTTCTATCATATATATATATATATTTATGTGGGTGTGTGTGTGTGTATGTGTGTGAAAATATAGTATATTACAGAAAACCTTATTGTAACTAATCAAAATAACCCCATCAAATGTAAACTAGCGATGACTAATATAGTGTATCACTTTCACTTCCCAGTACAAGACTGGTCCTTGTCACAAATCAATTACCTATATCGGACATACAACCACCTCCTTGAGTAGATGCCACACGTGTCAGCTATTAGATCAAAATATATAAAAAAACATTTACCAAACCATAAATTTACAAGGGCCGCTTTGTCAAAAACAGTAAAATTCTATTCTCGCATTACCAGAAACGTCTCACGAGAGAGGCCCTGTATATCAAACATCTCTCACTTACTATCAACCTCACCTTAGTCAACAAAGGATTGGAGTGTTAAAGGGTTTTTTTGTTTTTTTAAATTGAAAGATGCTCACGCGAATTCCAGCCGCGATCAACGCGCTCGTATATATTTATTTTAATATTCTTATGTATATATGCAAAATTATATATATATATATATATATATATATATATATATATATATTTAAGTTATAAGGAACTTGGTAAACCGAATTGGTAAATCCAAAGAGGATGAAATCCTGAGAGCTCAATGTTAGGACAGAGCTAATATGTAATGAAAAACAAACCACTTTAATGTACCATTACGATAATTTATTTCACCTAAATCCTTTTTTAAGGATTCAGGATCATCAGGTAAATCATCCAACAACGAATTGAGAAAAAAAATGGGATTAGAAATTGGTGGTTAGTGTAATTTTTGTAATTTAATAGAGGGGATTGAGAGTGGTAGTTAAACAGACAATATAAAGTATAGGGAGGGGTTAATTTTATATCTCTCTTAAGTATGTTTTATATTGGAGTAGGAGGAGTGACAGAAACTTGACCTCTTTAGATGGTTAATAAAACGGAAATGAATTGTAGAAAATGTATACAAGTGAGTCTTACGGTAAAGAGAGAGATAGGGGGAGAGGGAAGGAGAGATGGAGTTGTTATAATTTGTTTTAACAAAATTATGTAAAAGATAGTTTACAATGTTTGATAGAAAATTCGATGTCTGAAAAAAATGTTGTTATTAACTTAAATGTTTAATTTTTTAAGTAAATAGTTTCAGGACTAAATATAACTATTATTGTAATAAACATATTTATCTAGGACATAAAGAAATATTTAAAATCTTAGTTTATTCACCCGACTAATTGTATTTCCACAATATATAAAAAAAAAAAAATAATATAACATCTATTTTAATATTTAAAATTAATTTATGAATGTAATTTATTTATTATATTGGTAAACTAAAAGATTAGGTTTCATTATTTAATAGAATTTGAGGGTAATATTAATTTTCATTTATTCATATATGCCTCACAAATGTATTCATGCATACGATCATTAACAAAAAAAAAAAAAAACATTTGAGATAATTTACACAAAAATTCATTTATCCTCGTACATAAACTATATATACATTTTACAATCTTTATCTATATTTCAAAATATATATAGATTTCACAGTTAAAATTTAATTTTATCAGTGTGATTTCGGAAGTGTTTCATTTTAAAGGAATTTAGCTAATATTATTACTATTATTAATAGTCAAAGAATGGTATATTTAAATTTAAATTATCAATTTAGAAATGAAACTCCCTTCAGAAGAAAACAAAATTTAAACTATAGAATATTACAAAAGAAGGACATTACAAATTAAGAAAATAAATTAAAATGTCATTAGAAAGACCCAATATTTCATTTAAAATCAATTCATGCACGTACGCACATATATACATACACGCACACACACACACACATATATATATATACATATTCTGAAGGGAGTTTCATTTCTAAATTGATAATTTAAATTTAAATATACCATTCTTTGACTATTAATAATAGTAATAATATTAGCTAAATTCCTTTAAAATGAAACACTTCCGAAATCACACTGATAAAATTAAATTTTAACTGTGAAATCTATATATATTTTGAAATATAGATAAAGATTGTAAAATGTATATATAGTTTATGTACGAGGATAAATGAATTTTTTTGTGTAAATTATCTCAAATGTTTTTTTTTTTTTTTTTTTTTTTTACTTGTTAATGATCGTATGTATGTAGGGATTCACATGAATACATTTGTGAGGCATATATGAATAAATGAAAATTAATATTACCCTCAAATTCTATTAAATAATGAAACCTAATCTTTAATTTAGTTTACCAATATAATAAATAAATTACATTCATAAATTAATTTTAAATATTAAAATAGATGTTATATTATTTTTTTTTTTTTTTTTTTTTTTTTTTTATATTGTGGAAATACAATTAGTCGGGTGAATAAACTAAGATTTTAAATATTTCTTTATGTCCTAGATAAATATGTTTATTACAATAATAGTTATATTTAGTCCTGAAACTATTTACTTAAAAAATTAAACATTTAAGTTAATAACATTTTTTTCAGACATCGAATTTTCTATCAAACATTGTAAACTATCTTTTACATAATTTTGTTAAAACAAATTATAACAACTCCATCTCTCCTTCCCTCTCCCCCCTATCTCTCTCTTTACCGTAAGACTCACTTGTATACATTTTCTACAATTCATTTCCGTTTTATTAACCATCTAAAGAGGCCAAGTTTCTGTCACTCCTCCTACTCCAATATAAAACATACTTAAGAGAGATATAAAATTAACCCCTCCCTATACTTTATATTGTCTGTTTAACTACCACTCTCAACCCCCTCTATTAAATTACAAAAATTACACTACCCACCAATTTCTAATCCCATTTTTTTTTCTCAATTCGTTGTTGGAAGATTTACCTGATGATCCTGAATCCTTAAAAAAGGATTTAGGTGAAATAAATTATCGTAATGGTACATTAAAGTGTTTTTTTTTCATTACATATATATATATATATATATATATATATATATATATATATATATATGAGGCACGCTGTGGTAATGGATGACGGCTCGGATTGAGGAATCGGGTTGCTGAGTTCGAATTCTAAACGAACCCTGCTAATACTCTTGGGAAAGTTATGAATCCTCTTCTTCTCCGCACACCTTTGGGTAAATCTTAATACAAAATAGCAGGACAGGCTGGGTTCCAGAGCCTTGGCTGGCATATTGTCTAGAAGAAGAACAATTCTGAATTCAAAACCTTCGGAGGGTCGCTTAAGAATCTATTTAGCACACGGTGAACCAGGCCTCTGTATTCGAATCTTCAAAAAGTGTGGTTGGTTCTGCACAAAACCTTCACCACTATAATCAAACCATATGTGCAGGTTCTCTGGCTGTCGGTTTCTAAAAGAGTTCCCGGTAGGCGTGGGTCAACAGCCCGCGCTGAACAAGGACGGGAGAGTCCACGATATATATATATATATATATATATATATATATATATATAGTTTATGCAAAACTAGGTAATCCGTATGGGTAGACTCAATGGGGAGATATCCAGAGAGCTCAATGTAAATTCAGAGCAAATAAAAGGAAAAAGATACAATAAAATAGAATAAAATAAAATAAATCATGAGAGAATGTTCCACTCAATTTGGATAAAGAATTGAAATGGTACATTGTCGAAAAAAAAATCATTCGACGCAGTAAGAGTGGGGAAAACCCAGAAGAGAGCAGCGACAGCCTGGTAAGGGTTGCAAAAGGAGTCCTCCTCTCGCGACCCGCTCCAGCTAGGTCTAGTAACAGAGAAGAAAAAGAAGTAATAATCCTCCAGCACGACAAATAACCAGTCTCGCGTCGGCTGATAGAGAAAATAGGTCTCGTGAGAGTACGGAGGACGATTTTTATAAGGAGGCTAACCTCTTCCCACAATCCTTCTCCGACCAAGACCATAAATATCAGTTGGTCATTTGGTTCCAGTTTAGTTGGACACAATTGCCCCGAGGCTGAGGCAACCCGTCCGTAAGTAACCCCCTCTCTCTTCTTCTTTCCTTTTCTTCACAACTCACTCATGTCTTCTCTCTCCCCGCTCACTTCCTCACTTCGATAATTTACATATGCTTAATACGGCCTGTCAAAAACGTGTAAATTTCTTTTCATTTTTCATTTCAACCTTTTAAAAGGTCTGTGGTGAAATAATTTATTACATGGAACCTTAAAGTGGTCTGTTTTTTATTCAAATATATATATATATATATATATATATATATATGTGTGTGTGTGTGTGTGTGTGTGTGTGTGAGTTACAAGAGGACAGCATATAGCGAGTAAAACTGCATTTAAATTTTTGAAGATTAAAGTTGGCTGGAGAGCTGTAAGGACTTCCGCAAGCGATAAGTGCAAGAAAAGAAAGCGTTAGCATAGAACTTACGGCGCTCGATATGGTCAGCTCAACTGTAAATTGATGAGATTTCAGCGCAAGCCTTGTACAGCACTTAAATTCAAAAATTGTAGGTACCATAGCGACGAGCTCATCCGAACAATTACCATGAAAGTATTTATAGAACAGACACAGAGATGCAATTTTACGGTCATGGAAAAGTGATTGAAGACGAGCCGCCAGATCAGGACCAATAAATATTGCTGGTTCTTCTTTTGATTTTATCAAGGAGTCCAAGTTATCTAGCAGAGGCACTGGGCTATATATGGCAGCACTATTCAAGGCATGGACGAATGGTAGACGTAGATATATAAGATGGATTCTGGAGAGAAATATTGTCTCGCACGACACAGTGAACCAACTTTCTTAGCAGCTGATCTAGCAAAGAATTCAATATATTTTTTCCACTTCATGTTAGCTGAGAAAGTTAGCCTGAAAAGGCACAACGAGTCACTGTTGGGAGTTAGCATCAGCCATGCTGACGGAAGGCAGACAGCGGTCTCCCAGATGGTAAGAGGTTTAAAAATGAAAAAAAAAAAATAACCAACAGAATCAACAAAAAAATTAGAAAAGAAAACAGTAGATGAACACGTAAAAGGTAGAAGTTATGAGAGAAAAAAGTTCTTCAAATATCTTCAATCCGCAGCCTACAGAGGTAAACAACAAACGCTTATATTAAAAAACAAAGGGACACCTCGAGGCGGTGTAATGTTTAAACAACCTTGTCTAGATAGAACACTTACGACTCAGTAGTGAGTTTGATCCTCAGTGGGTGCCCCCTACTTTCGGCCTTGTGCCACATCTGAGCCATGCTTGAAAAACAAAAATAAAGCGAACACACTAAATGTAGATGGCAAGATCTTGTCGGCATTAAATAACCCATTGAAGTTGATATGCCGTAAAGCAAAACAACCGAAACCTGGCTTTTTCATTTACTGATAAGTATACAGTCTGTCTTCTTGCAATTGATAGTTAGTTCTAACTGATCAGGAAAAAACTCAGCAACAATATATAAAAACCACTTGGTTTGAGTTGATTCAGCAAAATATTTGACAGTTAAGTGGAACAGGCATTTGGCTCAGTAGAACACTCGGCAGACTTTAGCTCACTATAGAGCACTTTATGAACGAAGGTTATATAATATTGGGAATATATGCAATAACAAGTTTATCAGCTATTTCGCAGTGAAGGATAAAATAAGAGGTAGAACAGAAACAAGGAAATTAGATAAAATTTCACCTAAATTATTTACAGTCTCAAAAGAATATTTCGGAAAAGTTAGTAAACACTGAGTATAATTGAAACAATGATAAACAAAAATAATAGCAGAAACATTGAATGAAGTACTTCTTCTTTCCACAGAACGTAGACGTTCTTGGCTCTCCACAACTTCCTGTCATTTGTAGCTCTTAATATACTTTGTATTACTGTTATTTCTCCTAAACCCTATTCCACTATTCAATTACTCGAGCTCACTAAGCATTCATGCGCTGTTTTCCTCTGCCCCTCTCGCCTGTGAGTATCAGATTTTCCAAGCTCTCTTTCCTCATTATATGCCGCAGAAACCTCAACTGTCTCTTCCTGATGTTAAGTATAAGTTTCCTTTTTGTTTCCTTTTTTTATCTAAAATTTCGTCGTTGCTCACATGTTCGGTCCATGTTATTCTCAGCATCCTTCTGTAGAACCACATTTCTGTTTCTTCAAGTATCTTGTCAAACATAAAGGAGATTGTCCAGCATTCATACTGGAGGATAGATTTCAAGTAAGAGTCTAGTACTTTTTTCCATGTCTGTAACGAAGTTTTTCTTTTTCTTAGTACTCTGATTAGCTTTTGGAATGCTTCCTTGGCTATCTAATTATGTCTTCGGATTTCAGTGTCACACTTTCCGTCCTCTAGTAAAACACTTCCCAGATATTTAAATTTCCGCGTTTGGTTGATTTTGCTCTCTCTGATTTGCAATTCGCGCGTTAGGCTCATCCTTTTACTAAGGACCATGCATTCTGTCTTCATCTAGTTTATATTTAATCCTTCCATCTCGCTTTCCATCACTACCTTCTGAAAGAGGTTTTGTAGCTTTCTTTCTGGGTCTGCTATCAACACCGTGTTATATGCATACTTTACGTTGTTAAAATCCTGATATGAATTCTAGATCTCTCGGGATTGCCTGACAGTTTAGGGTTAATAAGTCAGGTGAGAAGCCATATTCTTGTCTTACACCTCAGATGTTTAATGACCTAAATAGATAGTATCGATGAAGGTTTACAAATGAAGATAAATAAAATAACGTTCCGTTGTAATGCATGTTAAAAGATGAAAGAGGATGAAGAACTGGAAGAATTCCTGGAATACAATTTCGGGGAAGTTTAACAAGGAGAAAAAACGACGTGTCAAGTGGACGGTTTTTCACTTGCCATCGGTGTTGCCGCAATCTTAATTCATTTAAAAAGCTATTTTTAGAATTTGAAAGTGTATTTATACACCTCGTTTTTTTGTTTATTTAGCAGAATAATTTTATATTTGCAATATTGTAAAAATATGTGAATCACACACAGTGCAATATTTATTATATAACATAATAAAGAAATAACTATAAAAACATTTTGTTATTCATAAATTTATAAAAAAATATCTGCAAAAAAAGACAAAAATGTTAAATAAACAATTAACGACGAGTAAATGTAATTATAATTTTGGACAAAAAAAATGCAAATTTCAAATCTTTCTTTCATTTGCTCTCGCCACATAAAATACTAAAATAATTTGCTAACATCTAGACCTATACTTTCTTTTTATAAGGCATTGAGTTATTTACTCATGCCTCCCGACTGAGACGAAATGCGACACAAGCTCAGGCTTAACGTGGTGAATTAGATCGCGTACACTCAGGTAAAAAAAAATTGCCTAGGCTCCCGCAACCGTCGATTACGCTAGCCTCGGTGGAGAGCATCGATACCCGTCTCTAGTGAAGTCAGAGTGTGCAGCTTCGGGCAACTGTTCCACAGGACCTGGTACCTTAAAGTATTATTTTCCTCAGCTGCATATCTGTCCGCGGACAGAGGCAAAACTGAGTCGTATTCTTCCCGAAGACAGAGATGCAACTGACAGATGATAAGTCTCCAACTCCAGAAAACTGACAAATAAACATGTTGAACACTATTTATTTATTTCTTAGACTGCTGATTTACTAGGATAGTTTTTAACACTTTCGGTGTCTCTTTTTAAGAAAAAAACTTTTTTAAAACAGTTAAATTTACTGAGGGGATAACAGTGTTAAGAGGAAGACCGTTCATTTGGCAAACTGTTTGAAGGTAGGTTTCTTAAAATTTGACACAGCTCCTTATGACTTCATGATTACGAATATGAAAGGAGCTGGTATATAATGATAGACTGGGAAAGCCCACATAGAAGATGGGGTGTAAGATTGAGGGGATAGCTGGTGAAAAAGGACAAAGAATGGAAGGGTCGTAGAAAGAATTGGAAAAAAGCAATACCCTGCAGTGAAACCAATAAAATAAAATAACACATGAATCCAATTGCAAAAATAACTACTATCAACAAAAGATACCATTCGTTCATGAAGATAACTATAATCTAAAACCCCGAATAATACATATAAAAAATAAACGTCATTAAGTTAAGTTACGGTATACGATAACCAGAAAATTTATAAAATATTGTACGTATGTGTCAGCGTAATGATTTTAAGATTACCTAGTATCTTAGTGTTAATTTTTTAATCATCAGTATTCAAGATTAACAAATACAAAATGACCTTGTCCACCTCAGAGCCGTAGCCGTTGACTGTAAATTTACATGCCCCTTGTGTGAGCATGACCTGTCTGATATATACATCAAGGACCAGATCCTCCGTGGAATAGCAAATGAACACTCCACCTATTTTATGATGCCATGGAACATCTCATTGTGCTCAAGTGGGATAGTCCATTGCTTAGGCTGTGATTGGCTGCTGGTACATGAGTGGAGGTATTTCTGTATAAATACCAGCTTGATTCAACAGTCAGTTTGCAGGGTTTGTATTAAGTTACAATCTGCTTTATTTTTGTCTGCCAGCTGGACGCTAGCTGGGACCCTTACGCTTTTAAGTGCTGTTGATTCTATTCTTATTCTACACAGTACAATGTGGTAAAGGCAGGATGTGTGTTGTGTTTAACGAATGCACGGCCGCAATTTTCGACGGATTTGCACCAAAATTTGCATGCACATGCTCCAAGTTAGCGCGAAGGCCAAGACCGATTTGCATTTCCCAGCTCCCATCGATAGTGGAAATAATCGATTTTTTCATGCTTCTACGGCAGTTTTCATGTAGTTTGTGTCCATTTTCTACTGGCCAGAGTGAGAGGCTATGGATGGCTGCCACGAATAGGCAGGAAATTTCTATTGGCCAGCGTGAGAGCCAACAGCTGACTGTCACGAATGTTAACTAGCATGCTAGCACGGAAAAAAAGTCGATAGCTGTATTCGTCACAAGTGGGAAAAATTTAAATCTTCATCGCACTTTACTCCAAATGGCTCATTCGCTTGCTTAAACTCAACCTCGATTCTGATTCCGCAGAACAGGGTTTGGTGTGAAAAAGTATTAATTGTTAACATTCTTTTTTCATTCGGTTTTTCCAGTTACGAGTCCTTTTTTAAAGCTGATCGTTTTGTGTTCATTTTGTTTAGTTCTTTTTTCGTAACAGATTTAATGTTTAGGATAGAGCTTAGAAAAAATTCTCAGTGTGAGATAGGCAAGAAGTAAGGAATGTAGCAACATCAGCACGGCAAAGGGCACTCCTTTAAAGGCAAGGAAGGGCAAAAAATATTTTAAGTCAAGTGATAGTGATTGCTGTATGAGTCGTACGATTTTTGAATCAAGCACTGGCAACACCGGTCCATGCTGCTAGTATATATATATATATATATATATATATATATATATATATATATATATATATAATATATGCGCGCGCGTGTGGGGGGGGGCAGCCTGCTGAAACTACGGTAAGTGAGGTGCAGTAATTTTAAGGAATATGTCCCACTTGTCCGCAACACGGTAGTAAGGGTTTGCATTTTATACCCATCATAAATGTCGTGCCCTAGTTTTGGAAATATTTTTAGACTTCAAAACTCGACTAGTACATCAAAATTCGGGGTATTTAATATTAGGTTGGTGCAAAAATAATATCGTTTTTTGACGTTAAAAAATACGTCAAAAGACGATATTATTTTTGCACCAACCTAATACATGTAGAAATATATAGCATTAAGCACCAACTGTTCTTCTAAGCAAGTTTTACCAAAACAAGGGATAGAAATTTTATCTCTATAGAAATTAAACATCGTCTTTTTCAAACTACGAATTACCTTCCATAAACCTGTTTACTTCAGATGCGAAAGGTAACCGTAGGTTTGGTTTTCAACACGACTAACGATTATTATGAATTATAATAGCCACTGTATGCCTCTCTGTTTGCCAACCGTTTTAAGAATATTCCAATTTTCACATGATTAGCCAAATTCCCTGAACTCCAAGAGACATTATGTTGAAATTAAAAATTATAATTGCAGAACGTCTACAACTTTGGCAAAGACAAATGTTTTAAATAAGACATTGCAAATTGTGTCTGTGTAATTATGACATGGTTTTAAAGCTAGAATCAGTGTGGAAATATAAGTTACACGTTATGCTAGTAGTTTTAAAAGGACTTTTTTTTCTTTTTTTAAGCAATTCACCCCAAGCAAGGCGGGAGTGCCACAAATATGCTGAGGGCTATAGAGAGTTTAAGTAAAGGAAAAGACTGGGTATTGGGGGTGAGGAAAGGACAAAAAGAAAAACGGAGGAGAATAAAAAGAATAATGAAGAGGGGGGTAAAAGAAAAATGGAGATGGGGTAAAAAGAAGAATGGAGGAGGGTAAAAAGATGAATGGAGGAGGGTAAAAAGAAGAACGAGAATCAAAACATCAGAAAATTTCGATTGACATTACATTTAAATTTTTGAAGATTATAGGGAAGCAAGTAAGAGGAAGCAAGTTCTACTGCCGGGAAGTACGAGAGAAGAAGCTATTGGAGTAGAAGAGGCGGTTACATTTAACTGTTTTGACAGTAACTGGGTGGGACCGAGATGCTAACCTAATAGTACGCTTAAATCCATTCAGTCGAGGTACCAATGAAAACAGCACATCAGAGCAGATGCCATGAAAATATTTATAGAAAAGACAGAGGGAAGCCACATTACGTCGGTTAGAATGTGACTAGATTCGAGAGCCCAAGTCTGGACCGATCACACTGCATACCCGTCTTTGGATTTTGTTGAGAACTTCGAGATGAACAGCGGGGGCACGAGACCATATATGGCAAGAGCATTCCATACATGGATGAATGGTAGATTTGTAGATGTGAAGGATGGACTCGGACGAGACAAACCTTCTGGCGTGATACAGAGAACCAATTTTCTTTGCGGTAGATACAGCTATTAATTCACATTGAGAGGATCTCGTGGAGTTGAGCATCAACCATGATGATAGAAGGCAGGGAAGTTTCTCTATGATGAGTAAATTACAGCAGCTTCGTTTTTGATCCATAAAATTCTCAAGCCATTTCCTGACCCAGTCAATCACAGATCGGAGGTCGTTTTCAAGACCAACAACCAGTTAACTTTGTCAGTATTACCGGATTTACCTTTGAGACATGAGTGAATTGTAGTGTCATCCGCTTAGAGGCCTACTTTAAAACTGGTGGCGCCACGAAGATCATTGATAAAGATCAGAAACAGTGTAAGACCTAGGATAGGGTCTTGAGGATCACCAGCGTCCGTATGGAAAGAACTGGAAGAGAACCTGTTCAAGACAACCTTCATTTCAGGTTTAGACAAGAATGATTGAATTAAATCAAATAACCCTTCTATAATACCGTATCCCTGAAGCTTACGAAGAAGGCCAGCATGCCAAACCCTGTCAAATGCCTTCGATATATCGCGAACAACTGCTCGAGCTTCGCTGTTATTATCAAGAGTTTAGTATACGTCTTCAGGGGCACCTCAAGGTGGTGTAATGGTTCGCAAGCTCGTCTCGCTAGAATAATTACGAATGAGTAGTGAGTTTGATCCTCACTGGGGGCCACTTACTTTCGGCCTTGTGCCACATCCAAGCTACGCTTGGAAAATCACTAGTATGTATCTTCAGTTATAGCTGTAAATATATCAGCGGTAGACTGGGCAAAGCGGAAACCATATTTTTTGTCAGAGAGCAGATAGTGAGAGGTGTGAAGCTTAACTACTGCATTGATTAAAGCCTTGTCTACTATGTTGGCAAAGACAAATGTTTTAATATAAAAGATTGCAAATTGTATCCGTGTATGAATGAAAAGTTTTTAAAGATAAAACTAACGTGGAAATGTAAATTACATATTCTGCTAGTAGTTTTAAAAAATACTTTTTTCCTTCTTTTTTTAAGCATTTATTAAAACAAGGGATAGACAATTTATTCCAATAGAATTTATCCATCTTCCTTTAAAAACTACGAAACACCTTCCGTAAACCTGGGTGTTGTAGATGCGAAAAATAACCGGAGGTTTTCTTTTTCAACACGACTAAGGATTATTATGAATTATAATAACCACTGTATGCCACTCTGTTTGCACAACCGTTTTAAAAATATTCCAAGTTTCACATTATTAGCCTCAGTATAAAGAGACGTTGCCACAAACCGCACACCTCACAAGAGATTCACAACAGCACTATTACTAAGGCCAGAGAAAAGAAAAGGATCCGGAAACCCTTTCCTAAACAGGAAACAAGGGATGAGTCTCTACTCCTGTTCAAAAGAGGCGGGAGGTGTAATAACCTGGCGGTAGGAAAGCATATCTACTCCTATTAAAAAAATAATTAAAAAAAACAAAACAAGAAAGAGACAAAAACAAACAACAAACAAAAACAAAGACAACAACAACGAACTTGGAAACTGGAGCCTCAATCTGGGCTGGGAAGCACAGCGCGAATTATATATATATAGATTTCACATGGACTAGAGGTCTAAAAGACACAGAGGGTAAAGGGGGATACTTGAACATTCTCTACACCTGCCCATATGGATTGTTATAGATGATTAGTAGAGAAGCATATGAGTCGGAGTATTATATAAATTCCGTCTGAATTTATAATGAAAAGGACATAAATCTCAATAACTCGAATTTACTTTCAACAATTTTTCCCAAATTTTAAAAAATCAATCCAGACGTCAAATCAAAGCTTGATTATATTTTTTAATCATTTCACCCCAGACAAGGCGAAAATGCCACTAATATACTGAGGATTACAAGGAGATAAAATGAGAAAAATGATTGAATATAGGAAGGAATGAGGGAATGATAAAAGATGAACAGGATTCAAGAAGAATTTTTTGATTATAGTTATCAGGGAAGCACAGAAGGGCGTTCCACAGGTGGGATGTGCGAGGAAAGAAACTGTTGGAGTAGAAGTGTCGGTTGCATTTAGCTATTTGAACAGTAAATGGGTGGGATCTGGATGCTAATCTAGTAACACGCTTAAATTCATGTAGTCTGGACACAAAAAAACTGCAGTTTGAATTTGAGAAAAGTTGTTTAAAGTAAATTCGAGTTATTGAGGTTTATGTGATTTGCATAATAACTTCAGACGGACAGCAATTTTATGACTTATATTTCTTCATATGAATAAAGACGAAAGGAAGACTTATCTTAGCCGAGGCATTTCGTCCTCTGAGGGACGTCATCAAAGCAGACGACGAAACGCGTCGGTGAAGATAAGTTTTCCGATTCTCTTTATTCATATTGTCCTTTTACGGATATATTCTATATGAAAGTTTTTCTTAATATGTTATATAGACTTCACAGCATCCCGAATCGCATCCTACACTTAAAAATGCCAGATATTTCATACATGACGATGCGTTCTTTTTTTATATTCAGCACAGCATGAAGCGAATTTTATCCTAACTACGCAGATAGATATTTTCGTCATTCAATAATCTAATCGTTAGATTCCAATGAGTATTTATTTTATATATCGATACGAGAAGTAAACTAATAATGTGAGAGGCAGTATGTCCATATACTTATTGCAAATATATCGAAAGTACTCGGAAAAATAAAATAAATAAATATAGTCATGGTATCTTCCTCGTACTCTTTAATTAAGAAATAACAAAGCTTATACGTGAATACGAAAGGACCTTATTTAAAAAAAAACAAAAAAAAACAAAATGGATAAATTGTTTAATCAAGCATGCTTAAATGAAAATATGTTGCCAAAGTATACGATATATACAGTGGGTACCAAAAGTATTTAACACATCGATTTTTCTTACATATCTCAAAAAATAACAGATCAATTTCAACGAAATTTATAGGAAATATATAAATGAATATTGTCGATCAAAACATAGAAGGAAAATTAAAAACCACTGTTTTGAGAAACATTTATTAACAATAAATAAAATAGCCCATATGCAAAAGTATTTAACACCAATGCAAATATTATTCTAGAAGAGACGTGTCGTCATGATTCCTACCCATATTGATATGATGTCATATGTCGACCAATGACAGCACTGCACGACACTCAACTGGCTATTAGATAACAGCTCTGAGACACTACAGCTATTCTGTTGCCACTACTGCAAGAAAATGGTGAAAACAAAAGAATTGTCGAACGACATGCGCAAGATCATAAAGAATCACAAAGATGGTAAGGGATATAGAAAAATCGCTCAAGATTTGAATTTGCTTGTGAGTACAGTTGGTGCTGTTGTTCGAAAATGGAAAAAATTCGATACTATTGAAAACTTTCAAAGAAGTGGTCATTCCCGTATCTTAAATGCGGCTAATGAGCGATACATTTCCCGTACTGTGAAGAAAAATCCACTTTCAATTCGTCGAGAAATTCAGAATGATTTGAAAAATGCCGGAATTGAAGTTAGTAAAGATACAATTAAAAGATCACTGAATCGTGCAGGTCTCACTTCAAGATCACCGAGAAAGACCCCATTACTGAAATGCCGAGATGTACAAGACCGTTTGAATTTTGTAAAGAAATATGAAATTGAATCTAATGATTTCTGGGAGAAAGTAATTTGGTCAGACGAAACGAAAATTAAGCTTTACAGACGAAACATGCGCACTCATGTATGAAAGAAAAAAGGAGTGGAATAGGAGACAGCAAATTGCATCAAAAATGGGGGCGGAAATATTATGATGTGCTGATGTGATGATTTTTCAGTTTTCTTTCTTTTTTTCTTTCTTTCTTTCTTTCTTTCTTACGTTGCCTCTGCAATTTCCTTCTTCGCATTCATTTCCCTTTAAACTGATTTCTTTGTTTCTTTCTTTCTTTCTTACATTGCCTCTGCAATTTCCTTCTTCGCATTCATTTCCCTTTAATCTGTTTTCTTTCTTTCTTTCATTCTTTCTTTCTTTCTTACGTTGCCTCTGCAATTTCCTTCTTCGCATTCATTTCCCTTTAATCTGTTTTCTTTCTTTCTTGCATTCTTTATTTCTTTCTTTCTTTATTTCTTTCTTTCTTTCTTTCTTACGTTGCCTCTGCAATTTCCTTCTTCGCATTCATTTCCCTTTAATCTGTTTTCTTTCTTTCTTTCTTTCTTTCTTTCTTTCTATCTTTCTTACGTGGCTTCTGCAATTACTTTCTTCGCATTCATTTCCGTTTAATCTGTTTTCTTTCTTTCTTTCTTTCTTTCTTTCTTTCTTTCTTTCTTTCTTTCTTACGTTGCCTCTGCAATTTCTTTCTTCGCATTCATTTCCTTTTAATCTGTTTTCTTTCTTTCTTTCTTTCTTTCTTTCTTTCTTTCTTACGTTGCCTCTGCAATTTCTTTCTTCGCATTCATTTCCCTTCAATCTGTTTTCTTTCTTTCTTTCTATCTTTCTTTCTTTCTTTCTTTCTTTCTTTCTTTCTTTCTTAAGTTGCCTCTGCAATTTCCTTCTTCGCATTCATTTCGTTTAATGTGTTTTCTTTCTTTCTTGCTTTCTTTCTTTCTTTTTTCTTTCTTCCTTTCTTTTTTCTTTCTTTCTTTCTTTCTTTCTTTCTTTCTTACGTTGCCTCTGCAATTTCCTTCTTCGCATTCATTTCCCTTTAATCTGTTTTCTTTCTTTCTTTCTTTCTTTCTTTCTTTCTTTCTTACGTTGCCTCTGCAATTTCTTTCTTCGCATTCATTTCCCTTCAATCTGTTTTCTTTCTTTCTTTCTTTCTTTCTATCTTTCCTTCTTTCTTTCTTTCTTTCTTTCTTTCTTAAGTTGCCTCTGCAATTTTCTTCTTCGCATTCATTTCCCTTTAATGTGTTTTCTTTCTTTCTTGCTTTCTTTCTTTCTTTTTCTTTCTTCCTATCTTTTTTCTTTCTTTCTTTCTTTCTTTCTTTCTTTCTTTCTTACGTTGCCTCTGCAATTTCCTTCTTCGCATTCATTTCCCTTCAATCTGTTTTCTTTCTTTCTTTCTATCTTTCTTTCTTTCTTTCTTTCTTTCTTTCTTTCTTAAGTTGTCTCTGCAATTTCCTTCTTCACATTTATTTCCCTTTAATCTGTTTTCTTTCTTTCTTTCTTTCTTTCTTACGTTGCCTCTGCAATTTCCTTCTTCGCATTCATTTCCCTTTAATCTGTTTTCTCTCTTTCTTTCTTTCTTTCTTACGTTGCCTCTGCAATTTCTTTCTTCGCATTCATTTCCCTTCAATCTGTTTTCTTTCTTTCTTTCTTTCTATCTTTCTTTCTTTCTTTCTTTCTTTCTTTCTTTCTTTCTTAAGTTGCCTCTGCAATTTCCTTATTCGCATTCATTTCCCTTTAATGTGTTTTCTTTCTTTCTTGCTTTCTTTCTTTTTTCTTTCTTCCTTTCTTTTTTCTTTCTTTCTTTCTTTCTTTCTTTCTTTCTTTCTTTCTTTCTTTCTTACGTTGCCTCTGCAATTTCCTTCTTCGCATTCATTTCCCTGTAATCTGTTTTCTTTCATTCTTTCTTTCTTTCTTTCTTTCTTTCTTTCTTACGTTGCCTCTGCAATTTCTTTCTTCGCATTCATTTCCCTTTAATCTGTTTTCTTTCTTTCTTTCTTTCTTTCTTAACTTGCCGCTGAAATTTCCTTCTTCGCATTCATTTCCCTTTAATCTGTTTTCTTTCTTTCTTTCTTTCTTTCTTTCTTTCTTTCTTTCTTTCTTACGTTGCCTCTGCAATTACCTTCTTCGCATCCATTTCCCTTTAATGTGTTTTTTTCTTTCTTGCTTTCTTTCTTACTTTCTTTCTTTTTTCTTTCTTTCTTTCTTTCTTTCTTTCTTATTTATGTTCCCTCTGCAATTTCCTTCTTCGCATCCATTTCCCTCTAATGTGTTTTCTTTCTTTCTTGCTTTCTTTCTTTCTTTTTTCTTTCTTTCCTTCTTTCTTTCTTTCTTTCTTACTTTGCCTCTGCAATTTCCTTCTTCGCATTCATTTCCCTTTAATCTGTTCTCTTCCTTTCCTTCTTTCTTTCTTTATTTCTTTCTTTCTTACGTTGCCTCAGCAATTACCTTCTTCGCATCCATTTCCCTTTAATGTGTTTTCTTTCTTTCTTGCTTTCTTTCTTACTTTCTTTATTTCTTTCTTTCTTATTTATGTTGCCTCTGCAATTTCCTTCTTCGCATCCATTTCCCTTTAATGTGTTTTCTTTCTTTCTTGCTTTCTTTCTTTCTTTCTTTCTTTCTTTCTTTGCCTCTGCAATTTCCTTCTTCGCATTCATTTCCCTTTAATCTGTTTTCTTTCTTCTTTCTTTCTTTCTTTCTTTCTTTCTTACGTTGCATCTGCAATTTCTTTCTTCTCATTCATTTCCCTTTAATCTGTTTTCTTTCTTTCTTTCTTTCTTTCTTTCTATCTTTCTTTCTTTCTTACGTTGCCTCTGCAATTTCTTTCTTCGCATTCATTTCCCTTCAATCTGTTTTCTTTCTTTCTTTCTATCTTTCTTTCTTTCTTTCTTTCTTTCTTTCTTAAGTTGCCTCTGCAATTTCCTTCTTCGCATTCATTTCGTTTAATGTGTTTTCTTTCTTTCTTGCTTTCTTTCTTTTTTCTTTCTTCCTTTCTTTTTTCTTTCTTTCTTTCTTTCTTTCTTTCTTTCTTTCTTACGTTGCCTCTGCAATTTCCTTCTTCGCATTCATTTCCCTGTAATCTGTTTTCTTTCATTCTTTCTTTCTTTCTTTCTTTCTTTCTTTCTTACGTTGCCTCTGCAATTTCTTTCTTCGCATTCATTTCCCTTTAATCTGTTTTCTTTCTTTCTTTCTTTCTTTCTTAACTTGCCGCTGAAATTTCCTTCTTCGCATTCATTTCCCTTTAATCTGTTTTCTTTCTTTCTTTCTTTCTTTCTTTCTTTCTTTCTTTCTTTCTTACGTTGCCTCTGCAATTACCTTCTTCGCATCCATTTCCCTTTAATGTGTTTTTTTCTTTCTTGCTTTCTTTCTTACTTTCTTTCTTTTTTCTTTCTTTCTTTCTTTCTTTCTTTCTTATTTATGTTCCCTCTGCAATTTCCTTCTTCGCATCCATTTCCCTCTAATGTGTTTTCTTTCTTTCTTGCTTTCTTTCTTTCTTTTTTCTTTCTTTCCTTCTTTCTTTCTTTCTTTCTTACTTTGCCTCTGCAATTTCCTTCTTCGCATTCATTTCCCTTTAATCTGTTCTCTTCCTTTCCTTCTTTCTTTCTTTATTTCTTTCTTTCTTACGTTGCCTCAGCAATTACCTTCTTCGCATCCATTTCCCTTTAATGTGTTTTCTTTCTTTCTTGCTTTCTTTCTTACTTTCTTTATTTCTTTCTTTCTTATTTATGTTGCCTCTGCAATTTCCTTCTTCGCATCCATTTCCCTTTAATGTGTTTTCTTTCTTTCTTGCTTTCTTTCTTTCTTTCTTTCTTTCTTTGCCTCTGCAATTTCCTTCTTCGCATTCATTTCCCTTTAATCTGTTTTCTTTCTTCTTTCTTTCTTTCTTTCTTTCTTTCTTTCTTACGTTGCATCTGCAATTTCTTTCTTCTCATTCATTTCCCTTTAATCTGTTTTCTTTCTTTCTTTCTTTCTTTCTTTCTTTCTATCTTTCTTTCTTTCTTACGTTGCCTCTGCAATATCGTTCTTCGCATTCATTTCCCTTAATCTGTTTCTTTCTTTCTTTCTTTCTTAAGTTGCCTCTGCCATTTCTTTCTTCGCATTCATTTCCCTTTAATCTGTTTTCTTTCTTTCTTTCTTTCTTTCTTTCTTTCTTAAGTTGCCTCTGCAATTTCCTTATTCGCATTCATTTCCCTTTAATCTGTTTTCTTTCTTTCTTTCTTTCTTACGTTGCCTCTGCAATTTCTTTCTTCGCATTCATTTTCCTTTAATCTGTTTTCTTTCTTTCTTGCATCTTTCTTTCTTTCTTTCTTTTTTCTTACGTCGCCTCTGCAATTTCCTTCTTCGCATCCATTTCCCTTTAATCTGTTTTCTTTCTCGCTTACTTTCTTTATTCTTTCTTTCTATCTTATTTCTTTTTTTCTTTCTTTCTTTTTTTCTTACGTTGCCTCTGCAATTTCCTTCTTCGCATTCATTTCCCTTTAATCTGTTTTCTTTCTTTCTTTCTTTTTTCTTTCTTTCTTTCTTTCTTTCTTTGTTACGTTGCCTCTGCAATTTCTTACTTCGCCTTCATTTTCTTTTAATCTGTTTTCTTTCATTCATTCTTTTTTTTCTTACGTTGCCCCTGCAATTTCCTTCTTCGCATTCATTTCCCTTTAATCTGATTTCTTACTTTCTTTCTATCGTTTTTTCTTTCTTTCTTTCTTTCTTTCTTAAGTTGCCTCTGCAATTTCCTTCTACGCATTCATTTCCCTTTAATCTGTTTTCTTTCTTTCTTTCAATCTTTCTTTCGTTCATTCTTTCTTTCTTTCTTACGTTGCCTCTGCAATTTCTATCTTCGCATTCATTTCCCTTTAAACTGTTTTCTTTCTTTCTTTCTTTCTTTCTTACGTTGCCTCTGCAATTTCCTTCTTCGCATTCATTTCCCTTAAATCTGTTTTCATTCTTTCTTACTTTCTTTCTTTCTTTCTTTCTTTCTTACGTTGCCTCTGCAATTTCTTTCTTCGCATTCATTTCCCTTTTAATCTGATTTCTTTCTTTCTTTCTTTCTTTCTTTCTTTCTTTCTATCGTTCGTTCCCTCTGCAATTTCCTTCTTCGCATTCATTTCCCTTTAATCTGTTTTCTTTCTTTCTTTTTTTCTTGCTTTCC
>OZ010593.1:32396395-32398895 GCA_963932145.1 Acanthosepion lycidas | reverse complement strand
TTTCTTTCTTTCTTACGTTGCCTCTACAATTTCTTTCTTCGCATTCATTTCCAATTTAATCTGATTTCTTTCTTTCTTTCTTTCTTTCTTTCTTTCTTTCTTTCTTTCTTTCTTTCTTTCTTTCTTTCTTTCGTTCCCTCTGCAAATTCCTTCTTCACATTCATTTCCCTTTATCTGTTTTCTTTCTTTCTTTCTTTTTTTCTTGCTTTCCTTCTTTCTTTCTTACCTTGCCTCTGCAATTTCCTTCTTCGCATTCATTTCCCTTTAATCTGTTTTCTTTCTTTCTTTCTTTCTTTCTTACGTTGCCTCTGCAATTTCTTTCTTCGCATTCATTTCCCTTTAATCTGTGTCTTTCTTTCTTTCTTTCTTAAGTAGCCTCTGCAATTTCCTTCTTCGCATTCATTTCCCTTTAATCTGTTTTCTTTCTTTCTTGCATCTTTCTTTCTTTCTTTCTTACGTTGTCTCTACAATTTCTTTCTTCGCATTCATTTCCCTTTTAATCTGATTTCTTACTTTCTTTCATTCTTTCTTTCTTTCGTTCGTTCCATCTGCAATTTCCTTCTTCGCCTTCATTTCCCTTTAATCTGTTTTCTTTCTTTCTTTCTTTTTTTCTTGCTTTCCTTCTTCCTTTCTTACGTTGCCTCTGCAATTTCCTTCTTCACATTCATTTCCCTTTAATCTGTTTTCTTACTTTCTTTCTATCGTTTTTTCTTTCTTTCTTTCTTTCTTTCTTTCTTAAGTTGCCTCGGATATTTCCTTGTACGCATTCATTTCCCTTTAATCTGTTTTCTTTCTTTCTTTCATTCTTTCTTTCGTTCATTCTTTCTTTCTTTCTTACGTTGCCTCTGCAATTTCTATCTTCGCATTCATTTCCCTTTAATCTGTTTTCTTTCTTTCTTACTTTCTTACGTTGCCTCTGCAATTTCCTTCTTCGCATTCATTTCCCTTAAATCTGTTTTCATTCTTTCTGTCTTTCTTTCTTTCTTTCTGACGTTGCCTCTGCAATTTCTTTCTTCGCATTCATTTCCCTTTAATCTGTTTTCTTTCTTTCTTTCTTTTTTTCTTTCTTTCTCTCTTTCTTTTCTTCTTTCTTTCTGTCTTTCTTTCTTTCTTTCTTACGTTGCCTCTACAATTTCTTTCTTCGCATTCATTTCCCTTTAATCTGATTTCTTTCTTTCTTTCTTTCTTTCTTTCGTTCCCTCTGCAATTTCCTTCTTCTCATTCATTTCCCTTTAATCTGTTTTCTTTCTTTCTTTCTTTCTTTTTTTACTTTCCTTTTTTCTTTCTTACGTTGCCTCTGCAATTTCCTTCTTCGCATTCTTTTCCCTTTAATCTGTTTTCTTACTTTCTTTCTATCGTTTTTTCTTTCTTTCTTTCTTTCTTTCTTTCTTTCTTTCTTACGTTGCCTCTGAAATTACCTTCTTCGCATCCATTTCCCTTTAATGCGTTTTCTTTCTTTCTTGCTTTCTTTCTTACTTTCTTTCTTTCTTTCTTATTTATGTTGCCTCTGTAATTTACTTCTTCGCATCCATTTCCCTTTAATCTGTTTTCTTTCTTTCTTGCTTTCTTTCTTTCTTTCTTTCTTTCTTTCTTTGCCTCTGCAATTTCCTTCTTCGCATTCATTTCCCTTTAATCTGTTTTCTTTCTTTCTTTCCGCCTTTCTTTCTTTCTTTCTTTCTTTCTTTCTTTCTTACGTTGCCTCTACAATTTCTTTCTTCTCATTCATTTCCCTTTAATCTGTTTTCTTTCTTTCTTTCATTCTTTCTTTCGTTCATTCTTTCTTTCTTTCTTACGTTGCCTCTGCAATTTCTATCTTCGCATTCATTTCCCTTTAATCTGTTTTCTTTCTTTCTTACTTTCTTACGTTGCCTCTGCAATTTCCTTCTTCGCATTCATTTCCCTTAAATCTGTTTTCATTCTTTCTTTCTTTATTTCTTTCTTTCTTTCTTTCTTACGTTGCCTCTGCAATTTCTTTCTTCGCATTCATTTCCCTTTAATCTGTTTTCTTTCTTCCTTACTTTCTTTTTTCTTTCTTTCTTTCTTTCTTTCTTTTTTTCTTTCTTTCTTTTTTTCTTACGTTGCCTCTGCAATTTCCTTCTTCGCATTCATTTCCCTTTAATCTGTTTTCTTTCTTTTTTTCTTTCTTTCTCTCTTTCTTTTCTCCTTTCTTTCTGTATTTCTTTCTTTCTTTCTTACGTTGCCTCTGCAATTTCTTTCTTCGCCTTCATTTCCCTTTAATCTGTTTTCTTTCTTTCTTTCTTTCTTTTTTTTCTTACGTTGCCTCTGCAATTT
The DNA here is from genome assembly GCA_963932145.1 of Acanthosepion lycidas. NCBI lineage: Eukaryota > Metazoa > Mollusca > Cephalopoda > Sepiida > Sepiidae > Acanthosepion > Acanthosepion lycidas. The sequence continues at coordinate 32,396,603 of OZ010593.1, read as the reverse complement.
CCTTCTTCGCATTCATTTCCCTTTAATCTGTTTTCTTTCTTTCTTGCATCTTTCTTTCTTTCTTTCTTTCTTTCTTTCTTTCTTTCTTACGTTGCCTCTACAATTTCTTTCTTGGCATTCATTTCCCTTTAATCTGATTTCTTTCTTTCTTTCTGTCTTTCTTTCGTTCCCTCTGCAATTTCCTTCTTCGCATTCATTTCCCTTTAAT
>OZ010593.1:32291395-32383895 GCA_963932145.1 Acanthosepion lycidas | reverse complement strand
TTCTTACGTTGCCCCTGCAATTTCTTTCTTCGCATTCATTTCCCTTTAATCTGTTTTCTTTCTTTCTTTATATTTTTCTTTCTTTCTTTCTTTCTATCTTTCGTTGTCTCTGCAATTTCCTTATTCGCATTCATTTCCCTTTAATCTGTTTTCTTTCTTTCTTTCTTTCCCTCTGCAATTTCCTTCTTCGCATTCATTTCCCTTTAATATGTTTTCTTTCTTTCTTTCTTTCTTTCTTTCTTTCTTACGTTGCCTCTGCAATTTCCTTCTTCGCATTCATTTCCCTTTAATCTGTTTTCTTTCTTTCTTTCTTTCTATCTTTCGTTGTCTCTGCAATTTCCTTATTCGCATTCATTTCCCTTTAATATGTTTTCTTTCTTTCTTTCTTTCTTTCTTTCTTACGTTGCCTCTGCAATTTCCTTCTTCGCATTTATTTCCCTTTAATCTGTTTTCCTTCTTTATTTCTTTCTTTCTTTTTTTCTTTCTTACGTTGCCTCTGCAATTTCCTTCTTCGCATTCATTTCCCTTTTAATCTTTTTTCTTTCTTACTTTCATTCTTTCTTTCTTACGTTGCCTCTGCAATTTCTTTCTTCGCATTCATTTCCCTTTAATCTGTTTTCTTTCTTTCTTTTTTTCTTACGTTGCCTCTGCAATTTCCTTCTTCGCATTCATTTCCCTTTAATCTGTTTTCTTTCTTTCTTAAATCTTTCTTTCTTTCTTTCTTTCTTACGTTGCCACTGCAATTTCCTTCTTCACATTCATTTCCCTTTAATGTGTTTTCTTTCTTTCTTTTTTTCTTACTTTCCTTCTGCATTTTCCTTCTTCGCAATTCATTTCCCTTTAATCTGATTTCTTTCTTTCTTCTTTCTTTTTTTCTGACTTTCCCTCTGCAATTTCCTTCTTCGCATTCATTTCCCTTTAATCTGTTTTCTTTCTTTCTTTCTTTCTTACGTTGCCTCTGCAATTTCCTTCTTTGCATTCATTTCCCTTTAATCTTTTTTCATTCTTTCTTTCTTTCTTTCTTTCTTTCTTTCTTACGTTGCATCTGCAATTTCCTTCTTCGCATTCATTTCCCTTTAATCTGTTTTCATTCTTTCTTTCTTCCTTTCTTATCTTTCTGTCAAAGGACGAATATTTTCTATGAAAATTTTTCGGACATTCAGGACGGTAAATGTTATTTCATACTGTTTATTATAAAAAGAGCATTTATTTAAATACTTATATCTATAAAAAGAACGTTAAATATAAAAATGCCTTTAATAAATATATATATATATGTGTGTGTATGTGTCTGATGGCAGTCATTCGATATATACCATATAATATGATCTATCTTTTTCAGTTTTCGGCATCTTATTCATTTTTATTGTAAATTATCAATTGATTTCCTAGTTGGTGTTTCTTCTTTTTCTTCTCCAACTACGCCTTCTTTAATCCTTGTTACCGATTCTATTTTTTTAATTCATCCTCTTCCTGTTAGACGATAAAAAGGACAAAGTACTTTTGAAACTAATGGCTGAACTTCCGGACAGCTTCCCCACTGAGACTGGTGACGTCACTTCCGCCAATTGATTTTTCTTTCAAAGAAGAGCGATGTGACGCTTTCTGTGTAATCTCTTACGCGACTGACTTTGCAATCCGCACTCGAAAGGCAAAGGACATCTACTGAGTGGAAAAAATTAAGGTAAAAATGGAGATGCTGCACTTTAAATTCGTGCCTGCTTTGAAAAGGGTCTCGGCGGGAGTGTCACGATATGCTGAAATGGAATATTTCAATGAAAACTAACAGGAGACATCAGATAAATCCTTTTTTTTTCTTTCCTTTCTGATTCTCATTCGACATTTTCAATCTAAATTGGAAGGAGAGACGTGCAGTGTACGTCGGAAATAAAGAGCGAAATGTTTGAAAAAGAATGTAGATAGATAGATAGATAGATAGATAGAAGCAAACTTTAATAGATAGATAGATAGATAGATAGATATGAACAGACAGTAATAGATAGATAGATAGATAGATAGATAGATAGATAGATAGATAGATAGATAGAAGCAAACTTTAATAGATAGATAGATAGATAGATACGAACAGTGATAGATAGATAGATAGATAGATAGATAGATAGATAGATAGATAGATAGATAGATAGATAGATAGATATGGACAGACAGTAATAGATAGATAGATAGATAGATAGATAGTTTCAGAAAACCTAGGAAAAGGGGAAAGTATACGTCAAGGAAAAGAAAAGTAAGTTGGCTGAGAGAGAAAGGAAGAAGAAATGATGCTTGAAAGTGAAAACATGATGAGGTGAGGTTAAAAGGATGAAGGTAACAGACTTGGTCGAAAGGTTCAGAAAAATCAAGGCAAAGAAAATGAAGGGAAATGATAATATCGTAATTTGATAGATCTTAAATCGTAAACTGATGCCTGGAAGTGAAATAAGTGACAGACGAAGGAGAAAATCTTCAAGAGAAAGGAAGTCAAAAGAAAAAGGGTGTTAAAAAAACGATAAGGAAGAATAAGTACCTGAATAGACAGGACAGAACGAGAGTGACGGCTAAATGCAGTGCCTAGAATACAAAGAAAGAAAGAATGAAGGAAAGAAGAAAGAAAGAAAATTAAAACGAAAAAGAAAACCCTAGGCAGGAATCGAATCAAAAGAAGAAAGTAAGAAAGAAAACAGATGAAAGGGAAATGGATGCGAAGAAGGAAATTGCAGAGGCAACGTAAGAAAGAAAGAAGGAAAGAAAGACAGAAAGAAAGAAAGAAAGAAAGAAAGAAAGAAAACAGATTAAAGGGAAATGAATGCGAAGAAAGAAATTGCAGAGGCAACGTAAGAAAGGAAGAAAGAAAGAAATAAAGAAAACAGTTTCAAGGGAAATGAATGCGAAGAAGGAAATTGCAGAGGCATCGTAAGACAGAACGTATGAAAGAAAAAAACAAAGAAACAAAGAAACAAATGAACAAAGAAAACAGATTAAAGGGAAATGAATATGAAGAAGGAAATTGCAGAGGCAACGAAAGAAAGAAAGAAAGAAGGAAAGAAATTAAGAAAAAAAGGAAGAAAGAATGATAGAGAGCAGATTAAAGGGAAATGAATGCGAAGAAGGAAATTGAGAGGCAACGTAAGAAAGAAAGAAGGAAAGAAAGAATGAAAGAAAGAAAGAAAGAAAGAAAGAAAGAAAGAAAGAAACTAAAATGAAATGGATGCGAAGAAGGAAATTGCAGAGGCAACGTAAGAAAGAAAGAAAGAAAGAAAGAAAGAAAGAAAGAAAGAAAGAAAGAAAGAAAGAAAGAAAGCAAGAAAGAAAGAAAACAGATTAAAGGGAAATGAATGCAAAGAAGGAAATTGCAGAGGCAACGTAAGAAAGAAAGAAAGAAAGAAAGAAAGAAAGAAAGAAAGATAGAAAGTAATTAAAATAAAATGAAATGGATGCGAAGAAGGAAATTGCAGAGGCCAATTAAGAAAGAAAGAAAGAAAGAAAGAAAGAAAGAAAAAAGAAAGAAAGAGTGATAGAAAGCAGATTAAAGGGAAATGGATGCGAAGAAGTAAATTGCAAAGGCAACGTAAGAAAGAAAGAAAGAACAAAGAAAGAAAGAAAAAAGATAGAAAGAAAGAAAACTAAAATTAAAATGGATGCGAAGAAGGAAATTGCAGAGCCAACGTAAGAAAGAAAGAAAGAACGAAAGAAAGAATGAAAGTAAGAAAGAAAGAAAGAAAGAAAGAAAGAAAGAAAACAGATTAAAGGGAAATGAATGCAAAGAAGGAAATTGACGAGGCAACGAAAGAAAGAAAGAAAGAAAGAAAGAAAGAAAGAAAGAAAGAAAGAACGAAAGAAAAAAAGAAAGAAAAAAAGAAAGAAAACCGATTAAAGGGAAATGAATGCGAAGAAGGAAATTGCAGAGGCAACGTAGGAAATAAATAAATAAATAAAGAAAGAAAGAAAGAACGAAAGAAAGAAAGAAAGAAAAAAGAAAGAAAGAGTGATAGAAAGCAGATTAAAGGGAAATGGATGCAAAGAAGGAAATTGTAGAGGCAACGTAAGAAAGAAAGAAAGAATAAAGAAAGAAAGAAAGATAGAAAGAAAGATAGAAAGAAAGATAGAAAGAAAGAAAACTAAAATGAAATGGATGCGAAGAAGGAAATTGCAGAGGCAACGTAAGAAAGAAAGAAAGAAAGAAAGAAAGAAGGAAAGAAATAAAGAAAGAAAGAAAGATAGAAACAAAGAAATCAAACTAAAATAAAATGGATGCGAAGAAGGAAATTGCAGAGGCAACGTAAGAAAGAAAGAAAGAAAAAAAGAACGAAAGAAAGAAAGAAAGAAAGAAAGAAAGAAAGAAAACAGATTAAATTGAAATGGATGCGAGGAAGGAAATTGCAGAGTCAACGTAAGAAAGAAAGAAAGAAAGAAAGAACGAAAGATAGAAAGAAAGAAAGAAAGAAAGAACGAAAGATAGAAAGAATGATAGAAAGAAAGAAAACTAAAATGAAATGGAAGCTTAGAAGGAAATTGCAGAGGCAACGTATGAAAGAAAGAAAGAAAGAAAGAAAGAAAGAACGAAAGAAAACAGATTAAATTGAAATGGATGCGAGGAAGGAAATTGCAGAGTCAACGTAAGAAAGAAAGAAAGAAAAAAAGAACGAAAGAAAGAAAGAAAGAAAGAAAGAAAGAAAACAGATTAAATTGAAATGGATGCGAGGAAGGAAATTGCAGAGTCAACGTAAGAAAGAAAGAAAGAAAGAAAGAACGAAAGATAGAAAGAAAGATAGAAAGAAAGAAAACTAAAATGAAATGGAAGCTTAGAAGGAAATTGCAGAGGCAACGTATGAAAGAAAGAAAGAAAGAAAGAAAGAAAGAACGAAAGAAAGAAAGAAAGAAAACAGATTAAAGTGAAATGGGTGCGAAGAAGGAAATTGCAGAGGCAACGTAAGAAAGAAAGAAAGAAAGAAAGAAAGAAAAAAGAAAGAAAAAAAGAAAGAAAACAGATTAAAGGGAAATGAATGCGAAGAAGGAAATTGCAGAGGCAACTTAAGAAAGAAAGAAAGAAAAAAAGAAAGAAAGAAAGAAAGAAAAAAGAAAGAAAGAGTGATAGAAAGCAGATTAAAGGGAAATGGATGCAAATAAGGAAATTGCAGAGCCAACGTAAGAAAGAAAGAAAGAAAGAACGAAAGAAAGAAAGAAAGAAAGAAAGAAAGAAAGAAAGAAAGAAAAAAAGAAAGAAAGAAAGAAAGAAAGAAAGAAAGAAAAAAAGAAAGAAAGAAAGAAAACAGAATAAAGAGAAATGAATGCTAAGAAGGAAATTGCAGAGGCAACGTAAGAAAGAAAGAAAGAAAGAAAGAAAGGAAGAAAGAAAGAAAGAAAACTAAAATGAAATGGATGCGAAGAAGGAAATTGCAGAGGCAACGTAAGAAAGAAAGAAAAAGGAAAGAACGAAAGAAAGAAAGAAAGAAATAAAGAAAGAAAGAAAGAAAGAAAGAAAGAAAGATAGAAAGAAAGATAGAAAGAAGGAAAGAATGAAAAAATAAAGAAAGAAAGAAAACAGATTAAAGAGAAATGAATGCGAGGAAGGAAATTGCAGAGGCAACGTAAGACAGAAAGAAAGAAAGAAAAAAAGAAATAAAGAAAGAAAGAAAGAAAGAAAGAAAGGGATAAAGTAAAAGCGAAAAACTGATGCTAACAAGGAAAAAAGAAAAATAAAGAAATAATAAGGAAAAGAAAAAAGAAAGAAAGATTTCAAGATCGAAAAAAGAGAAAGTGATGGCCACAATCAGAAGAATGAAAAAAAATGTAGAAATAAAGAAATAAATACGCAACCTCGAGAAACCGATGCCGAGAACTCGAAAAAAAGAAAGATTCTTTTTGAATAAAGAAAGTCAAAGCTAAATGCCAAAACCTAGAATGAACGAAACTAACTAATAGGAAGAGAGGGAAGTTTAGATTTCACTTTTGTAGAGAGAAAAAGAAAACATCCCAAGGCAACTGAATATATATATATATATATATATATATATATATATATATATATATATATATATATATATATATTAGGTTGGGGCAAAATAATGACATATGTTTTAACGTAAAAAAACATCATTATTTTGCACCAACCTAATATATATATATATATATATATATATATATTAGGTTGGTGCAAAAATAATGACGTTATAATGTCGTTTTTTGACGTGAAAAAATACGTCACAAAACAACATTATTACGTTATTATTTTTCCCCAACCTAATATATATATATATATATATATATATATATATATATATGGAAACTTCATTTTGTAAAAAAATGAAAGACCAAGCTTTTAATATAGGCAGAACATGTGTCATCGACCGCGCATTGTGAAATTCTGACAAAAAATTGAGATTACATGACGTTGTAAGAATCGAATATTCAAAACACATAACGGAATTATATCGAGCCGGTGCCTTCACCGTGACAAAGTCGTAAAACCAAGGTGGCTTTTCGAAAAGATGAGAGGCAACAAATATGATCATCCTTTTACAACGTTCACCCTGATCACGTGAGATATTTCCACGAGGGAAACCTCTAAAATTAGGTTGGTGCAAAAATAATGACGCCATAATGTCGTTTTTTGACTTCAAAAAATACGTCAAAAAACGACATTATTACGTCATGATTTTTGAACCAACCTAATATCCAACTGAATGATCAAAACCCGAATATCTGCAATAAATATCTTAAAAATTGTTTTTTGTTATTGTTCATGTCATCTACGCAGGAAGACTGATTATTCTACGATGTGATTTGACAAATATCTCTATTTTTCTTGTTTTTATCCCCTTTGTTTTTGTAACTAATGCATCGAGTGTTGTACGAAACAAACATAATTCCATGAATTACTCGGACTAGTATCCACATTCTGGTTGACTTGATATTAACGATCTGGTCGATTCGCTCTCCAACCTTCCTCGTCTTGTTTCAGTATTTGATATGACGTACTTTCATTGTTCCAAAGTGTATTCGAATGTATCCTTCTATCCCTTCTGTGTCAGCGTATTCAAAATACCGCTGACACAGAAGGGATGGAAGGATAGAAGACCCCTAACAAATTAGGGCACTTTTTTATGGTTGCTTGTAGATTCAAATATACACCCTACGAATATTTACCTGTAGACTCAAGTAAAAACCAGAGAAATGTTTAACTAAGCCTCTTTCGATTTTTGCATCTTTCCTGGGTTCAGTTTTTAGACACAAGTAGCTGTTAGACATTGTTCAGTTTTCCAGTTTGTTTTATATATATATATTAGTATTTAGCCATATACGTTTATTTAACCGACTCTTAATCACTCATTATATACGAAACCTTTACTTGATTGTAAGTCTTATAATGCCTGAGTGGTTTGGTGAAGCATAGCGAACTTAATTATGCCCCCAACACAAAAAGGACGCATGTTCGAACCCTGCCAAAAGGTAGGTTCTCTTTTCGAATGCACATGTCGTCTCAGTAGTCAGACCTTTTTAAATCCGACCTAATTTACTGTTTTTCTTTCCCTCTCTGCTACTATTAAACTCTCTATAACATCGTCCGCGCAACCCTGATCAGCGTGCTAACGCTTATACATCATCATCTAATTTAACCTGACCTATACTTGAACGCAACATGGCGACGCACCCTCTCTCACTCGTCCAGCTAAAGTCCGTTTGTTTATTTAAATAACAATAATACAATTCAATCGTAGTTATTCTCGATTGAAGATAAGATTTCTTTTTCGTTTCTACATCAGTTGTAGCACACCTCTCTAAGATAACAGAATCGTTCAACTCAATTTTATCTCTCAGCAATATATAATATTTTGATGAACTTCATTTCCACATCTCTGCAGTAAATAAATTCTACTTCTGAAATTCATAGGGCATGGCGGGATATATTGATGCACGGGATGGTTTGGTGCAAAACGCCTATTTCAGAAACGGAATCGTCTATTCGTTTTCAAGTGTCACCAGCGCATGCGTATTTAAGCCTTTCTGCTTCATTCATGTTTATGAGTCGAAGATCTGAGAATCAAGAAGTTTGAACCAAATTTGTGAAAAATCAGCAATTTTCGCGCGGCAAGTAAAAATATAATGTTTTTTTCTAATTTTTTCTAACTCGAATTCATTCTAAAATATGTTTATACCCTTGTACTATGATAAGCTACTATAATGTCCCTTTAACCGTCTTCACTTGCTAATCCTCTGTGAACAATGTCGGTCTAGAACTGAGCCTTTGAAAATCTAGAAAAGTTGTGTAGGTTGACGCAAGAAATTGGAAAAGCCAAGTGACAAATCTTCTGTCAACCAAGAAAATGGGCATTGATCAGATAATCCCAGGTAGAAGAAAGGGACGAAAAATAAAAAATCAGAAAGAAAGGTAAGGGAAGGGGAAGAAAGCACCTGCCAGCAAAAGGAAAGGTCAAAGGGATTAAAACCAATGGTTGTGTCTTCAGATTGCGAATCAGACCTAGATGAGTGGAACTGAATTCATCGTTGGTGGAAGCTCTCGGCGCGAGAAGAAGTGGATCAAATGTTGAGCAGGCTCATAAGATATGCGTTGTGAGAAAACTTGTTTTTATTTGTCAATGGTCCAAGGATGCGAATGAGTAGATATTGATTAGTAGCCATATATATTAACGCATTGGTCTACATTCCTATATTTTTTTTTTTTTACTTCTGTTAATTTATATATTCGCTTGACTCCATTAAAAATAGCATTTAAGTCCACATTTTGCGTTGTTAATTCTTTGCATCTATTTACAATTCTTGTCTTTAAATTTGTTTTCCGTTACTTGTTCTCTCCTCAGAATATAACCCACCTTCGCCCCAGAGAAAGCATCTTGGTTTCACCTCAGGTGATTTTTTTTGTTCCTGCATCAATATACCCCACCGGGTGCATCAATGTGCCCTAAGGGTGGAACAGGTAGCTGCATTTGACATGCTGTCAAAAAGGTAAAATATTATGGAAATTATGCATTTTATTTCAATTCTATGAGCTCGTGTCCCATAAGCCCTGAGGGTCGTAGGGGGCAGCACATGCAGTGCAGCCGCAGGAGAAGTGGTGTGCCTCGGGCAAGATAGCCTGGCAAAGCCCAATCCTCTCTAGGCTGGTTTGAATTCAGAGTTCTTCCGGGTTGCCAATATGGGCTAAAGAACTTAGTATGGCCTAATAAAAGATGTTCCAATACCTTGTACCGGTTTTAAATGTGAATTAAGTTTAAGCGTCTAATTTTTGTTTTCTTTTTCTTTCAGATTTAACAACTTAAGTCTTTAGTAATTTCTTTTGTGGAAAGATTAACCATCAAACAACGTGTTAAAGTTATCGAAGCTTATTACGAAAATGGACGTTCAAACAGAATTTGAATGAGAAGTTCTCAGGTCGCATCATCTCTCGAATCAGCGAAATCAATTGTCCACCACGATCATATGTCTTGACGCCTTTAGATTTCTTCCTTTTGGGGTCATCTCAAAAGTAAGGTCTATGCCAACAAGCCAACAACAGTTCAACATCTGAAGGATGAGATAATAAGGTATACTGGTGAGATCGAAGAGCAACTATGCAGAGACATGATAAAAAATTTTGACCATCGCTGAAGGTGTGCCGCCCAAGCCTTGGCAGACATTTGGGCGATATTTTTTTCTCACACATAATTGCTATGACTTAAATAACATGATCCAATAGAGAAATAAATAAATTTTTACCAATAACACTGATTTATTTACTGCTGACTTGATCCGTCTTAATGAAACACCCTTTATTTACGCATAGTTGGGAGTAGAAGGGCATTTCCTAAGGGTATTGAGAAGCACGTTACTGAATGTAAATGAATTCGAAATCCGCTCTCCGATTCGTCAATCCGAGCCGCAATTCATTACTCCAAAGTGCCTTCATTTCAAAGTACATTTAACAAATGGATCAGTCAGCAGACTGATTGTTGTTTAGCGTCACTTAGAAAAAAAATCCATCAACGTGTCCCGTCTTGCCCTGTTTTCTGTAACTATCTTCTTAGATTTAAAACCCGACATTGTTTGCAATAAATATTCGAATCAGTTTCTCTGGTCCTCCTGCCTGCCCTCCATTCCATCTCATTCCAAAACAATCTAATCCTTTACTGTAGGGTACAGAATATTGGCCCAACTTAAAACTCGGTTCTAAAGTCTAGCACTTTCGAAGTGTTCGTATCTGCTAAACAGGTGAGAGTGAGGGGTGTGTCCGTGGCTAGAATTTCCAATGTTCTCGCGTAAAAATGGCGTCTGTCTGGTCGGCCTTTTGTGGCAAGACATAGCGGGGGAATTAAAAATACCTTTTTGTCAGAAATATTATGGCCAAGAAATTTTGGTTGTCACGCTTCTGGTCAGGCATTGTTCAGTATTCTTGTTGACTTGTGCAAATGAAAATTGTTTCATCTCCACGACTCCAGCGCGAGACACATCTTTTCACCAGCCGTACAGAGCACACAAAAATACACGCACACTCATATATATATACACATGCACTCACACACGCAAACAAACACACAAACACACAAACACACACACACACACATATATATATATATATATATATATATATATATATATATATATATATATATATACAGAGAGAGAGAGAGAAAGAAAGAAAGAAAGAAAGAAAGAAAGAAAGAAAGAGAAATTAAAAAAGTGTTAAGAAGGGATTCTGACTCTGCTCCAAACGCATGACGAATATATATATATATATATATATATATATATATATATATATATGTGTGTGTGTGTGTATGTGTGTGTGTGTGTGTGTGTGCCAGTGTGCCATGGGGGTAATAAAAATATCTCTAAATATATAATACTTTCTTTATAGGTGACACAAATATACTATATACGGACACGCAGACATACGAATATATATATATATATATATATATATATATATATATATATATATATATATATATATATATATATATAGTCGCAAACAATGTTCGTAAATTGTAAAAGAATGATCAGACAGTCGTTGTTAACGGAATTTAATAAAACGTGTTATATATATACGACTATCTATAGTTTATGAATGAACTTTTTATAATAACGCTTGAAGCAGTAAAAATATCTGATTAAAGATAAACCCATTTCTTCTTTAAAAATTAATTTAACATATAAATTATAAGTAGCAGAAACTACACCCTTTTTTATCATTTGAAATATAATTCAATTGCATTCTTCTTTCATAGAAACAGTAGGAGATACTACTATTTGCTGGACGCTATGCGTACTGCCTGACTTTAGTCTTCGCCAAATGTACTCTTTATTTCCATCTGGAAGTGCGCTGTCAATTTATAGTATAAAGAAATTAGTTCAAATTGAATGTTACGTATCAGTGGTGTAGACTTTCAAAGGCGATTGTTTGCTTACAAGTTTCAAGTGTGTATTACAATAAGTGCAGAATCATCGTGTCTTCCGAAAATGCGAAATAAATATTACGCTGAGCGTAGTAAGTAATTTTTAATTTGTACGGAATAATTTTTTATAGCATAAGTAATGCAAACCTTGATTTTTAGGAATATACGAAACTGCATTTTTGGCTGCATCATGGTAATCGAATATGACCATAGCACGATACAAATCAAGACCCTTTTAATGGTGATTAAATCGATTATTGCGTTTTTGCCCGGCCAGTGACTCACATCGTTTGCCACATGTCCTATATGCATGAGCCGCATTTTTGTCCGAAGAATTCAGCGATTGATCTGGAACAGTTCCAGAGTATTGTGATTTAAATAAATAACATTGTTAGTCATAAATGTTTCGGTTGCCCCTTTAAGTTACGGTCATCTGGTGCATCATCACTTAAGATATTACTAACCAATGCCTGTGTATGAAAATTATTATAGCGAGAAAAAAATGTGAAGTCAGTCAAAGCCACTCTCCGGGTTTCAAATGCAATAACCCGCAAAGAAACGTAAAATTCCATCATCAGTTGCTAATGAGTCGCATATGCTCCATCGGGATATTTCTTCTCCGAGGCGAATGCCTTAACCGAGTCTACGGTGTCCAACACTCTCAGTGGTCTGTGGTCGATGGCCAGCAAAAAGTGTCATCCTCTCCACCAGTAAAGCGTAGTGGATGAACTGATTTAGTCGCCGATAGTACAGGTTTAAAATAACAGAATCATTTCTGATTTAACTTTGTAGATGGACATTTTGAAGATAGAATTTACTACATATAATGATCTGCTAATTTAGATTATAATAGTGCTAACCATTGAATCATGGCGTAAAATTCTATTCAGTTTTATATGTTTTGTTGAAAAAAAAAATACGCTTACTCCGCTTATTGCAGACATGAGATATTATACTCATGTTAATTCCAATGTTGGGTCAAGGTATGTTGGAAGAGAGCGTTTGAACATTTTCCCGGTTGCCAATTCTTTCTGTGGTAGACTGGTTGCTAATCAAGGCTATAGAACCCAGTCTGCCCTGCTATTTAACCTATTAACCAAAAGTATTTGCGCTTAAGTGAATGTAACGAAGTCGATTGGAATTCGAACTCCGAGTTGTCACTCTGAGCTTATATTAGGTTGGTGCAAAAATAATGACGTAATAATGTCGTTTTTTGACGTTAGAAAATACGTCAAAAAACTACATTATTACGTCATTATTTTTGCACCAACCTAATATAAATGACTCCACAATAGACATCCATTTTATAATTAACTGTATATTTTCAAACACACCTGTAAACACAATCGTTCATATATATCTAAGAAATTTATAGTCGTATCCGTTTGAAAGAATTAATTTTGAATATCTATGCATTTCAAGTAGTTACGCATAAAATTAGGGATTGTTAAATATAATATAAGTATTAGATTAACTTCTCAAAGTATAACTCTAAATAAGTGATAATAAAGCATCATTTTTCATTGACGCTAAGCATTTGAAAATAGCTTTCCTTTTACAATTCAATGGCAGCTTCCTCAAGCTCAAGAAAGAATCAAAGTGGAGTTTATTACACATTAATACACTTCTTTTTATGTGCCGTGTCTTCTCATGATGTAAGCGATCATGGCTCTCCACAATGTCCTGAACTTCGTAGCGCTTAATAAATTTTGCCTTTGCGTTATTTCTCCTAAAACTTTTCCGACATCCATTTATTCAAGATCACCAAGCATGTTACGCATTGTTTTCGTTTGTCTCTTTCGCCTTCAATCTGCCTTGTGACTATCAGATTTTCCAAACTACCTTTCCTCATTATGTACCCCGGAAATATCAGCTGTCACTTACCGGTGGTAAGTATAAGTTTGCTTTTTGTTTCCATTTTCTCTAAAACTTCGTTGTTGCTCACATATTTTGTCCATATTATCCACAGCATCCTTCATTTATGTTTTGTCAAATCTCTTCTTCATCGCTGAGGAGATTTTTCAACACTGACTGCCATACAGAAGGACAGATATCATGTGGAAGTTCAATAGTCTTTTCTTTATTTCTTAATAGTTTTTTTTTTCTGCTTTCTTAATAATGTCTGCTTAGCTTTTGGAAGGCATCTTTCGCTATCCTAATGTTTCTCCGGATTTCATTGTCGCACATTCTGTCCTCTGTTAAAACACTTCCTAGATATTAAAATTGTTATACTTGTTTGATTTTAATATCTCCGATTTGTAATTTGCATTTTAGGCTCATCATTATGCTAACTAGCAAACAAACAGTAGTCCAACACAGATTCATAGGTATCTCAGTTGGTTATATTCTGGCAAAACTACGAATATTGTTTTAACGAGGCTCTCGTTTTATGAAAGTCAACTCCTCAAAACCCAATTTAGTTTTCGTTCCGGTAATAGTTGTCATGTTAGCATCTTTGCCATTAAACAACTCAAGAAAACTACATAACGTATCCAAGAGAAAATTTTTGTGACCAAGTAAATGGTTAAGTAATAGCAAAAACCAGACTTGCAGATATATCGTATATTAAACAGTAAATACAGCAGAAGCGTATTACACGACTAGTGAGAGTGTATCGAATAAACTAACACTCAATCTATTCACTGTTCTCTGTTCACTGTTCCCCGAACCTTCTCTCCTACTAAACTTATAGTAGGCGGAAGCGTCTAACAGACTCTTAGAGGGAGGATACCACAACAAAAAATTATGAAACCTTCTATGTTGACCTCACAGCAGTATAAGGCTGAATGAATAGAGACGTGTTCTTCTTATCCATAAGACACTGCCTTTCAAATTCTGATTCAAATGAAGGTCTAAATATGATAGAGGAACTATATTGGCCCACAAAATCATACACACCTGGAGAGACTCCAATAGCGGAAACATTTCAAACCTTATAAGAAGTACGACAAAGAGGAAATTAGGGAGTCTAATCTATTTAATATTAACTAGACTTATGGCGTGCACATATAACAAGCACAGATATAAAGAGATGCACACTAATAAATAAACATTCCATACTATATCCCAAACAAATCTACCAACAGAAAACAACAATCCCATTTCCCCTCCCTCCCGAGGCTAATGTACTGATAGTGAGGGGCGCATGCTGATGACATAGGTATTCAAAGTTGGGATAAGAATGATCTTAAAAAAAATGTCGCCATTCTCTATCAATTATTCCAAGGTGTAAAACTCGAAATAAACCTTTTCCGAAACAGAAACATCCAGGGTTGTAATAAAAGCACCTACCGTGAATTTTCAGGGTGTGGAATTACGAAGCACTTCACTGGATGGATTAGTTATAATGAATGCAATATAGGAGAAAACGAAATTGAATATAGTATAAGGTGAGATGAGGGTAGTTTCGTCTAACACCGCAATTGCCATGAAAACAAAATATTATCCTTAAACCTCAAGTCCTGTTCATAAACAACTTCGTCAAATCAGTACTTTTATATCGACGCCATATTTGACGCTAGAACTATTTAAACTGCCTGATGTATAAACCGCTTTCTAAGTTTGAGGTTTGAAAAATATCTTTGAGTGAATTAAACCTGTATGCATCAGCGAGGACCATTGTACTTGTGGCTACAGAATCACAAACAAAGGACTTTACCAAATAATTCGAAACACATCTCTTGAGGACTATCAACAATAGAAATAACTAAAATGGATAACACATGCAACTCAAAGAGAAACTTCTGAAGAATGAGAGCAAAGTTTTTTAATCATTTCACCCTAAACCAAGGCAATAAAACCACTAAGACTCAAAAGGTTACTGCGTGTTAAATATGAAAAAAAAAAAAAACTAATGTTAAGGAGAGGAGAATAAAAGAATAAGAATTAAGAAGACAGAAAATAACAATTGTCATTGCACTTAATTTTTTAAAGATCGTGGTTGACTGTGAAGCAAGAAGTCGGAAGAAAATTCCACATGTGCCAAATCCGATAGAAGAAACTTTTAGAATTAGAAATTATAGTTATATATAGCCAACAGTAAAGTGATGAGACCTTTCTGCCAATCTAGTAATGCGCTTAAATACATATAGTCTGGCTACCACAGAGAAAAATTCACCAGAGAAATTACCATGAAAGTGGTTGGAGAAAAGACACAGAGGCGGTGGGTGGTAAAGTGACTGAAGCCGAGATGCCAGGTCAAGACAAATAACATTGCTGATTCTTCTTTGGATTTTATCAAGGACCTCTAAATATATAGAAGGAGCACCAGGTCAGATGTGGCAGCAATATTCAAAGCAAAGACAATTGGTAGACCTATAAATATGTAAGATAGATTCTGGCGCGATAAATTGTCTTTTCTTATCTGCAGACTTAGCACTTGATTCAATACACACTTTCCACTTCATGTCAGTTGAAAACGTTAGTCCGAGAAGGCGCAATGATTTATTCTCCTGGAGGTTAGCATCAGCCATGCTGACTGAAGGTAAAAAGAATTATCTCAGATTGTTAAAAGAGGGTAGTTTCGTTTTTTAAGCATTAAAATTAACAAGCCACTCGTTGTCCAATTTAACAACAGATTTTTAAATTAGAAATAGTATTGTGATTGGAGTTGCATTTTATGGTAGCGGCTTGTCTCATATAGTCTGTGAATTACTAATTTATAGTGGATGCATTTTTACTGATCTCCCATATAGAATTCCTTATCTAAATGAAAAATAAGATTGGGTTCCTTAAACAACGATTTTTATAATATCGAAATTAAAGTTTTAATTTTTTTTCTCCACGGATATCATTCCATTTGTACGGGTATCACACTATTTCTGCCCTCTCATTTGTGAGGACACCATACTATTTTTAATGTGTCTCTCTTGTTTAAATTTTTATCTGCAAGAAAAATAACATTGGGTTCCTTAGTCCCAAAATTTTTTACAATATCAAAATTAACATTTTATTTTTTTTCCACGGATATCACTCCATATGTACGGGAATTTCTATGGACAGGGTCACATCTGTGAGGAAACCACACCATTTTTACTGTCATGAAAAATCAGAGCCTTCAGCGTTTTACCGAGAAATATAAGCCGAATTTTACGAGAAGCAAATCAATTCAGTGGTGGTTTATTAAGTAATGAAAAGGTGTTATGTGTCGTGCCTTTTTCCAAAGATTCTAAAGCCGTCTTTAATATCGAGGATAGATTCGACACTAAATCTGATAAGTACACGATGCAGATGATCTAGTCATCGATTTATCGATTTGGAGTCTGGCTTTACTGAAAGTGTGATTGGGGCTTAAATCAGTATCAAAATAAGGCGAGATTTTCAGATGAATACGTTCAGAAAATCAGGTACATGATAAAGAGTTTTGGGGAAATATTCTCCCCTCTTTTTTTTTTTTTTCATCTTCTTTGTACTTCTATAAGTTTGTCTCGTTAAAATGTCATTTTCATATCCTTGTATTCACAAGAGTTTACACATTTTAATGTACTTGTAAATTATTAATGGAAAAAAGATTCAAAAACGTATTTTCCTTTTTTTTTAGTTCTAATTTTATTTATTTTCATTGTTAGTTTATATTATCAAAAGTGGAATAAAGATAGCAGTTTGGTCTGAACTTGAGTAATTCCGTTGGCTGATTTGATGAGCAAACGTGTCTCCATGTTTTATGAGCAAACGTATTTCTATGTTTATAAGCAAACGTGTCTCCATATTTTATAAGCAAACGTGTCTCCATATTTTATAAGCAAACGTGTCTCCGTGTTTTATGGGCAAACGTGTCTCTGTGTTTTATGAGCAAACGTGTCTCCGTGTTTTATGAGCAAACGTGTCTCCGTGTTTTATGAGCAAACGTGTCTCCGTGTTTTATGGGCAAACGTGTCTCCATGTTTTATCGGCAAACGTGTCTCCGTGTTTAATGAGCAAACGTGTCTCCGTGTTTTATGAGCAAACATGTCTCCGTGTTTTATACGCAAACGTGTCTCCGTGTTTTATGGGCAAACGTGTCTCCGTGTTTTATACGCAAACGTGTCTCCGTGTTTTATGGGCAAACGTGTCTCCGTGTTTTATACGCAAACGTGTCTCCGTGTTTTATAGGCAAGCGTGTCTCCGTGTTTTATGGGCAAACGTGTCTCCGTGTTTTATGAGCAAACGTGTCTCCATGTTTTATGCGCAAATGTGTCTCCGTGTTTTATGGGCAAACGTGTCTCTATGTTTTGTGAGCAAACGTGTCTCCATATTTTGTGAGCAAACGTGTCTCCATGTTTTGTGAGCAAACGTGTCTCCATGTTTTGTGAGCAAACGTGTCTCCATATTTTATGAGCAAATGGGTCTCCGTGTTTGTACACATAGAAATAGTTATACAATTTTTACCCGTATAAATATTCATGTCATTAATCTTCCCATAATGAATGAATTCCATAAAGAAAGCATTTCGGATTAGAAGATCTTATCAAAGATTAGGATTTTAATTCTGTCTATTATTCTTTAATAACCTATTGGAAATTGCTTTTCATTTTTTCCTTTCATATTAACCAATATTTTAGATCACTAAAATATCTCTGTAATTATCCGTGTATAATACGCACTCATGTATAAGAAGCTTCTCTTTTACAGTAATGTAACTATAACAACAAAAAACATTTCGATTTCATTTTTGCCTTGAAACGTTGGAAGACGAAACGCGTCGGCAAAAAACTAAGATTTTTTTTCCAATTGTCATCTTATAGCAATTTGTTTTGTCCACAGAACTGATCTGGGAATTTAACTATATTGTCGACATGGAAAGAAAAAAATCTCTTAGTATAAAGTAAATTTACATTAACCAGAAAGACGCTTACGCAGAAGCGGCTCTCTTTTTTAAATTTGGATTTTGTAATGTAACTATAACAACAAAAAAATCATTTCAATTTCATTTTTTCCTTGAAAAATCGGAAGACGAAACTCGTCGGCCAAAAAGAGTTTCGTAATTCGAGACAACGTACAGGCATGATTGCACAAAAATGCAACAAACTTACGACAAAAATAAAATCACACTATAAGCAAGCACATTCTAGTGGAGGGTAGTGTATATGGCATTTGAGGAAGATGGACAAAATGGCTCTGTGGACAATGATGAGATCGAAGATGAGAAAGATATTAATCTAAGCTAACACCATAGTTAATACTTCCATGGCGACTATCTCTGACAGGGACTCCAGTGAAGTAGACGAAAATATATTTAATATCGATGTGAATATACATTTTTTAACAAATAAGTCTTTGGTCAGCGATTTAAACCCTTCGTTACTTGACTCAGGAAAGAAGTTAATAAATTATTTATTAAAAATTAAATTAAATGGATTTTTGCATTTTTTTTTAAATACTTGTTTGTTTGTTTTTTAAGATTTTATATAAATTTAAATTTTTATCATTTGTTTCAACTCTTAAAACAGCCAAAATACAAGAAAAGTTGTTTCGTGTACTGGAGTTTGCGAAGTGTAAGCTTAAAATAATAAACTTTGAAACTTTTCCTATCCGGTAATGTGTTGAATATCTTTCTGCTTCTTAGCATTTGTTTTTATATTTTCGAAATTTGCTATCTTTTTTAATAAACCTTTATGCGTACATATGTAGGTATATATTCAAACAATTTGTATACAACATAGACTCAACAAAGATACAAAGGAAATAAGGCTGCACCTAAAGAGACGCACGTTTATTACAGTTTAGTTTACTGCACATGCTCACTGTTATTTGTATTATTTACATACGGGATATTGTCTTCATCTTTCTTTTTGTTATCTCAACGTTTCGGCCTTTGTGCACACCGACCTTCATCATGGATATGTTGATCCGGGTCATCTACAGGAGTAGATTCTTCTCGTTTCAGTGGCCACCTTTAGGGATATCTCGTCTTGTTCTTTCTTTTGTACTAACCAGTTATTGATCGCCTTGTTTCTACTAATTCCAAGTAAAGACTTCTGTGATAAGTACAACAGAAATGATGACGATAGTCCGCATCTAAATATTGATTACTCCTCATCTCAGAAATCCAGACAGATTTAAATAATGATAACTCCTCATCTCAGAAATTCAAACAGATTTAAATATTGATAACTGCTCATCTCAGAAATTCAGACAGATTTAAATAATGATAACTTCTCATCTCAGAAATTCATATAGTTTAAATGATAACTCCTCGTCTCAGAAATTCAGACAGATTTAAATAATAATAATTTCAAGGATTATTTCTGAAAAATATACTGTATATACTTTCGTATCATGTGACTTGAATTCCTAATTTTGAAGCTAATTTTAAGAAGGTCACATCATACACGAGATATAAAATTAACGCCTGCCCTGGCAACGCTGTTAAGTATAAATCCATCAACTGTAGTCAAAAAGTACAACTGTATTTAAAATAAACAATATTTTGATAAAACTGATGTTACTTAACTGTATCCAATAATATTTCGCTTACTAGTATCGTATTCTAAAATACAAACATAGCGAATATGCATCTTTTTCATTGTTTACGTTTATAAGATGTTTATTTATGGCTGTACGCGTTTACGCATCGAGTATGACGTTACTAACAATACTTTTAGCATTTTCTTTTACTTTTTAAATTTATTTAACTAGAAGATGGGAGAAGAGATAAAGGAAAGGCGGTAGATATTTTGTAATTTGGTCTCTCAAAAAAGGAGCTCGCATGATGCACGAGATACATGTAAAAATCATTTTTTAGAAGTGATAAGTTGGGGGTCGCACGGTGTGCGTGATCGCGGGTTACACGATTATATACGGTACTTGTTTTCTCGTTATTTCCTGTATCTACAATTGTAGACGTTCTTTCGTCGCCTCCGACAAACCAATATGAGAAGTATTTCGACCTGCATACCATTCCTTGGCTTTAAGAATTGAGGCAACTTCAACATTGGGTTAGGGTTAGGAAGTTTTTCTCGTGTGATCAACTACGACTAAATAGCGAATTCGATCCTCACTGGAGGCTCCACACTTTCAGCCTTGTGACGCATCTACGCTTAGAAAAATCATTTAGGGCACTTCGACTTGGGGTACTGTTTAGCAAGTTTGTCTCGCTAGATTAACTACGACTGAATAATGAGTTCAATCCTCACCGGCTGCTCCCCACTTTCGGCCTTGTGCCATTTCTAAGTCACGCCTAGGAAATCACCATAGGCGTTAAGTATTGATAAAAAAATATAAGGAAGAACTATCAATAAATAATTTACTTAAAAGAATGGTTGAAAAAAGAAAGTAACGAATTTTTTCCTAGATTCCCGCTCATTTTCTTTCAATTATTTTTATTTGTCTTTGTTGGCTTATGGTTTTATCTCACTACCACAAGGATGTTATCTGTCAACCGTGATGATGCAATTATTGAACTGTTTTCTGTCAGCAGAAAAGGACAATAATCCTAGAGAACGGGAAGCAATATATATATATATATATATATATATATATATATATATATATATATATATATATATATATATATATATATATATATATTCTTTCATGCTCTCTCTCTCTCGTTCTTTTTATATACTTAAAGAGAGAGCGCGTGAAAGGGAAGAGATTAATCTATGCAAGTGGATTATTGATTGATTGCAGTGATGTCTTCAATACGACTGAAGACTGTAAAAATTAATTCCGATATAAAGGAACTGAAACATGCATCGTAAAAAGGGGGAAACTGTAAAAGGAACAACTACAAAGACAAACAAAAGAAAAACAAAGAAATCGAAGTATAAAATCACTTGTTCGTTTCTATCCAGAATATTTACCAGAGCTTGTTCGGCTTTCCAAGCCGAACGGGAAAAGTTCTATTTTTGATTGTTATTTTTACCTGATTAGAAATTTTAACATTTATTGTATGTGTTGAATCTTCGAACTACAAGATTACAGATCAATAGATCCATTTATTGCGTCTATTTCTTTTGTTCATTCATCAATTCGGTCCCTTTTTTTTATCTTTCTCGGGAAACAAAAGCTCATATGCGTATTTTATTCAATATTTTTCTTTTATCTCTTCTCGGCTTCCATATTCGATTCAAGTTAAGTCTTGTTTTACTTTATATCCGTACACTTTCTTTTTCACTTGTATGACAGCATCATTTTTTATTTTATTTTAACACAATGATATATTATTTGGCGTCTACTGTGCGGGTAGTTGAAATAAAGCCGCAGCTTCTGAAGCGACTCGAACCACCATACCTTTTAACCGATATTAGTATGTCATGTGTGGAATATTCCACAACACAACCAGCCTTACCTCATGTTAGGAAATGCACTCTTCCTATCTGGTAAGTAAAATTCTACTTTCATACAATATAACAAGTATTCATTGGTCATTCACCTCCAATCTGGCTTGCTGATTGGTCAGTTCCGACCAATCAAACCGCCTGCACGCGACCAATCTGTTTTTCCGCTCATATGCTAGGAGCCACTTGACCATTATATAAACCGAACACGTGTGGACTTTTTGAGTGGTAGTTACCAAGTGCCAAGATGTAACCTTCACCGACTCCCGTCTTAGTCATTGCTGACCAGACGTTAAAGATAAAAACCGACTGACCAAAGAAGTCAGTGACAGCACCACAGAGAAATTGCAAACTTACTCCACGTCGTTCGAAACCAGATTTTGCCGCGCAAAAGTACATCAACGTTGACTCACTCACAATTCAAACTCAACCAACTCTTCGGACATTATTTCTCAGATATTGCTTATCTAAAGTGAATTGCATTCACTATCTATTAAGTAAACATTTATGTGCGAACGACCTTAAAAATATTACCGTAAAATGTAAATTACTTCTTAAGAACTTCCTGTTTAAAAGACACTTAATATTAACAACTTTAATATCAACATTAACGAACGATTACAAGAAAGACATTCTAAAACCTAAAACATCTTACGCATTTGCAAACTTAACATATATCAAATATTTTGCTTGTATATTGTTTTGAATTGTATATAAATGTTTTATTAGTTTCTAATTAAATATGTCTTGTTCTTAATATGAACTCTGGTACAAATATTTCCAAATCAAAGGGACACGACTCTGTCCTACCTTTTCATTTCACGCTTGTACATCAACCTAAATAAATCTAATTGTTACGTTTTAAAACAATCCAGTTGAATTTTGTATTTTATTTTGATGTTAGTGGAAATAGTTAATTGACACGCAACCTATTCTCAACAAATATTACCACATAATTAACCCAGCCACTACACATGTAATAACTCTAAAACCATCTTAACCAGAGAAGCTAAGATCAGCCAAATTCTAATTTTAATTATTCTTCTATTACTTTCGTCCCTGCTTGTTTCACAACACTCTGTTTTTACTGGCTATTAAAAGTTGTGTAACATGCACCACAACAAACGAATAAAGGGTGTTACGAATTAATCAGTAATGTAATTATTCTCATTAAATATTATCCAAAAATAAATGAAGGAAAAACTATACGAATACTATTTAAATCTCTATCTATAAAAGGTGGGATGTGTGTGTGTAACGAATGCACGGCCGCAATTTTCGACGGATTTGCACCAAAATTTACATGCACATGCTCCAAGTTAGCTGGAAGGCCAAGACCGACTTTGCATTTCCGAAATCCCATCGATAGTGGAAATAAATTGATTTTTTCATGCTTCTACGGCAGTTTTCATGTAGTTTACAGCCATTTTCTACTGGCCAGAGTGAGAGCCTATAGCTGGCTGCCACGAATAGGCAGGAATTTTTTATTGGCCAGCGTGAGAGCCAACAGCTGACTGACACGAATGTTAAATAGCATGCTAGCATGCAAAAAAATCGATAGCTGTATTCGTCACAATTGGGAAAAATTTAAATCTGCATGACACTTTACACCAATTGGCTTGCTTAAACTCAACGTTGATTCTGATTCCGCAGAACTGCGTTGGGTGTGAAAAAGTATTTGTTGTTAACATTCTTTTTCCATTCGGTTTTTCCAGTTACGAGTCCTTTTTTAAAGCTGATCGTTTTGTGTTCATTTTGTTTAGTTCTTTTTTTGTAACAGATTTTTTAGAGCTTAGAAAAAATTCGCAGTGAGAGATAGGCAAGAAGTAAGGCATGTAACAACATCAGCACGGCAAAGGGCACTCCTTTAAAGGCAAGGAAGGGCAAAAATATTTTAAGTCAAGTGATAGCGATTGCTGTATGAGTCGTACGGTTTTTGACTCAAGCACGGGCAACGCCGGGCCATGCTGCTAGTTCATTCTATATCTAAGTAAAGATTCTCAAGTCTTGGAGGCTGTTTCTTAGATATAAGAAACAATGATGGCCAAGTACTTCAGTATTATATCAGAATAGGCTTTGAATTGAATTTCATATCAAAAGCAAGGAAACCAGGTGAAGGGTTCATACGAGATGACCCCAGAACCGAGGTCAGAGATCCGCAATTCGCCCGTTGTCATTGCTGACCTTGAAAGGTGAACACTTATAGGAAAAGGGTTGCATCTATGAAACACCGTTGGAGAGAGACATATAAACAACCACTCCTGAAAATTGTGGATACTCTCAGGCAGAAAAAAATGTAAAATTCTTTGGTTCTATCACTATAGTTCATTTACATATAAGGATTGTAGAAAGTTAGTGTATACACATACATTAATCTTGTATATGTATTTATATCTTTATGTGTATTGAGATTTATAAGTTTGTGTGGTGGTTTATGTATATTTACGCAATGTTATGTGCACTTATGTACACATGCGCATCTATATATATATATATATATATAAGTCAACACTTAGAGGCGACAGTCTGTTTCATGCTAGATGCAATAGTCAGGTAACATATTCACTTTATATTTACACACGCTCTATCTCTGATATTGAGCACTTTATCCCATAAATATAGCACATCTTAAGACTATATTTCTTCACATATATATATATATATATATATATATATATATATATATATATATATATATATATATATATATATATATATATATATAATTTGAAGTTATATTTTTTTTATTACTTACAAATTATAATTTAGTAGATAAACCTATTTGAGTAAAGGGTCTTAATGCAGCCTTCGGCAAAAGGGGTGATGGGTTCGAACCCTACCGGACGGCAAATTTTCTGTAAGATTCTTTAATGCACATGACAGTAAATTTAATTCTCACTCTTTAATAAAAGGGCACCTACTTAAGCACGTTTACTCAATAACGTATAGCTTTTAAAGATCATATCTTAAATATATATTAAATTGAAATAATAAAAATAAATTATATATATATATATATATATATACACACACACACATATACATATATACATATATATAGACATACATATACATATATATACATATATATATATATATATATATATATATATATATATGTATATATATATATATATATAATTATTTATTTAAAAATATGATTCCAACTCGCTACATAAGAGGTCTTATGTTTCAAAACGAGAGCCGAAAACTTCAAAATAATATTTGAATTAACTTGAGTTAAAGTAGGCTCTGTTCCATCTTCAAGCGAATTTTTTTTTTTTTTTTTGGAATAATTTATTTCTGAAATTTACGAGTTTTAATAGTATATTCAGAATTGAAATCAAAATTTCCATGGTAACATCAAGGGCGGATTGTTTAGAATAGGCAGGGGTGGGGTGTTAATAATTTGTATCAGTATAGAGTTACTTTTATAGATGCCGGGTCACGGTAAGGTGGAGGTGGTTAAATTAACGACGGAAGATGTTTTCGCATAGTCAGACTTAAGCGTCTATGGAGATTTATTTATTTTATTATTTTATTCTTTTTTATTCTTTTATTATTTTATATATATATATATATATATATATATATATATATATATACTCACACACACACACACATATACGCACAGTAAAATCAAAATAAAAAATTTACAGTATCAGCCGGACCTATATATTTTTATACAATTTTCTTTCTGTAACTTTTGGTTAATAATGTACCTAATATAGTATCTCTCAGTCAGACTAACTAAGAATTATTTGAAGATGTTTATTAAGTTATTTGACACAAGCGAAGTGATTACTAAGTTTTTAACTTCAGCAATATTTTAAAGTCAGAGGCGTAATGTGCCTACAATTAACTGTTATTTCGAATATTTGATTTAACAACTCATCCCTATTCAAAAATCTGATTATTTGCATTATCTATTGTAGACATAGAAAACTAGGTTCATATAACGATCTATATGATCGGATGAGCATTGCTCTTAATATAAGACTAAAAATTACTATAAACTAAATCTAATGTTATATCTATAACATCTACTCGTTTGATATTTGAATTTATTTTTACATTAAGATTTAAAGTTTTAAATTCCCTATGAATCAATTTCCTAAGTTTCCTAAGTTTATCAAATTTATTTTTAAAAATTGTTATAACCATCATTTTCATACCGCCTGATGAGATGCTATGCTGCATCGAAGCATTAATGCATTTTTGTAACGGAAATATGCATGTTGGTATGTAATAACCTATAATAAAGAATTATAGTTCTATTTTTGTATTGTACAAAGTTTTGCAACCCTTTCACTCTCTTCTTTTCCTAATGCTACTTATCGAAAGAGTACTTCACTTTCAAAATATTTTTGGAAATTGAAAGTAAATAAAAACTCCGAAGATAAGTGGAAAATTAGAAAACTAGCTAGAACTGGTTGATCCTTATATGAAACGAGTTTTCTAAGTCTACAGGAGATAATGCAAATAATCAAATTTTTGAATAGGGATGATTTGTTAAATCAAAGATACGAAATAACATTTAATTGTAGGTACATTACGCCTTTGACTTTACAATATTTCGAAACTGGAAAGTGTAATAATCACTTATTAAATAATCACTTGTTAAATAACTTAATATATATCTTCAAATTATCCTTAGTAAGTTTGATTGAGAGATAATGTAGTAGATACATTATTACTCAAAAATTACAGAAAAAAAAATTGTATAAAAATATCTAAATCTGGCTGCTATTGTAAAATTTTCTATTGTTTTGTTTTTACTCTGTATATATATATATATATATATATATATATATATATATATATATATATGTGTGTGTGTGTATGTATGTATATGCATGTATGTGTGCATGTGTATATGTGTATGTGTATATGTGTATGTGTACGTATGTTTATATATGTATATATATGCGTGTGTGTGTGTATGAGTGTGTGTATGTGTGTGTAGGTTTTTATATATGTATATATATATATATATGTGTGTGTGTGTGTGTGTATGTATGTATGTATGTATGTATTTCTGTGGGTTTTGAACAACAAAAAAAAAATGTCTGAGCGAGCGTCTGCTACCCAAACTAGTAGACGGTTATCCTCGGATACGTGTGGCCAGCTATTATATATATATATATATATATATATATATATATATATATATATACAAACACACACATATATCTACATATATATATATATATATATATATATATATATATATATATATATATATATATATGTTTGTGTGTGTGTAAAATCCTTTAGTTAACAGTTGCACTCTATTAATTTTAAATTTAATATATATTTATAAATTTTATTTTAATATTTATTATTTATATGATTTCTCTCTTTGATCGATGTATCTTTTCGTTTCGGTAAGTTCTCTTATTTTTATTTATTTATAATATATATAGTTTATTTTGATTTATTATTTCGATTGAATTTTCTAAGTTTCATAATTCGATGTATTTTACTATTTTTTTCTTTCTTTTAGTTCATAAAGTGTCCTTTTATTTACTTACTATGTATAATTATAGTTTAAATTTGCTGTTTCTTCTTTGAAAATGCCCACTGATTATCTGACGTTTTAATATAGCAAAAAAATCTTTTATGACATGATTTCCGGTCAAATTTAAATCTATTTATTTTAACATCTTAACGTAAATAATTTTTATTGGGTAAACCAATTCACAACGTGTATAGTCATGTCTTTTTTCATTTCAATATCATCTACATCTATTCATACTAATATTCATCTCTTCTTTTTCTTCGGAGAAGAGATTATATCTTGGGACTTTATTCACTTCTTGTTTTTTTCTTTCTTCTTTCTTTTTCTTTTTACTGACTATATCTTGTTTTTCCTTTCTTTTCTCATTTCGGTTATATCTTGTGTTCCTTTTCTTCGCGGGGAAGAGATGTTTTATAAGTATTATTAAAAATTGTTATCATCATCATTTTAACACCGCCCTGATGAAATGCTATGGTGCATCGAAACATTAATGCATTTTTGTAGCTGAAATATTCATGTTCGAATATAATAACCTATAATAAAGAATTATAGCTCTACTTTTGTATGAAGCCGTTTTTTAAATTAATGTTTTGAATTTATATTTGATCCGTTCTTATTGCATTTGTATATATATATATATATATATATATATATATATATATATATATATATATATATATACACACAAATGCAATAAAAACGAATCAAATATAAATTCAAACGTTCAAAACATTAATTTAAAAAGGGCTCTATACAAAAGTAGAGCTATAATTCTATACAAATGCAATAAGAACGAATGTATATATATATATATATATATATATATATATATATGTGTGTGTGTGTGTGTGTGTGTATATATAATCATTTATCATTTAGGCAGGAATGCATAATGGGTATTGGGATGACTGAGAAAGGATAAAAGGCTGAACAGTGTCCAAGAAGATATAAAATGCCGAATGATGTTGCATTTAAATTTTTGAAGATTGTATTAGGTTGGTGCAAAAATAATGACGTGATAATGTCGTTTTTTTACGTTAAATATACGTCAAAAAACGACATTATTACGGCATTATTTTTTGCACCAACCTATTAGTTATTAGGGAATCAAGGAAACGTGAGGGAGGGGGAGTGCTAGAAAAATTCTTAGATTAGAAATGACGGTTACATTTAACTATATATATATATATATATTAAACATTATTAGAATTTAATGAATATTATAGAAAATTTAATGAATATATATATATATATATATATATATATATATTCATTAAATTTTAATAATGTTCTATTAACTTATTTTTATCGAACAGGGGCAGGGCGATTGCATGTTGGACTTTTTTTGTGAAGCTTAGGTTAGTCTTGTACAAGGCCATGGGTATAATATCATGTTTCTGGTACTCGGTGGGAATCAACCAGTAAGATACTACACAGAAATGTGTTTCTCCCGAATGGTGCTGGGAACGCAACATGATCTTCGAGGAAGTTTTAAGGAAAATGGAGGCAAAAATGGCACTTAAACTTAGAATCGGAAGGAAACACTTGAAATTCCTGCGGTACATAATGAGATTACTTATAACTAGTTTAGTTGTACTAACTGTTCTATTGTATCCAATAAAGCCTAATTTAAGATTCCCTGCTCCATCTCTTTTCTTACAATTTATTCGACACAATCATAAATACTTTTCAGTAACACTATCTCGGTATCTGAGAAATATGGACAAAATTCTGTGACCTCAGATATTTGAAACTCTCCCAATTTTCGAAGAATGCTGAAAAGCATTGGAGGCACTGGTTTTCCACTTTTGAGAATTTTCTGCAAAGTATAGAACAATACGCCCCCGACCGACGAACTCCTAAACTTTATAGGCCCTTCAGTGTAGGAATTAATTCCAGACAACGAGAGAGCTGTCAATAGGCTCCAGCAATTGTATGACAAACCTAAGAATGAAATCTATGCCAGGTATATACTATCGATGGGCCGGTAAAAACCAGAAGAGACGTTAGACGACTTCTAAATCTGAGGTATTTAAGTGAAGATTGTAAGTGCTGAGGCCATAAAAGATACCATCATAAGTGGACTTTTGTCCGCTAATATTCGACGACTACTCGAAAATGTATCTCTGGACCTCACCACTGCATTTAACCATAAACCAGCTCAGAAAGGTTCAGAGTTCTACTCTATTTCTCAAACAGTTGTTAGTGCTGCAGTCCCTTTTGAGGATAACCCGACAAAAGACATCGCATCCGCTGTGGATTCTAAAACTCAAAAGTGTTGATTATATTTTGCAAGAGGGACAGAGGCGAAAAAAGCGGTTTATGGCAGAACGAAGACTAGAAGGAATTATAAGTAGAGAAACAATACTTAGAGATACAAAGAAGAGGAAGCTGTGGAGAATAACAATCACCAACATCCTGAAGTGTTGGCTTATTTAAATGTTTCGCTAATCGTTACTCTACAGAGACACACCGAATGAATAAAAAGCTATTAATTATATAATCGTCTCCATATACTATTGCATACATCTTCTCAATAACCAAATTTTCAATCGAGGCAAACCTCAGTGCCTACTAATATAAATGGCCTTGAGCTCTTCGCTACGTTAGACGAGAAAGTTCCTTCCTTTCTCAACTCCCTCCTTCTTTCCTTGGAGCACAAACTTATTAACATTTCTATCCCAACTTTGTAAGTCTTAAACCTTATCAAAAACCTAGATAAATCCCAATGATTGTTCTTAAGAATATTAACCCTGAATTATCTCCGATCTTAGTAAAGTTGCCTGAAGGAAAAATCGTTCCCAAGTCTATAGAATGGGTCAAGTGTATTCCCTGTATTCAAGAATGTCGGTGAATTCTTACCTTCGTCTCAGCATCGTTACTTCAGCCTCCTTTGTGTCATCAACAAACTCGTTGATTTTATATTCAACAAGAAATTAAGTTGAGCACCACAATAGGCAACCACTTTCGCGACAAATAATACAGACTTCGATCGACTTGGTCCACTGCTGATATCCTACTATGATAGCTCACAGAATCAGTGAAGCATTAGACAATAAATATATCTCAAGGACGATTGCATGAGACATATCGAAGACATTTGACAATGCGTGGTATACAGGGTGTCTATGCAACCTCTCCAGAATCACTGGAAGTGTTTTCTCAATTGTCAAGTTAGGGATAATGAAGTTGTTAATGTTAGTTGTTAATGGCCAATCCTCTGAGAGCCATGATTACCTTTGTGCGTCCACACGAAATATGGCGTAAATTTTGTTTCAAAACATAATATAAATTTCACAAGAGATTCTTTTTCCAGTATTCCGCAATCCAAAGTTAGGAGTACGTATTATACACAAGTTAGTATATTACACGAATAATTACGCTACTGTCCCAATACTGTGTCAAGAGTTTCAATCTTCGATTAGACGAATTGCTAGTGGGGAGATATTTTTCATTGGAATAGAATGATTGAGGGAAGTGATGTGTCGAGTGGAGTTGATTGTAGATAATATACCGAAGGGAATCTAAAATATAGCATAACTTAATGTTCGTTTTAGTTGTTACGGTTCGAAAGAATTAGCTTCTTAAAAACAATAAAACAATCATACGTTTTTTAATTTCCCATTGGTCGAGCTATCAAAAGAAATATTGTCACAATAAGAATTTCTGTATCTTGGGAATCGGTAAATCATTTCAGCAAACCACAAAGGATATAGAAATTCGAGACAAGAGGCCAGAACAAACAAAAATGAAATAATACTCTTATTTTCTTTTTAGGCTTACGGCCACATCACGTTGAAACACCGGTTCCCGTACGATCACCTAAGTTAAGCAGCGTCGAGTTTGGTCAGTACCTAGATGAGTGACCGCTTGGTAATACTAGGTGTTGTAAGCTTGAATGTGTGGGTGGTGTAATCGATAGCAACTCGGATTTTTTAATCGGAGTGCCGAGTTCTAGTTCCCACTGGTTTCGTTATATTACGCGCAAATATCATTGGGAAAGGGAGGAATTCAGGTCTTCCTTCCCCCAGATATGGGTTAATTAGTAAGAATTGTATGACTAATTCATCATTATACCCCTAAAATATTCTTACAATCTAAAAAAAAATTGGGGCTTTAAATAACCTGAAATGGGTGGATAATCCGTAAAAAAAAAATCAATTATTCATTATTTTATGAATCTAGAGACTAATTATATAGCTGAAAGCTGCATTTATAATAATAATAATAATAGTAATACTTGTTATGGTCTGGTTCCTTGTACCACGGTGTTAGTCCAAGGTAGAACCAATAAAGAAGAACTCGAACACGGATATGGAATAACACAGATATATTACAAACAAATATATACAGAGAAGTAGGTCGCTAGGATCAAAGTGTAGTACGCTGCCTTTGTGAGCTTCCGAGTCGGCGTTCTGTCGAACTCTCTGCTAATGCAGTGAGGAACTCGGACGAAGCTTTGCCGAGGGGCAATGTTTCGTTCGGGGAGGTAGACAGGGCTTGAACCTATCTAGGCGGGTTCAAAAGCTATATTTTTGGCTGAGCCTACGGGCTCGGAGAGACCGACATTAAACCGGCCTTGTGCCACATTCGGTCCCCGTGGGTGGATTGATAAATACCGAGAAGTAGAAAGTGTTAATATGAACAATCAGGTTTAGTAGAGAGAACAATGTAGTCTCGACCAGTATCCTTATTCCAATGTCTTGCAGTAATTGTCTGAAACGCGACTCTGTTTCGGACTGCCTCTGACTCGACTCTTGACTCGACTTGAACTACTGACTATATTTAGTCACCCCACACCCACGTGGGCATCATGTGGCACAAAGCCGGTTGTTTAATGTGGGATCTCCGAGCCCGTGGGCTCGGCCCCAAAATATGCCCATTGAACCCGTATAAACGTGTTCAGGACCGGTTTACCTCCCCGCCAGAAGGCGGAGAGTTCAACCGAACAGTCGGTTCAGAAGTGAACGACTGACAATATTCACTCCCCCCCATTGGGTCATCATGTGGCACAAGGCCGGTTTCACGTGGGATCTCCGATCCCGTGGGCTCGGTTAAAATAGGCCCATTGAACCCCTATAAACGGGTTCAGGGTCGGTTTACCACCCCGAAAGATAATCCGCCGTTCGGCGTAGCCTCTTTCAGGTTCCTCCCCGCCCGAAGGCAGACAGTTCAACCGAACAACCGGTCAGGAGGTGAACGACTGACGACATTCAGTCCCCCCGCCACTGTGGCATCATGTGGGTCAAGGCTGCTTATTCAATGTGGGATCTCCGAGCTCGGCCCCAAAATATGCCTCTTGAACCTATATAAACGTGTTCAGGGTCGGTTTACCTCCCCGAAAGAGACTCCGCCCTTCGGCGTTCGGGTTACTTCCCGCCCGAAGGCAGAGAGTTCAACGACTGACGATATTCAGTCACCCCACCACGAGGGTGTCATGTGGCACAAGGCCTTCTTAACGTGGGCTTTCCGATCCCGTGTGCTTAGCCAAAAATATGCCCCTTGAACCCGTATAAACGTGTTCAGGGCTGGTTTACCTCCCCGAAAGAGACTCCGCCGTTCGGCGTAGCCTCGTTCGGGTTACTCCCCGCCCGAAGGCAGAGAGTTCAACGACTGACGATATTCAGTCATCCCACCACGAGGGTGTCATGTGGCACAAGGCCTTCTTAACGTGGGCTTTCCGAGCCCGTGTGCTCGGCCAAAAATATGCCCCTTGAACCCGTATAAACGTGTTCAGGGCCGGTTTACCTCCCCGAAAGAGACTCCGCCCTTCGGCGTAGCCTAGTTCGGGTTACTCCCCGCCCGAAGGCAGAGAGTTCAACGACTGACTCATTGCCTACTCCTAAGACGCAGTATTTATTAAGTATGGAATAATCCATAATTATTATTATTATTATTATTATTATTATTATTATTGGTAAGATCCCATAATAATAATAATAATAATAATAATAATAATAATTGTGATTAGAGAGCGGAAAGACAAAATGTGCCTATTTATTGACATGGCAGTTCCTGTACACCGCAACGTAGCTTAAAAAAAACTATCAAAATACAAAGATCTTGAAATCGAAATCTCAAAAATGTAACATATGAGGAACTTAATTCCAGTTGTAGTTGGAGCCCTCGAATTGATTGGGAAATATTCCAATGGGCTAATTGAAAGAATTCATAGTATCCCGTGCCATAAAGAAATACAAAAAGTACAGCTAACACCTTACAAAGTTATTTGTCTATGTAAAATATGTGCGATGTTTTCTAAAACTGTTCAATGGAAAATGCTATGATGCCTTTTCTGACCTTAGCTCTCTGGTCAGGACCCGGAATAAAATACAACAGAAAGCAAAGGAAATAATAATAATAATAATAATAATAATAATAATAATAATAATAATAATAATAATTTCTCCTCCGGATGCAATGTGGGAGCATCATGCCCGAGTGTTTTTTACTTTAACTTTAATTTATGAAGCAGCCAAGGTGACTTGATAGTCAAATCTCATAGTCGCTGCTATCATTGTCTTTTCAAACAACGTCTATCGGTTTCCATCATGTTGGATTAGTTTATGTGTTGCTGAGTAGACTAACACGGTAACGCCACACTTTTACTGCAAGTAGAGCATCTGAAAAGTCTATGGATGGTAGTAGAGGATGGTTTCTGGGTGCGACATACTCGACGACGTTCCCCTGCTTGCAGGAGAATTACGTCTGGATACCTGGAAACACCATCAATTTCACACCGAGTTGACCATGTTAGGCCCCAGCTACAAGGTTTATGCGCTTCTTCTATCAAAAAGGGTCAACAGAACACGCACATTATGTTGTAATTCATGTATGATGTAACCTTATATGACTAATATCATGATGGGTACATTGGGCTTCTTATATTTGTACACCAACGTCACTTTGCTGATGTTCTGCTCTCTCTCTCTCTCTCTCTCTCTCTCTCTCTCTCTCTCTCTCTCTCTCTCTCTCTCTCTCACTCACTCACTCACTCACTCACTCGAAAAATAATATTATTATTTTGGACAGAAATTCCTGAATCACTTAAAAAGCGGAAAGAAAGCAACAAAATTTTATGTAGCAACACCAACATTTATTCTTCAAAATAAAGTCCATCATTCTCGACGATCTTCAGCCAGCATCCGTCCGCTGGCTCTGAATCAAAAAACTATAAACAAGCTTCCTTCACCTCATCAAATGTACTGAATTGCTTATCGCGGAGGAAGTGTGCCATTGAGCTGAATAGGCCATTGTCACTCGAGGGAGTATCGGGACTGAATGGTGGATGTGGAAGTATCTCAACACCGTCCATCTGTTTGAATATCTCCTTAGTCAACCTGGCAGTGTGTAGCCTCCCATTGTCTTGCTGAAACAAAACCCGACCTCGGGTGACCAAAGCAGGATACTCCTTCTTTAGTTTGTCGTACACGCTGTCCAGCTACTAGCAATAAAGTTTAGTGTTGATGGCTCGACCAAGTGGAACAAGCTCGAAATACTGTACTGCTTGGAAATTCCAACAGACAGAGATCAAGATTTATTGTTTTCTTTACCCTTCCTAAGCGAGTCAGGGCTTTCCGGACAACAAAGGATTATTTTTGCATCGCCGATACAATTTCCGACTATTATTATTCCGATTGCTGGTTTTTAAAAGAAAATTGGTTTGAAATGCCCAGTGCTTGTAGAATTCGCAAGATATACTCATATATAAATACTTGGTGATCGAAAAAAATGCATTCCTTGTCTTTTATAGCGTCTTCCATTTGTTTCTTGTTTTAAGTTTTTTTTTGTTTGTTTTTTCAGATCCAGTACCCTAAAATAATGGAGTACGGCTAATGTTGGAAGAAAGAAAATTTTTCATGGAGTGTCACAGGAAAGACGATAATATCAAAGAAGTGCATGGTATCCCTAGCATCCTTCTGTAGAGCCACACCTCAAATAATCTTCGTCAGTATTTCTTCTATTGTCTTTGAATTCATCATTACTTGCAATAGTTGGTATTGCTTTCAAAATATGGGCTTTAATAAATAGTCTCCTTGGAATAAATAGTTGACAATGTTGTCAGCTTATTTGACGTCTTTTTCATCTTCGGTCTCACTTCGATGTCCACAGAGTTATCCTGTCCCTTTTCCTCGAATATCATATTCACTATTGTTAGTTTTGTAAATGGTGAACCTTACTTTTAAAAAAAAGAAGTTATTTTGGTATTTATTGAGGAAGAGTGCACAGTATCAAAGACGGAGAATGTATAGACATAGTCAGTGTGGACATAGGAATCAGCCTTGCATCATGAACGTCAGTTTCATGTTACAAACGGAACTTCAGACCAGATGTCACTACTATATAAAACATAAAATACCTATAACTTAGTAAGAAAATATACGTAAAAATATAAAATAAGTATAAAATCTAAAGAATATTTACGAGAATACAAATATCCAATAAATTGACAACATTTCATATCAGATTAGCTAACTGAAGAATTTCCTCATTCGTGCGCATGCGTATTTGCATCAATATAAACTAATTTGTACTGATGAATTTGTAAATCTCTTTTCACTTTGTCATACATTTTGCCCAACAGTTTTCTTTACATATAAAAAATATATATTGTTATCATAGATAGATAGATAGATAGATAGATAGAGATATATATTAGGTTGGTGCAAAAATAATTTCGTTTTCTCACATAGTAACATATGTTAGAAAACGAAATTATTTTTGCACCAACCTAATAGATATCAAAAACTTAGCTTAAATTATAATTTATAACTGAGTTTTCGATGATACGTTGTTTTTTTTCCCTTTAATACATATATATATATAGATAGATATGTGCGAAATGAATTGTTAGACTATTATTTTTATTGCTATAAGTTACTTTTATATATATATATATATATATACACACATTTTTAAGTAAATGCTGTGTTTATAATAAACAGTATTAACATTTACCGGCCTGAACGTCCGAGAAATTTACTAGAAAATATGCATGCTCCGACAGGAATCGAACCTGTATCTTAAATGGAGCTGTCATATTGTCTGACGTGCTATACCAGAGCGTCTAGACAGCAATGTCGATTTTACTGCTTTTAAACTACAAATTTCCCATGAGCAGATGTGGACGTTCGCTCAAAGGAACAAGACGTTTAAAAATATTTTTTTTTGAATATAGGAATTTAGAACCGGTTAATTTATATATATATATATATATATATATATATATATATATATATATATATATATATATATTTTGAACAATAAAAAAATTAAAATCTTCATACACACTGGGTTGTAGATTAATATTCTTTCGTTTTTTTTTATTATTATTCCATTTAGATTCCTCGACTAGTTTCGGCCGAAATGGCCATCATCGGGAGGAGAAATATTTCTGCTTGCTGCTAGCACTAAACTACAGAAATGAATGTCTTGATGGAGAAAATGAACTTTTGTCTGTAGTTTTCATTTGTTTTTTTATTTTTTTATCTTTTTAACATGAATCTTTTAACATTCCTTGTGTTGGTCAAACAGTCTCTTTTAAGTTGTTATTTGAGATAAGAGCTGGATAGATACATGCTGCTATGAATTCTCTGGTCAGTTTGACAGTTTTATTGGACTTGGTGAGGGGATGTGTCTCTGTTTAGTGTGTGTGTGTGTGTTTGCGTTCGTCTGATATATATATATATATATATATATATATATATATATATATATATATATATATATATATATATCGGTGGAGACTTTAGGCCATCAATGCTTGTCAGGTTCATTACAATCTTTAACAAAATATTCTATTGGTATATTGTTTTCGATTATAAAGCTTGCTTATAATTATAATGCTAATAGTGTGATTTTATTTTATCGCAAGCTTGTTGTTGCATTGATTTATGTGAGCATGTCTGTACATTTTCCTGAAATACTTTGTAAATATCGCATTTCAAAACATTTTACAGAATGTCGCTAAAGAAGCTTATTATATACGATTGGGTATTATGTACAAATAATTAGAACGATAATTTATCAATCTAAAATATTGATAATAAAAGAAAAAATTAAAGCAATTTACAATAGCTTATTTATATAAAAAAATACTGAATTAAAATCTCAATAAATTAT
The DNA here is from genome assembly GCA_963932145.1 of Acanthosepion lycidas. NCBI lineage: Eukaryota > Metazoa > Mollusca > Cephalopoda > Sepiida > Sepiidae > Acanthosepion > Acanthosepion lycidas. The sequence continues at coordinate 32,346,603 of OZ010593.1, read as the reverse complement.
GTCTATATTCTGCAAGTTATCATTCTATAACCTTCATCAGTATTTCAATCGTTCATTTGGTTATCTTTTCTACTTCGAATTCACCACAACTTGAAACAGATCCAATTGCTTTCAATGTATGTTGAATATTCGATTGTATATACTTTTAAGCTTGGGCCACAAATGGTAACGGATGAATATATTAAGGCTGCAAAAATACTTCATGATTCTTTAAAGCATTTTGGTAAATTGGACAAGAATGAGTTGTGAAGAATATAACAAACATTGTATTTCGACAAAAAAAAACTTGAGTTTTTATTTATTTATTTTGGTAACCTGTGACCAAGAAATGAGAAGAATTGTATATATTTTTCGTGACAACATCATCGAATTATATAGATATATAATTTTACCGCCTACAATGCGAGCTCAGAAAATTACCCAAACCTCACCTATCCATCAACAAATCAACTTTAGAAAATATCTCCTCTCGGCAAATAATCTAACCCTCTTCCTTATACTTGGTTGTAAAAGTACATATAGGGCTAAGTTTTTCCGCTGACATGAAGAGGAAAGATTATATTTAGTCAAATGCTATGTCTTCTGTTAGAAATATTTCTTCCCTAAAACTATTTTACATATTTGTAAGTCTGCTATACGTCCATGCACTGAATATTACTGTCACAACTGGTCTGCTGCTTCTGCTGTGTATTTAGAGATTCTTGATATAATACACCCTGGTGAAAATTAAATAAAACAACCACGTTAATTTCCTTTTTTTTATTAGGTTGTTGCAAAAATAATGTCGTTTTCTCACATATGTTACTATGTGAGAAAACGACATTATTTTTGCACCAGCTTAATATAATACGATGATTTTTGACCCACTGGAGTGACAGGGTGTAATCGATTTCTATTTTTTCCTCCGATTATATCATTTGCAGTTGTGTGCAGTAATATGAATGTGTAATATGGGTGTGTGATGCGATTTGCTTCGCCTTGAAAAATATTGCGTCAGCCATGCTTGCATCAGATTTTTATCATGTCCAGACACTATTGTCTCGACTGTCGATTAGTTGTCCTACAGCCATTATCTACGATGGACGTTACTCCAAGGAAGCGTACGAAAATTGTAACGCTGCACTAACACAGTGGCAAGCCTAACCAGTGAGCCAATCAAAGTGCTATAGAGTGTCCCGGAAACTCCCCTGATTTAAATTCAATCGAGAATCTGTGGTCAGTCGGCAAAGAACGACTTTGTGGAATGGACATATGACGCATTAACATATGGACTAGGTCATGTTTCATTGGAAACATATGAAAAAAAGTAAATAATAACGGAATTATTCGATTTGTTTCAATTATTTTGCAGAAAGCTATACAAAGAAGAATCTGCAATGTTATCGGTCTTATCTTGGATTCACTCTCTTTCTCACTGTCGTCACATAGCTTCCTTATGCCTTTTTAATAACTATTTTGACGGTAATTGTTCGAATGAGCTTTCCTCTTTAGTAACTCGGTTCTATGAACTTAAGCGCAGTACTAGATCGGCAGATAGGTCTCATTATTTTACAGTTTAAATTGCTAGACGTGACCGTCAGTTCTATGATAAGAGTTTCTTCTTTCGCACTTCTCTCTTGTAGAAGGCTCTCCTGGCTACTTACTGTTCTTTTATTATTCTCTCTCTTTAATATTGTCTTATTTTCTAATAGTCTCCCACACACAGTAAATACTTGGGTCTTAGTGGCTTTAGTGCATTGCTTGAGGTGAAATGATTAAAATAAAAGTATTATAGGACTTCCTTTTTGCTATAAAATGTATATTATGAAACAATGGGGAATACGGTTAATTCTATTTTTTAACCTAGTCTCGTCCCATTGAGAAATGATGGGCAAGACACCTGCTCCTGACTTAGATTTTTTCAAGATGACCTACACATCTAAAGATGTATCGATTACACTGAGATTAAGGAATACCTTTAATTATACTACAGACCTATAATTATTAACATATTTTCGATGAACAAGTCATTATCTACAGAGGAAATCTACATCTTTGCTTCTTAGGTTACGTAATCACAATGAATAAGGTACGACAAGAAAAACACTTAGGGAAGCTTAGAATCTACAAAACTCTTTGAAAGCTTGATCTACACAGAAAGGATATTCAGGTATTCCGTGATCAAAAAAGGTCTTGCATATGGATAGAGAAGGATTCCAGTGATTACGAAAAAGCAGAAAGAGAAATAGGAAAAGGGCGGTTTTCCCTCCTCATTGGTCGTATTTTTCAGTGTATAAGATGCAATTTTACCATAAAATTTAATGTCAAAATGTGATTGCGTCCTATACACCAAAGTTTATAATTATATATACATATATATGTGTGTGTCATATATATAAGCAGGCCATATATATATATATATATATATATATATATATATATATATATCATGGTTCCTTTCTTTCTCCTTATATTTTTTCGCATTGCGAATTGTTATTCTGTCATTTTAATAATGACCAACGTATTCTTCTGATGAAGTATTGGTTGAAAAGAGCCCTTAAAGAAAAATGCTTCCCGATGTTTTGGAATTTCTACCTCTCTCTCTCTCTCTTTCTCTCTCTCTCTCTCTCTCTCTCTCTCTCTCTCTCTCTCTCTCTCACTATTCAGGGTGGTTAATGCAATTGAATGTCGGTCATCGTATAATCGATATTTCAATTTTCATTGGATACTGGGAAAAAAGTGGATTTAAAATATGGATGCGTCTTATAAGCTGGCGCGTGTTATATTCCGAAAAATATGGTATTTTAAAAAATATATTCGGCCCCTGGAGGGTGTGAGATCATAAGTTATAGCTTATTTATCTCATAACTAAGTCCTGCACTGATTGGTGCAATACAGCAACATTTTCACTTATATAGAAAATCAATATTAAAAATCATTGGGGTCGTATTTACATGGTCATTCATAGAGGAAGAGAATAGCTATCAGGGGACGTAACCTTAACAGGCAGAGAACTAAAATGCTATATAATGTTTAATCATGTATATTACAGTGAATCCCGGGAAACATTATAGCAACAGCAACGTCTTGAAACGTTAGAGATGTAGGTCAACAGATGACTGGTGAGAATACCATAGACAGAGTATATGATAAACAAGGAAGTTTTAAGAAAAATAGGAACAACACGGAAGCAGTTGTTAATAATTAGATAAAGAAGGGTGAACATCTTTCAGGTAAATTAGAAAAGAAGGCTTCGTGAAATTAACATTCACAGTTGCACGTTGAAGCAAGAGAGATGGGAGAAAACTGTTTGAAAATTACTTTAATTTAAACCATAAAAAAAGATGTGGAGATCGATGATTGTTCATCTCCTACAGAAAAATGTAGGTATTTTCACTCCGACCATGGGAATTGTGGGTGTGCTTTTAAGCGACAACCGTCTTACAAGAAATCTCGGGCCTCTACGGGCCAAATTCCTGTGGGTCCCGTCTCCTCCTGTCAATTTTGCTTTCCTCCGGCCACAAGAAATTCGACCGGAGCGATTCTCTGACATCCTTCCTTGTTGAGCGTGACTCACCGACTGTCTGCTTTTTATATAGACAAACCCCACCAAATTTGGTATTTATTAGGTTGGTGCAAAAATAATGACGTAATAATGTCGTTTTTTGACGTTACGTCAAAAAACGACATTATTACGTCATTATTTTTGCACCAACCTAATATTACAATAACTTTCACCTTGTACAAGGTTCGAGGTCGACTCAAGGTAGAGTGTTACGATAAGGGTAGTTTATATGAATAGGAGGGGAAGATAATGCCTGAACAGATTAAGATTGTAGTGTTCCCGGGAAACCTCCTCTAGAGAGTCTGTTCCACATGGTAATGTTTCGTGGAAAAAACTGTTTCAGTAGAAATTCCCGCCGATGGGATACGGCGGTAATGCTGATATATCTAATTTCTCTACTCTGACCGTCTTAATCTTTGGAGATCTTGATAATTAACCATATAATACTCTATTTGTTTAGAATCTCCCTAAAGATAAACAAATGACCAGCTTAGAAATTGATAACATTTAAAAATCTTCTTTGTGTAGAATAATTTATAAAAGCACATACATTTTAGATAGATAGTATAATGTAAAAAAAAAACTCCTAGCCTGAGAAAAACAAAAACAGATGTTCCTTTCTTTGTTTAAAAGAATTTGAATCATTACGCAATGAAAGACCACACACGTTTTGGATAGATAGCATTATGTAAACAAACTTTCAAATTTTAATTTCTCAGGACCGAAGAAATGCTGACTAACCATTAATCATGTCTTCTTTTAATCGGTGGGAGGTAGATATGGTTGGTACCTTGGTTTTGTCAATCTTACTGAATCTTCAATGTTGTGTTCGATTCTCCTTGGAACTGTTCAAAAATTATGTTTTATCGGTTTAAGACATCATTTTTACTCGATTTTTTTCTTTTTCTCTTAAGCATTGAACCTTCTCCCCTGAGAATTTTAATAATTATTATTCAGTTAGTAGTTTCTCCAAATCACCATCCTGCAATTTCCTGCAATTAAACGTTTAAACAAGGTCAGTGGCCTGTCTCATTAAAATTGATGTTTACAGCAGCTTTATTCTAGCTTTATTTTCTAACCTTGTCTAGGTGTTCTTGTAACTTTCTTTATCAGTCTGCCATTAACACGGCATCGACTGCATATCTTACGGTGGTAAGATTCTGTCCACCACTAATACATCTTAGTAGAAATTCTAGATCTCGCAGGATAGCATCGGTGTAAAAGTCAAATAAATCCGGCGAGAAGAGGCACCTTGTCTTATGCCACTTGTCTGTTTTATGCTCATTGCATTTTCTGTATGGAACCGGTTTGTTTCCTGCAAAATACTCCACATTTATGACCTTGTGTCAGGCTAAGATTTGTAAAATGCTATTTGCTCTTTACTGAGTACTCTACACATAGGTCCGTATATTAGACGACGCTCGCCAAGCTAGGTGCATTTAGAAGCACAAAAACAAAGTTAAATCAAATGATCTTTCATCCACGCAATCGAAAAACAAAATGCACAAAAATTGTACATCAAAGATGCCGACACTTCCACCTGTGAAAGCAACGAGAAGAACCAGTGGGAAGATTCGCAGATTTTTCTTTAAAAGCCGATTTTATATTTTGTCTTTCTTCTATTTTATTTGCTTCGAATGTCGAGAATTCTTTTCTTTATAAAGTCAACTTAAAAAACATTATTTGAACTTTGAAAAGTGAGTTTCTAAAGCTTTTCTCTTCGTTCATAAGCTTTTATGCAACTCAGATCACAAAGTGGTTGAACAAATTCGCTAACTTTAGTGACTGAGCCCAAAACCCTTGCTAGATAAGAAAATATTCCAGCCAAACCAAAACAAAAAAAAAAAAAATACAAGAAGCCTTTTGCTTATTGATATATTTTATTCAAAAGCTTAACGAAAAATAATGATAGAAAGAAAATATTTTTTTAAATAAGATTCGCAGGAAAATCTTTTGAAAAATTCGAGGTTTAGACCAAAGATCTTGAACTTTTGCCTTACGATCCGAATCGAGCTTGTTATAATATTTTATAAAATGTTATCCAATCTGCAGCGACATGGAATATTGAAATAGATTCCCTGTTTTTTTCTTGGCTATAGTTAAATAATTTATTCTTTTCTCCGAGGACCTGCTAATATTTGAAATCTTTATTCATTATAATATTTTTTTTTCCGAAATTAATGCAGGTTTAGTTTTATTTGTTTCGATAATTTTAAGAAAAAAAAACTCACACAAGATGTGCAAAATTACGTATCATTTAAAATCTTATCGTATGCACTTTCTTTTTGTTCAATCGGTTTTAAATACATTTTGTTAATTTTAAAATCTTTGATGATAATTTGTCAAAATAGGAATTTTGCCAAATTCATTTCTATAAGTTTAAACTCAGCCACAGTGTAGAACAAATGCCTAGAAGCATCAATGAAGTTTGATTACAATGAAGCATAAATGAACATTCAGTAGTTGATATCAAATATTTGGTGAATTGGCTGTTAAAGACAGGGAATGTTCGAGATAACAGACTGTCATAGACGACGAGTTTTTTTCCTTGAAAAACTGTTCGAGAGCTTACCGAAGAGTGAGATCTAAGCATTGGAAATATAATCCGGATATTTTAACCTAATTTGATAATCGAAGAAGCTTGAAAATTGGATTGGATAGGAATTGGACTAAAACTCGAAAAATCGCCATTAAGAATTCTGCTATTTGCTCCAAGAACGTTACATTTCTTGATCGCATTGAGATGTGCAATGAAAAGTGGATACAATACAACAACCTGAAACATTTAGTACAGTGGTTGGACCGAGATAAAGCTCATAAACAGTTCCAAAAGCCAGAGCTGAACCAGAAAGTTGTGGTGACTGTTTTATAGTCTGTCGCCGGACTAGTCCACTACATATTTTTGATCTGAGTGAAAAAAGTCGAGAAATGATGTCAGTAAATGGATTTTTATTTATTTATCCCTATTTAAAATATATTGCTTATGCACCATTTAAAAACTCTTATGATATATCCGGTTATAAGTTATCGACCCACAGTCAATTAACGCACTTAAAGAGAAATGCCTCCTAGACGAACGATATTCGATGCCAAAATCTTTAGCAGTAAAAATTAATTTCAGCATATAATATATATATATATATATATATATATATATATATATATATATATATATGCTCTGGTTCGCTGATTGACCACTATGGCGAAAGGGATTTTTAATGGGTGATACTACTTTAAAAGCATCGCTCTTTGAAAGAATTTTACCGCTATGGCCACCGGTATAATGTTTGTATATATCACGTATATAATGCGTTAAGAACTTCCCTTTCTCTATCTTGCGCCGACAGACTAAGGGTAAGGGTCTCTGATTTTATGTCAAATCGCTCGAGTTTCGATCCCCGCTTGAAACAATTGGATGTCCAGATACACTGATGAGCTGTGATATCGCGAAACACTCTGTCTGAGGATATATATATATATATATATATATATATATATATATATATATATATATATATATATATATAACGAAAGAAGATCTACGTTTGCTTTTCATATGTAGATTTATTTGCCTAAATAAAAAGGCAATAAAATGATAATATTAAGAATAGGATTGATGATATATATTTATAGATCTTTTGACTAAATTGAAGCACGAAGAGAAAGATATTAAAGTCTGAATTTTCGGACTTTATTTAATTAAAGGATTTCCTCATAGAATATAGACTCCACAGGGAGTCCTCTAACCAACAACAATATTCTCTGGAAGTCTCACTTCTGATCTGGTGATTGGATGTTTTGAGGAGTGTGTCATCATTTCCTAACTACTGCTGCTCCTTGCTTTAATAATCACCATCACGACGGAAGGCAGATTTTATCACAGTCACAATAAGTTTGTTTTTGCAATTAACCCTGAAGATTGAAAGTACTTGGCTTAGAAAAAAATACGGCGCCTTTCTTGATGAATTTCATCTTAGTCAAAAAAATGATTAGACAACTGGAAAGGATCGGTTTGAAAATTAGTAGACGCAGTATGTCTGCATTATTCAATGAAAAATACACACACACACATATATATATATTAGATTTAAGAAGCAGCAGATATATTTATATATAGTGCTCAATGTTCATATAATATTTTCATATAATATTATATATTATATATATATACAAGTATATGATTGGTGTATATGGAATGAATTCCAATAACCAACAATTACTATTCTTAAAAGAGTGCTCAATACAAAGTAGAGCAGATATAATTATTTATTTTTAAAGAAAAAAAAATTATAACATAAATATGTTATAAAATCACTACAAAAATAGCCATTTTGTTTCAACACCTTCGGTGTCTTATCAAGTGATGACGTTGAATGTAAAATAAATGGTTTTAAAAGTTTCAAATTAATTAATATTCTACGCAAGGGGAAAACGTTGTTACCAAGGCTAGATGGACCAATCAGAATACAAGTACAGGGAAATTCAAAAAGCTCGATAACGAAGTCATGTTATAATATCTATTCAGATGTTTAGTATTAAAAAATAATTTATTCCAACGAATAATTACTAAATTATATGATAAAATTTAATATTAAAATTTAAAACTGCTGATTACAAAATCAAAATTTAACATTTATTCGCTATCAAGTTTACAACTATAAAATTACTGAGGAGAAAAGAAGAAATATATATGTTATTCAATTTATTTTTTCATTGAAGTTACTTTAGCTATATTTAATATCCGGTCTTTTTACAATGTATACATTTTAATCCTCATGGTGTGTAAATGGGGTCCCAAACTCACGCGTAAAACAAACGCAGTCAGATTCTAATACATAAGCACCAAGACATATACACACACACACAAAAAAAAAAAAAAAAAAAAAAAAAAAGAGACAAGACAGAGAACATCTCCACCGTCTGTCATGAAAAAAAAAAAAAAAAAAAAAAAAAAAGGGGGTGGGGAATGGGAGAAGGGAAACCAACATACACGTACATACATACATAATTAAAAGTGGATGCACTTTCCATACACATAGATACATATAAATACATGCACACACATCCACAGACATTGACCCAGACAGTTGGACACCCCAACCGACAAATATTTAAGACAGAAAATGTCATTGCATGAATGTTAACAACCTATTGAAATCTAACTTAAGCGAGTAAATATACAAAGATAAAAATGATCAAAATTAATATTATTTAATATATTAAAATATAGCGTATGTAAAAAAAACCCAAAAAAAACCGGACATTAAATTCAACACCCATCGGTAGCTACGATGTCCACCTCATATACATATAAGTATATACACACACACACACACACACACATACATATATACGCATACAAACATATATATATATACACATATATACATACATATACACACATATATACATATATATACATATACACATACATATACATATATACATACACACACACACATACTCACACATATACATAAATATACATACATACATACACACCGAAATATCTACATATACATACATAGACATATACATACGTATACATTTCCATGGTATCAAGTACACATACACATACATACACATATACATACATGTACCCACAAATATACACACAAATATGTGTACACATATTTACAAATAAATATATATATACACAGCAATACACAAAAATAAACATATATACACACATATATCCTAACTCATGTGGCCGTAATGACATACCCAAGTTTCCCTACCTACACGTACACATAAACAATTTCATATATAGTAGGTGTCAACATACATATATACAACTACAAACCTACATAAGTAAACACACACACACATATATACATATATATACATATACATACATACAAACATATACATACACACATATATATACATATATATACATATATATACACATACATACATGCATACACACATACAGAAATATACATACACATGAATATCTACATAAAAATACTTATCTATAGTAATAAATACACATATATACGTACATACACATAAATGCAACGACATTTGACCAAAAACACATATAAATATACAGACATACATACACATACATATACATAGACATACTTCGATATACATGCAAACACAAAAATACACGTATCCTAACATACATGTATAAAAAAAAAAAAAACCTCCATATCAACATAAATATACGTAAATAAAATTAGGTACACAATATAACAATACACATACAAACATATACACACATATATATATATATACATATATATATACATATACATACATACACATACACCTACATATATTCACATATATACATATATATATATACGCATACATACATATATATATATATATACATATATATATACATATATATATACCCACACATACATGCACACATACACATACATGCACACAACATATATATATATATATATATATATACACACATACACATACATACACATACACCTACATACACATATATATATATACACATACACACATACATATATATACACAACTACATAAACATGCAGACACTTACATATATACACACATAAAGAAATATATAAACATGCATATAAGGATACATACTCATATATATATATATACACACATACCCACATCTACAAATACATATACATACTCATACACACCAAAATTTTTAACCTCATTTCTTCTTCTCCTCCTTTTCACCTTCTTACTTTATATATATATATATATATATATATATATATATATATATACACACACACACACATATATATATATACATACATACACGCACACATATAAATATACATACATACACGCACATACACACATATATATCTATAAACACACAAACAAATACACACACATACATATATACATATATATATATATATATATACAAAACTTAGCAACATATTAATACATTAAAATACAAACATACACATTTCGCAGTACAAACACACATAACTACACATAAATATATACATATATGTACATACACATACAGAAAAATGAGTAACATTATGTAGTTATACCATACACATTCATATCGTCAGATTGACCATCAGGTAATAAAAGTTATAATCTATTCAACTTACAGCTACGTATCATTATCATTTAAAGTATACGACCCCTATAATAAGTTAAATTTATAACGGTGTTTACAATTAACCGTTAGTTCATATCTCTGATTTAAGAGATCAGCCTTGTTTTTAAATCTAATAATTTCAAACTTTTCGTTTAGACACAGGTAACACGGGGAATATAGGGATTTACATGTCCGGGCTTTCTTAATCAATGTCCAATTAACCGTAGATGTTTTGTTCTTTTCTTTTAGGTTCCAAAAGTACTTGGACAATGAAGTCATGTACCTATAATCACAGTTATTGAAAGATTGCATATGCCCCCGCCAGCGTTCTTTGAATGTATTCATTGTGCCACCAATGTAAAACTTCTTTATATTTGGATTCTCAATAGTTGAGATAGTACTAAGATAGACTACAGAACGTATTCCACAGTTATTTTGTAGTGGACAATTATTAGGATACCTACAATTACATGAATTATTATTTGTGTCATTATATTTAGTATTACTGTCAGTAACCTTTTGAGTAATCGAGCTTTTTGAATCCCTATACTTGTTAAAGACTATGTTGTTATGTTTTTTAATGATTTTCTCTAGGTTATCTGCACAACTATAGCTTAATTTAAGTGTATTAGGATTTATATATTTCTTTATGTGTGTATATATGTAAGTGTCTGCATGTTTATGTAGTTGTGTATATATATGTATGTGTGTATGTGTATATATATATGTGTGTATGTTGGTGTATGTGTATGTATGTGTATGTGTGTATATATATATATATGTTGTGTGCATGTATGTGTATGTGTGCATGTATGTGTGGGTATATATATATATATGTATATATATATATGTATATATATATATATATATATGTATGTATGCGTATATATATGTATATATGTGAATATATGTAGGTGTATGTGTATGTATGTATATGTATATATATATGTATATATATATATATGTGTGTATATGTTTGTATGTGTATTGTTATATTGTGTACCTAATTTTATTTACGTATATTTATGTTGATATGGAGGTTTTTTTTTGTTTTTTGTTTTTTATACATGTATGTTAGGATACGTGTATTTTTGTGTTTGCATGTATATCGAAGTATGTCTATGCATATGTATGTGTATGTATGTCTGTATATTTATATATGTTTTTGGTCAAATGTCGTTGCATTTATGTGTATGTACGTATATATGTGTATTTATTACTATAGATAAGTATTTTTATGTAGATATTCATGTGTATGTATATTTCTGTATGTGTGTATGCATGTATGTATGTGTATATATATGTATATATATATATATATATGTATATATATGTGTGTATGTATATGTTTGTATGTATGTATATGTATATATATGTATATATGTGTGTGTGTGTTTACTTATGTAGGTTTGCAGTTGTATATATGTATGTTGACACCTACTATATATGAAATTGTTTATGTGTACGTGTAGGTAGGGAAACTTGGGTATGTCATTACGGCCACATGAGTTAGGATATATGTGTGTATATATGTTTATTTTTGTGTATTGCTGTGTATATATATATATTTATTTGTAAATATGTGTACACATATTTGTGTGTATATTTGTGGGTACATGTATGTATATGTGTATGTATGTGTATGTGTACTTGATACCATGGAAATGTATACGTATGTATATGTCTATGTATGTATATGTAGATATTTCGGTGTGTATGTATGTATGTATATTTATGTATATGTGTGAGTATGTGTGTGTGTGTATGTATATATGTATATGTATGTGTATATGTATATATATGTATATATGTGTGTATATGTATGTATATATGTGTATATATATATATGTTTGTATGCGTATATATGTATGTGTGTGTGTGTGTGTGTGTATATACTTATATGTATATGAGGTGGACATCGTAGCTACCGATGGGTGTTGAATTTAATGTCCGGTTTTTTTTTGGGTTTTTTTACATACGCTATATTTTAATATATTAAATAATATTAATTTTGATCATTTTTATCTTTGTATATTTACTCGCTTAAATTAGATTTCAATAGGTTGTTAACATTCATGCAATGACATTTTCTGTCTTAAATATTTATCGGTTGGGGTATCCAACTGTCTGGGTCAATGTCTGTGGATGTGTGTGCATGTATTTATATGTATCTATGTGTATGGAAAGTGCATGCACTTTTAATTATGTATGTATGTACGTGTATGTTGGTTTCCCTTCTCCCATTCCTCACCCCCTTTTTTTTTTTTTTTTTTTTTTCATGACAGACGGTGGAGATGTTCTCTGTCTTGTCTCTTTTTTTTTTTTTTTTTTTTTTGTGTGTGTGTGTATATGTCTTGGTGCTTATGTATTAGAATCTGACTGCGTTTGTTTTACGCGTGAGTTTGGGACCCCATTTACACACCATGAGGATTAAAATGTATACATTGTAAAAAGACCGGATATTAAATATAGCTAAAGTAACTTCAATGAAAAAATAAATTGAATAACATATATATTTCTTCTTTTCTCCTCAGTAATTTTATAGTTGTAAACTTGATAGCGAATAAATGTTAAATTTTGATTTTGTAATCAGCAGTTTTAAATTTTAATATTAAATTTTATCATATAATTTAGTAATTATTCGTTGGAATAAATTATTTTTTAATACTAAACATCTGAATAGATATTATAACATGACTTCGTTATCGAGCTTTTTGAATTTCCCTGTACTTGTATTCTGATTGGTCCATCTAGCCTTGGTAACAACGTTTTCCCCTTGCGTAGAATATTAATTAATTTGAAACTTTTAAAACCATTTATTTTACATTCAACGTCATCACTTGATAAGACACCGAAGGTGTTGAAACAAAATGGCTATTTTTGTAGTGATTTTATAACATATTTATGTTATAATTTTTTTTCTTTAAAAATAAATAATTATATATATATATATATTAATGCATGTTTCATTAAATAATATAGACAAGTTTTGTCTATTTATTTTAAGTAAGTTCCGTTCATATTGCCTTATAAACCTAATCACATTATCGTTGAAAGACGAAAGGAAAACAAAATATTGATACATGTTTAAATCCAATTTAAACTTTCGGCTTACACAAGCCATTATCAAAGATGACAATTTCAATAAATCAAACAACACACGGACGAAACAACAATGATAGTCCGTCCTTGCTGCATGAAAATTTCCAAGTAACAACAAACGCGGAAGCGAAAATTGCGTCACAACTCGTGACGTCACACATGACCACGTGAGAGTGAAAAACGAGAAGTATTAAGTATTGGAAGCCGTTGGTATAAACTAATGGCTTCTGTTATAAATTATAGGCATTTAAGGATATTTGTGGAGATTTCATAGTTTATTTTGTTCAGGTTAGGTTTCGACTGTTTTAACGTATAAAGCTTCAAGAATTTTAAATTTGTGTTTATTGTTTTCATGTTAATGTATAGTTGTGTTTTCAACAAGGATTTTCCGGAATTGTGTACGCGGCCAGGCATGTTGTTTTAAATGTCTAACATGCCTGCCCGCGTACTTAATTCCGGAAAAGCTACTTCAGCGATTTTCATTATATTTGGAACATAGTAGACAGATAAAAGGGAGTGTAATGAGCTATGTTTGATTTATTTTGGGGGAAGCAAAGGAGAGAGAATAAATGTAACCATGGATTCAAAAACTACTGGACAAATTTTTTATGAAATTTGGAATATAGATTTCCGGCAAGAGAGTGAATATAATATGCTATGTATAAGTATATATTGTATATATTATTTTGATCAAAGGAGATTCCGGGGGTACCCACAGCAATTTTTTTTCCCTTTGATTGAAATGGAATTTAAACTTAGGTAAATCACTTGAAATTATTCTTATTCACAAATTATTAGCCAATTTCTATACTATGAAACCCAAATGTGGGTTAGACCCCTTCTATATTGAAAATTTTGGAAGCTCATAACTTGAATATTTGAAACTATTATCACGGGGTTTTTTACCATAGGGCTATATGTTTTAGTCAGTTTGATATATTTCGAAGCATCCTAAAATCTAAACAACACAACCATTGGATACTTTCTGATGAAATTTCAAAGAAATTCTATGTATGACACCTAATGACATAGACTATATATATATATATATATATATATATATATATATATATATATATATATATATATATATTTCCTATGACCTACGCAATAGCTACTGTTTCAGTCTTATATAATGATCTAATTAATATGCAACCTAGTGTAGTTTTTCCATAAATTTTGTCTCTTTTGGACTAAGGAGGCATCACTTGAAACTATAGAATAACTACAATTTCATTAACGTACAACTTTACAATTTATTTATTTGAATTCTTCATAAAGTCGTTTATGCTATAATGACCAAAACCTAAACAACTCCATATCTTTCAAATGTTTGTTCTGCCGGTTCACTATTGCAAATAATAATCAGACAACACCCGTACTACAATGTTTCCCAAAAAGGAACTTTCGGGGCCACCTAAGTAATCTTAAGCGGAGGAAAAGAGAAAGAGCAGAAGAAACTGAAGATTAGGTGAGCAAGAGAAAGACGCAGGACAGTAGAGAGGTTAGCGTGCGTCACAAAGAAAAAGTTAAGTAGCAAGAAGAAGCTGGCAGATGACGTATATTAAATGCTCAACGAAATGCAGCATCAAGACAGTCTAAAAATCAAGAAGAAGCTGACAAAAGACGTATAATTAGATGGACAATGGGCTGCAGCATCGCGACAGTCTGATAATCAAGAAAAATCTCAGAGAAGACGTACATTAAATGCTCAACGCTGCAGAAACTAGACCATCTGATATTCAAGAAGAAACTGAAATGAGACGTAGCATGTATACTCAGCGGATTGCAACTGCCAGACAATCTGAAACTCTAGAAGAAACTGAAATGAGACGTAGCATGAATACTCAGCGGATTGCAACTGTCAGACAATCTGAAAATCTAGAAGAAACTGAAATGAGACATAGCATGGATACTCAGCGGATTGCAACTGTCAGACAACCTGAAACTCTAGAAGAAACTGAAATGAGACGTAGCATGGATACTCAGCGGATTGCAACTGTCAGACAATCTGAAACTCTAGAAGAAACTGAAATGAGACGTAGCATGGATACTCAGCGGATTGCATTTGCCACACAATCTGAAACTCTAGAAGAAACTAAAATAGTACGTAGCATGGATACTCAGCGGATTGCAACTGTCAGACAATCTGAAACTCCAGAAGAAACTGAAATGAGACGTAGCATGAATACTGAACGGATTGCAACTGCCAGACAATCAAGAGCTCTAGAAGAAACTGAAATGAGACGTAGCATGGACACTCAGCGGATTTCAACTGCCAGACAATCTGAAACTCTAGAAGAAACTGAAATGAGACGTAGCTTAGATACTCGACGGAATCCAGCAACCAGGCAACTTGATATAATTAGACTGAATGTAATCATTACTACAATGGTAGATTTTTTTATTGATAATTTTTGCAATACTTAAATAAATATTGTAAAAAGTTTATAGTTTTCCTCCATTTTTTATTTAGTTATATATGTGATGATTGCTTCGTTTTTAAACCAAAATATAGAGATCACAGACCAGAAGTTTTTATGCAACCAAAATGATATTGGCCCGGGGGAAGCACCTCTTTCTTCAAAATGAAATCTGGCAGTCTTTACAATTACGTTACCTGGATGGATATAGCTGCGTGATCTACATGAATATTAACAGTCATTTTTTATTATATGTTCAATACTTTCTAATCAATATCTTTCAAAACAGTATAGATTTGACAGCTTCTTCCAAACCCAGTCAGTGACGGGTATTTCTGCTAATATATATATATATATATATATATATATATATATATATATATCAGAAACAATACTCAGACGTTGTCGCGACTTAAAATTTCATGTGCACACCTAGGCTATGTACTTGTCTTACAGTCTTCAGGCAGTACTAGCGACGCAATACTCAATTCCATATACAGAATATTCCATAATGTGAAATTTGGGATCTCGTCATTAGTTCGGTTTGAAGATTGTGAGATAATCGTATAATCTAGGTGTCCACATGAAACCTTGAAACTTTAATTATAATTATCATTATTATTAAAACAACACTAATAATAGTCAAAAACAAATAATTAAGCATGAAAATGTCCACTCATATATATATATATATATATATATATATATATATATATATATATATATATATATATATATATATATATATATATATATATATATATATATATATATATAGAGAGAGAGAGAGAGAGAGAGAGAGAGAACGAGAACGAGAGAGGAGGCACAGTGGAGTAATGGATAGAGACTTGGATTGAGCAATCGGAGAGCCGAGTTCGAATTCATTACATTCACTTACGTGCTAATGCCCTTGGAAAAGGCGTGATACTCTTCTTTTTCCCTCCAGTTATGGGTAAATAGCAGGACAGACTGGGTTCTATAACCTTGAATAGCAACTGGTCTAGGAGAAGGACATCTCTGAATTCAAAACGCGCGATGGGTCATTTGGGTACCCTGTGGCATGTAGTGTACCAAGTCTCTGCATTCGGCCCTTCAAAAAGTGTGGATGGTTCTGCACAAAGTCTTCACTACTACAATCAAATCTCATGTGCTGGCGGCGGGCTGTCATTTTCCTAGAAACTGATCTGCTTGATCCTCATACGTCGAAGATATATATATATATATATATATGTAGATATATATATATATGTGTGTGTGTGTGTGTGTGTGTGTGTTAAGAATATATAGAAAATAGGAAAGAACTCGTTAGGTAAATAATATTAGTATTTTTTTTATTATTTTTTAAAAATAGTGCTCGATACAAGTAGAGCATAAATATAATTATTTATTTAAAAATATGATTCCAACACGCTACATAAGAGTTCTCGTGTTTCAAAAAAAGAGCCGAAAACCTCAATATAATTATTTGAATTAAATTGAATTAAAGTACTAAGCTCTGTTCCATCTTCAAAAATTTCGCTTGAAGATGGAACAGAGCTTAGTACTTTAATTCAATTTAATTCAAATAGTTATATTGAAGTTTTCGGCTCTTGTTTTGAAACATGAGAACTCTTATGTAGTGTGTTGGAATCATATTTTTAAATAAATAATTTAAATAAATAAATAATTATACATATATATATATATATATATATATATATATATATATATATATATATATATATATATATATATATATATATATATATATATATTCCTATGCAGTCTGAGATTAGATTATCCACTACAAAATTGTACATTTTTGTTTCAACGTCAAAAAAGGAAAACTTTTTTTAAACGTTTCATCAGATGTGGAATCACGATGTTACTAAAAACTTTTATTCAGAAACACAGTTATCGAAGCAAATATCACCTACTTCCGTCCTTTGGAAATTTTCATAAAAGTTATTCTATAATTTACATGTGGAGATGGAAGGGAATCTAAGTGATTAGTAATTGCGGGCGAAAAAAAAAAGGAAGGGAAGAGGAAAATGAGAAAAAGAATAGAAAAAGGGGAAAGAGAAAAAGGAAAAGAAAAAGAAAAAGAAAGAGACCATGGAAAGAGGAGGATGCGATAAGCGCTAAGAAGAGATACATCTGGCTATAGAATTCCATTATAATGTAAAATTTCAACTCCTAGGTTGGTTAGGTCGTTGCTTCAAGTGAAAATAATCTGTGGTCAGACAGTTAAAGTATAAATGAGAATATAAGATATATTTTTTCAACCTTCGTATTATTTTGGGGATAAATTGTTTTCAAGGAGAAAAATAATTCGAGTAATATAATTTTGAATTTTTTAGGGACAAATATCTGGTGAAATCTGTATAGAAATAAAAAGCGAAATAAGTTTTAAAATTAGTATTTTTTTTTTTTGTCAATTATTAGGTTGGTGCAAAAATAATGACGTAATAATGTCGTTTATGGATGTTAAAAAAATATGTCAAAAAACGACATTATTACGTCATTATTTTTGCACCAACCTAATATCATTTATGGAAGTTGGACATTTGAATTAATACTATTGCATTTAGAAAAGTAGTTATAAGAAAAACTTGTGAGCTTGGATCGAAACCCGACCATTGCGGTGTCAGCTAGAATCGTTACTACTTGCGCCATCCGGACTCCAGACAGAGAGAGAGTTGTGGGGAGGGACGGACTCCGTACATAACTGTTGCCGACAGCCTGGCGATTGTGTGATAATGCATATAACTGTTAGTTGTGGTCGACCACTGTTCATTGGAAATTTTATTAACATATAATAAGGTTCTGCCACTTCATATGGCATTGTACTCTCTCTCTCTCTCCCTCTCTCTCTCTCCCTCTTTCTCTCTCAAGTGTGCCTCTATGGTAGAATCTCTTAGGAGCTATTTATGTTATTCATATATATATATATATATATATATATATATATATATATATATATATATATATATATATATATATATATATATATATGGTGGGTGCGTGCGTGTGTGTGTTGGAGAGACTTAAAGAGATTTAAATAAAATACCAAAAATAGCCTAAATCAAGGAAATACCTTAAAAATTTGGTGAAATGTTTTCTTCTCACAGTTTAAAATGGACAGCTTAATAACACGAATAAGTGTTAACAAAAAAAGAAATGGCCGCACACAAAATTAATCGTTGAAAGCGAATAAGATATAAATAATAGTTTGTTTGTTTTTTAGTCTTTTTTTTTAATATTTGCAAAGTGATGGGCTTGATTATATTTCATCTATCTGATCTTGGAAGCCATTTTTGCTCCGCTTCTTAGGGTTTTTTTTTTTTCTATATTTTCATTTTTCTTTCGATTTTCCCATTTTTAATGACCAGAATGAACTTGTTTTCCCCGCCCATTTATGTGCCTTTCTCTGCAAATTTTTCTTTCTTTCTTTCTTTCTTTCTTTCTTTCTTTCTTTCTTTCTTTACTTGCTTACTTATTTATCCTTTTCTTTTAGTCTTCCTCTATTTATTAGGTTGGTGAAAAAATAATGTCGTTTTCTCACATATTAACATATGTGAGAAAACGACATTATTTTTGCACCAACCTAATACTACTATTTATCTACTTTCTTTTTCTTCTCTTTCATTTGTCTTTCTTTTTTCTTCTCTTTTCTACTATTCTTCTCTTTAACATTTCTTTGTCTTCTTTTCTTTTTCTTCGTTCGTTTCTTTTTTTTTTCTTTCTTGGCTTCATTGTTCTTTCTTCGTTACTTTCGTTCAGTTTCTTTTCCTTTCATTCCTTTTCTTTTTTATGTCTTTTCATTTTCTTTCATTTTCTTTTCTTTAACGAATTTTTCTTACGCTTTCTTTTATTCATACATTCCTTCATCTTTCCCTTTTTATTCATTCTTTCTGTTCTGTTCTCCCATTTCTTTCTATTTTCATTTTTGCTTTTCTTCTTTCATTCTTCTCTTATTTCTTCAGTATTATCATTCTTTCTTTCATCTTTTCTTTTTCGTTCTTTTTCCCTGTTTCTTTAGAACTTTCATTTTTCTTCATTTTTTATTCATATGCGCTTTTCTTTTAGATTTTTCTATTTTGTTTTTAGTCCTTTTCCTTTCTTTCGTTTCTTTTTCACCGGTCTTTCTTTTTCATTCTTTTATCTTTCGCAATCTCTTTATTCCTTTCTGTTTTCTTTCAGGTGTCGTTGCTTTCTCTCTTTCAATCTTTCTCGTCATTTCTCTTTCTTTCCAGCTTATTTGATTTGCTTGTATGTGTTGTTTCTTTCTTTCTTTTTTCTTTCTTTCTTTTTTCTTTCTTTCTTTTTCGCTCCACTGCTTTAGTTACTTTCTCTTTTTCAATTTAATTTCGATGTTTCATAATTGTTTTCGTTCGTTCCTTCCTTCCTTCCTTCCTTCCTTCCTTCCTACATGCTACCCTTCCTTCATTCATTCCTTCATACTTTCCTTCCTCCCTTCCTTCACGCCTTCCTTCTTTCTTTACTTCCTTCATTCATTTCTTCCTTCCTTCCTTTATGCTTTCCTTCCTTCCTTCCTTCATGCTTTTCTTCTTTCCTTCCTTCACGCTTTCTTTCATTCCTTCCTTCCTTCTTTTTTCCTTCCTTCATTCTTTCATGCTTTCTTCCTCCCTTCATGCTTTTCTTGATTCCTTCCTTCATGCTTTCCTTCTTTCCTTCCTTTATACTTTCCTTCCACACTTCCTTCACGCCTTCCTTCCTTCCTTCCCTTCTTCTTTCTTTCGTTACTTCTTTCTTTCCTTTCTTCATTCATTTCTTCCTTCCTTCCTTCCTTCCTTTATGCTTTCCTTACTTTCTTCATGCTTTTTTCTTTCCTTCCTTTACGCTTTCCTTCTTTCCTTCATTCTTTCATGCTTTCCTCCTTCCTTCATGCTATCCTTGCTTCCTTCCTTCATATTCGGTTGGTGCAAAAATAATGACGTAATAATGTCGTTTTTTGACGTATTTTTAACGTCAAAAAAAGACATTATTACGTCATTATTTTTGCACCAACCTAATACTTTCTTTTCTTTCTTCCTTCCTTCCCTCATGCCGTCCTTCCTTCTTTCTTTCACAATTTCCTTCCATCCTTCATGCTTTTTTCATTCATTCCTTCTTCCTTTATGTTTAACTTCCTTCCTTCCTTCCTTCCTCCATACTTTCCTTCCTTCCTTTCTTCCTTCTATTTCTTATTTTTCTTTCTTTATCGCTAAACTTATTTCATTACTTCCTCCTTTTTCGTGCGCCTTTCATTAATCCTTTCTTTCTTTCCTTCCTTTTCTACTTCTTTCTTTTTACCTTTATCTCTACTTCGCTTCATTGTTTGCATTTCTTTTTCTTTTTTTCTTTCTTTGCTTTCAATCCTTTCTTTCTCTCCTTCCCATTTTCTTTTTCTTTTCTTTTTCTTCCTACCATCAGTTTTCTTTATCCTCTTTTCTTTCTTATACCTTTCCTTCCGTCTTTCCTTCCGTCTTTCCTTCCGCCCTTACTTTTTTCCTCCCTTTCTTATTACTTTTTTTTTCTTTCTTTCCCTTCTCCCCATTTATTTGTTTACATTTCCTCATTGATTCTTTCCACACACAATTCCAAATCTTCCTTTTGCAAAACTTAAACTTCTCTTACGGGATTTTCTTACAATTTCCAGAGTATTACTGATCATTTTCTTTTCTTTCGCCTTTCACTAAATGTTTGACAGTAATTTAGATTCTCGTCTAATAAATCTCCATATTTCTTTATTGCTTTCTTCTCAGACGTTCTTTCTTTTTGACGTCATAAATTCACTTTCCTTTTCAGTTTATAATATCGATAATTCTCTACTTCTTCTCCTTTTATGATTTTATGCTTTCTTCTACGATTCCAATTATTCTATTTTTATCGCCAAGAAAAAAATCCTTCAATTTCTTCTTTCCAGCAAGAAACAATTTGATAAAAATACGTCTCTAAAAATTCTTCGTCCAATTCCTCCTTTTTGGAAAACTGTGTTTTATTTCTGATACTCCGATTCTATTTTGTGTTTCTTGAAGGTCAGTAGGAAAAACTCTTTCTTCCATGCATTTGCCGAGAATTTCTCTGGGACATCACGTCAGATAACAGGAATTACGCCGATTCAAAATAGAATCCGCCTTCGGCCAAGGAATCATTCAGTTTTCTTTTGCTGGGGAAACGGTGCATTCGCTGACAAAATTATCAGGTTCAGTTATGTGTTCTATCCCTATAAATTCTGAACAATACTGAATTACACCCTTCTTTAACCCACACACGCTCACACATACACACACACATATACATATACATATATATATATATATACACACACACACACATACACACACACACACACACACACATATATATATATGTGTGTGTGTGTGTGTATGTTTACAGGTTTGGTTAAAGACCAACGAACTTTTCTTGTTAAGAAATTTTGCTAATGTTTTCAATATTTTCTGGTTTTTCCTGGTTTTCGGTGAAAATTAAAATATAAACTGTCAAATATTTGTGCACCTTCACTTTTCATGAGTCGTTTTCAAATAGTTATATTGTGCTATGTAAACTTCATCTTTATTTTTTTTACAAATATCGCATCTTCACGCGTCATTTCAGTTTTTAAAGTAGTGTTTTTACGCCTCAGTTCATGTGCTATGTTTTCTTTCTCTTTTTTACTAAACGCATTTAGTACGTTTACTCCAAAATTTGTTAAAAATTTTATTGATTTTGTCTTCTTTGCTCTTCGTATTTGTAATCATTTCACTTTTGTTTTTTTTTTTTTGTTTTTTTTTTTGTTTTATTATATTTTCCCGTTTATCTGCTATAGTAGTTTTGTATCACCAGTATTTTTTTAGTAATTAGTTGATTTTTTAAATGACTATTTCATATTACAATAAAGGTTATTTTTCGTGGGTACACTTGTTTGAGTAGACATTATTCAATATGGTGAAATTAGCACGTGGTCTCAAAAATGACCTAAAATTTGTTGTTAACTGAAGCAAGAAATGGCTTGCTAATTCTAAAGCCATCAAAACGAAATTGCTCTATTTTAATTGTCTGAGAGAATATCTTTTGACTTCCATCAGCATGGCTGATGCTAACCTCCAGAAAAGAGACTCATTGCACCATCTTGGTCTAATGTCTTCGGCTGACATGAAATGGAAATCAGTTACTGGGTCTGCTTCTAAGAAAGTTGGTTCACTATGACTTGCTAGACAGTTTTTTGTTTTTTTTTACCAGAATCTATCTTACAGATGTATAAGTATCCTATTCATCTATGCTTTGAAGATTACTGTCATATCTGGTCTAGTGTTGCTGCTATGTACTTAGAGATTTTAGACAAAATACAAAAAAGAATCTTCAATGTTATTGTTTCTGACCTAGCAAATCGATTTCCGTCACTCTTCTACCGTCGTAACGTTGCTTCCTTGTGCTTTTTCCATAAATATTCTCATTCGTAATCGCTCTGTTAAATTTTCCTCTTTGATACGTAGACTTTATGAAATTAAGCGCAGTACTAGATTGGCGGCAAGGTCTCACTAATTTACAACTGAAATGGCTAGATGTAACCGTAAGTTTTATGATACCAGCTCCTTCTCTCGCACTTCTCGCTTATGGAAATTTCTTGCTTTCCAGTCAAGTTTGATCTTCAAAAATTTAAATTCAATTTTAATGGTTATTTTGCGCCTTTTTAATTCCTGCTCCTTTATTACCTCTCCTTAATAATGTTTTCTTTTTCTCATGTTCTCTCACACTCAGTAATTCTTTGTGCCATAGTGGCTTTTTTACCTTGCTTTTGGTGAAACGATAAAAAAGCGAAATTTATGTCTGTCGTGACTTTTACATTTTCTACACAAACCGGATGTTGACCACTCGACGACACAAAGCAGACTGCGTAAATACGTTTTCTGCGCATCAGCCCCACGCATACATCCGCTTTAACCAATATAAAATGAACAATATATTTTGACCAGTCAGAGCCCCTCCTCCTGCTATCCTCTACCATTGCAAGGTTCAAATCAAGTCGAAAATCAAGTACTTCTGTCATATATGGACAGGAGCTGCCCAATCTTCACTTTCCACTTTCGACAGAGTTCAAAAGCGTCTTGTGGATTTGAATCATTTCCCACCATACAACACCTTTCTCACAGGTCAAACATTGCAAATCTCTCTCTACTTTGTCGCTATTTCCATGGAAAGTGTCCAGGTGAACTAAATTCCTTAGTACCACCAGTTCGAAACTTTCACGAAGAACCGCCATGCCACGCACATTGTAGCGAAGAACTCTCGTAGTCCATTTGTGAGATGCAAGTTCCATTCAAAGACTTCTTGCAACGAACCGCTGCTTTTTATGGAACCAAATCCCAAGAGGATGTTTCCCTGAGCACTAAAGTCATAACCTGTTCAAGTCTAGACTTACTGTTACCTCCACATACCCCCACATATACCTATAAACTCTGTCTCTTATAACCATCTACCTCGAGGGGCTCTTGGACCTTGTATAGAATGAATATTATTGTAATTATTCTACATTTTTTTGTCAAGAACATTAAAAAAAGCTTTAATCTGAGCAATTAACATGAAGAACGTTTTTCTGGTGACTGTATGTGAGGGTGCAATTTAAAAATAATTGTGTGTGTGTGTGTCTGTCTGTCTGTGTGTGTTTGTGTGTGTGTGTACAGAATTGTTAACGAGCTTGTGCGTATGTGTGTGAGCATGTATTTCTCTTCTGCGTGTGTCTGAGTGCATCTTTTTATAAATATACATGTACTTGTGTATGTCTGGCTATATGCATGTGTTTCAAATTAATTTTGCTTGTGCACGTGTGTATGAATGTGTCAGAGACCGAATATAAAAACAAGAGGCAAGAAAAAATAAAAAATAAATTATAAAAAATGAATTAAAATGTAAACAAATCAGAAAGAAAAAAAATGAAAGAATGAAGTAAACAAACTAAAAAATAGAAAAATTAAAAACAAAGAAAGTTAATGGAGGAAAATAAGAAAGAAAGAAAGAAAGAAAGAAAGAAAGAAAGAAAGAAAGAAAGAAAGAAAACTAATCTGGGAAAAAACGGAAATGAAAAAGAAAGGACAAAAAATAAGAAGACTTTTAAATAAAAGGGAAATGAATTATAATCAGAAAGAAAGGAAACTCGAAAAGAAAGAAAGAAAGAAAGAAAGAAAGAAAGAAAAAAGAAAGAAAGAAAAAAGAAAGAAAAACCTGGAAGAAAAGGGAAATCAAAAAGAAAGAAATGAAATCTGGAAAAAAGATAATAAAATAAAGAACAAAAATAAGAAAGAAAGAAACGATATTTAAAAGGTAAAATAAGAAAGAAAGAAAGAAAGAAAGAAAGAAAGAAAGAAAAGAAGAAAGAAATAAAGAAAGAAAGAAAGAAAGAAACAAACAAACAAATCTGGAAGAAAATGGAAATCAAAAAGGAAAACAGAAAGAAATGAAATCAGGAAAAAAGATAATAAAATAAAGAACAAAAATAAGAAAGAAAGAAAGAAAGAAAGAAAGAAAGGAAAGAAAGAAAGAAAGAAAGGAAAGAAAGAAAGAAAGAAAGAAAGAAAGGAAAGAAATAATGCAAAATATTACAGAGAAAGCCAGAATAAATATGAAAGAAGGAATTGGAAACTATAAAAATCGCAATGATAAAATGAAAGATGGATCGGCTATCAAAAGGAAAATGGAAATAAAGAGAAGTTGAGGAAGTAAAAGGAAATCAATTGAGAAATGAACAGGAAGAACTCAAAAAATCCTGAAGAATATTGCCAAATTATTGAAGTAAAGAAGCAAAAGAAATGTAAAACAATGGCCAAACAAATAAATATATACAAGAAAAAATCTATGGCGCCTTCCTTGACGCTATAATTTCTATTTCTTCTTATTAGGACATTCAAATGTTCCGTGATAAACAATAGTCTATCAATTTATATTTATCTTCTATCCAGAACAAGACACATTTTATCGCGTGACACAGTTTGAAAAGAATTTTCTCTTCATTGATTATTTTTTGTCTTTTGCTTAGAGTTTGTCAATTCTGTTAATCTCTCTCTGATTGGCACTTTTCCTCTTTGGAATCCTGTTGTTCTTTTGTGCTCAGAACACGCACGCAGATAATAGAATGCTAAAGCAGCGACATTCTTCGAAGTCTTAGCGAAAGACAACATCGTCTAAGGCAAAAAGTACTTAATGAACACATGAATAAAGGGGACTAGCAATTATGGCTAATGTGTGTGAGAGTGGCGTTGAGATCGGCACAGAAATGGGTAGTATTGACGTGTCGAG
Source organism: Acanthosepion lycidas (assembly GCA_963932145.1). Classification (NCBI taxonomy): domain Eukaryota; kingdom Metazoa; phylum Mollusca; class Cephalopoda; order Sepiida; family Sepiidae; genus Acanthosepion; species Acanthosepion lycidas. The sequence continues at coordinate 32,320,190 of OZ010593.1, read as the reverse complement.
TTCGAATTCCAGCCGGGGCATTCGCAATCGATTTCGCATATTTGGAAAGGTTTGAATGCATCTCTTCGCCCCATTTATTATCAGTAGATGTTGGGATCTCTATTTTTGTTCCGCAAGCAATCTAGTTAAAGGACAGACTTGAATTCAAAAATCAGGTAGGGTGCGTGACTAAGAACTCAACCATGTAAAACCTACTTACAACGCAAACCACAACAGCAAGAGCATGTGTCGTTAGACTGTGGTTCTATGCTCTACAGAATAATCTACAGGTTAACAAAACACACATACACACGCATATATATCGTCATTCACAGACAGGCTGTTTAGCTGTATCACAGCTCCTCAGTGTGTCTAGACGTCCGGTTACCGCTATCTAGGATCGAAAACTGACTGAATTGGCATCAATCGAGGATTCTACCACTAAGCCGTTGGCGCACGGCAGGAATGAAGGTGAATTTAAGCGTATTTATTTTCAGATAAACACCCAGTAACTGAGAGAACTCGATTCGATTTACCGAAGATAAAGTTAATCGGTAATCCGTATGGATAATTCCAGGGAGGATAGAAATCCCAAGAACTCAATGTAGTAAACAGAGCAAGAAATAATTAATTAACAAATCGGGGAATTCAGAAAGAATTTCTATTTCGCGAGACCGATAAAATTCAGACTTTTAAACAATTTGTAAAACCGCCAGGTCTGACAAAGCGAAACCGAATTCTATTGGTCTCGCGAAATTTAAAATATTACCATGGTTTTCTGAAGTCTCCGATTTGTTAATTATATATATATATATATATATATATATATTCTGAAAAATGTTGTTGAGTCAAAATGTTGCCTCTATGATGATTATCCAGAAACAATTGACCATCTTGTATCAGGTTGCACGGTATTGGCACCCACCGACTATAAAACACGGTCAGGATTAACTAATATCTGCACTGGAAAATCTACAACATTTATGAAAAAGAAAAGAAAAAAAACAGTACGACCAGCACCCAAACCCGGTTACCGCCATAGAACCTATAATCATAATAATCATAGATAGAACAATCAAATCTAACCACCCAGACATGTTGATCAAAGACCACAAAAAAAGAAAATGCTTATTAACGTAGCAGTTCTTGCAACCTGTAGTGTAGCTTTGAAGATATTTAAAATGCTCTCAAAATATATGGTTCTTAGAGTGGAAATTTCAAGAATGTGGGATATGAAGACATTAATAAGACAAGTTGTGGTTTGATTAGGGAAGATTCTCATAAACTAATTGAAGGGATATCTGGTAGCGATGTCTTCAGGAAATGCAAAAAAAAAAAATTCCTTACAATGACAGCTCACACCTTCCGAAGGGATTTATCTCTTTAAAATGTCTATACGTTTTTAGTTTAGGCGAAAATGTTATGGTGCCATTTATGGCCTGGTTGGGACCTAAAAGAAGAAGAAGGAGGAGGAGGAAGATGAGAAGAAGGAGGAGGAAGAGGAGAAGAAGGAGGAGGAAGATGAGAAGAAGGAGGAGGAAGAGGAGAAGAAGGAGGAGGAGAATGAGAAGGAGGAGGAGGAGAGGAAGAAGAAGAAGTAACAGTACGACCAGCACCCAAACCCCGTTACAGCCCTAGAAGCTAAGAAGAAGAATGGTGATGATGATGATGATGATGATGATGATGATGATCAAAGAAGGATGATGATCAAATGATGATGATGATGATGATGATGATCAAAGCGAATCGGCCAGGCTTAGTGATTGAAGACAACAAAAACAGAATATGCTTTCTTATAATATGGCAGTCCCTGCAAACTTTAATGTATATTTGAAAATCTTCAAAACTTTATCAATATTCAATAAATGAAGAAAAATTTAGAGAATCCTTCAGGTTAGCCGACTCAAGAGTTTCGCGTCGAAACGCTGAGCAGGGCCAAATATTTGATTTTGAATCGGTTGCACATTTTTTCCCGATGAGATTTCTCAAATAATCAGGCCGAGTATCCACTATAAATAACGTTTAAGAAAAATGTGCCGGGTTAATAAATAAAAAAAATCATCTTCTTTCTTTACAAATTGCTTTGTTTACGCTAGGATACGAACCTGAGCAAGTATGTTTATGTCAAGAGTAAGAATCTGTGTTTAAGGGCACTACTCAATTTTGCTTAGACATCGGCGCAATCTGTAGTCGAGCGGTCAAAGCACATCAGATGTAATGATGGTCTCCCACAGGGGGATACAAGTTCGAATCCTACCGGGGAATGAATATTTTTTCTCCAATAAGACTTCTCGAATATTCAGACCGGTAGACTAGAATAAATCAATATACGTTTTATTATATAAAAGGAAAGTCTACTCACATTACAAGTATCCACTAAAAGAAGGCTTAAGTAATAAAAATCTGACGGATTAATAAATAAAAAATCATCCATCCCTTTCTTTACAAATAGATAGATATGGATAGACACTGAGATAGATAGATAGATAGATAGATAGATAGATAGATAATGAACAGAATGGAATGATTAAATAGATAGATAGATAGATAGATAGATAGATAGATAGATAGATAGATAATGAACAGAATGGAATGATTAAATAGATAGATATATATATAGATAGATAGATAGATAGATAGATAGATAGATAGATAATGAACAGAATGGAATGATTAAATAGATAGATAGATAGATATATAGATAGATAGATAGATAGATAGATAGATAGATAGATAGATAGATAATGAACAGAATGGAATGATTAAATAGATAGATAGATAGATAGATAGATAGATAGATAGATAGATAGATAGATAGATAGATAGATAGATAATGCCCAGATTGGAATAATTAGATAGATAGATAGATAGATAGATAGATAGATAGATAGATAGATAATGCCCAGATTGGAATAGATAGATAGATAGATAGATAGATAGATAGATAGATAGATAGATAGATAATGCCCAGATTGGAATAATTAGATAGATAGATAGATAGATAGATAGATAGATAGACAGATAGATAGATAGATAGATAGATAGATAGATAGATAGATAGATAATGCCCAGATTGGAATAATTAGATAGATAGATAGATAGATAGATAGATAGATAGACAGACAGACAGACAGAGAGAAATGATATTGAATATCAATGTAACAATGTTATAATACCTATTGTCATAATTATCTTCCAGTTCCTACATTATATCGACTTTTAGAAAGAAGAGCTACCCGGTATATTATTAATATGCTTGTTTCTCCCTATTTTTTCTTATCATACCCAGGGGTCGAATTATTATCGGTGTAATTTTGAAAGTGTCGCATTTTTTTTTTTCAATTTCAGTTTCAAGGTCCTTATGTTTACATATTTTCGCATATTCTTTAACAGATATCTCTTTTTATCTCATGGCACTACCATATCTCTGAAAAGGCATGTATAAAACTGAAAGTCAATGCCCATACGTTTGCACTCACACACATACACAAAACAAACACACGAACTCACACCCAGACACACACACGCGCGAAGACTGGCGTTCACACATACACGTTTAAATACGTGCTCTCGTCAAAAACAAAAAGGCTCCCGTCGCTGCTAATAAACAGGGCATGTTTAAGCTTGTGGCTCGGCTTCAGGAAGGTTTATAGTCTTGGGGATACTTGTAACATCTAAGTACTGAGGTCACATAAACTCACACAAAGAACTGAATTCTATATGTTTAGCAATCCCCGAGACTGTAGGTCTCTATGTGCCAGAAAGTGTTGTTGAAATTATAAATAAATGCAGATTATTGAATAATACGGTATTTTCCGGCTTGCAAGATGCTGCGGCTTGGAAGACGCACCCTAATATTAGAAAGAAAATTCTCAAAATAAAATCATTCTCATACAACAGCACATTCACCATGAGTCCCTGCCACGTATTGTTTACATTAAACACTCACCCAATTTTGTTTGTATAGCAATGACATACCAGTCAAAAGCAGAAAGTGTCCCGCCGCTGCTAGTAAACAGAGCATGTTTAAGATTGTGGCTCGGCTCCAGGAAGCTTTATAGTCTTGTAAATCCTTGTAACATCTAAGTACTGAGGTTACATCATATAAAAGTCCGAATTAGATAGCTAATATTAAAGTATAATGACTCAACATAAAAATCCACGTCTCTATAAATCAAGCCAATTAGGTGAACGTCCAAGCTTACTTGAGCCTGACGCTTTACATTCGTCTTGGAAGAAGCACTCGTATTTTTCCAGATACATTTTAGGGGAAAAAAAAGTGCGTCTTGTAAGCAGGAAAATATGGTAAATCCACCTTCTCCATTATCAACGCAAATTTGTTCTCTTGGTCACACATTTACGGTTTATCAACCTTTTGCTGATTATTTAAAACCAGAAAATATTTTTAGATTATGAGAATATTTTGGAGATACTCCTGATTTACTGATACAAGTCAAACTAATTACGCCATAACTTGAAGAGAAGGTCAGTCAGTTATGTGCCATATGTGATACACGCTTAAGCGATCATGTATCTTCCGATACATCACTGACGAGGCAGATTTTCTCCGCAGTAGGTTGTCATTTCTTTCTGTGGTAGACCGGTTGCCATCCAAGGCTAGAGAACCCAGTCTGTTTTGTTATTTAACCGTAGCTGGGAGGAGAAGAAGAGGATTCAGACCTTTCCCAAGGTTATTTGCACGAAAGTGAATGCAATGGATTCGACTGGAATTCGAACTCGGCTCTCCGATCCCTCAATCCGAGTTGCTATCCATTACTCTACTGCCTCCGGTACCAAGGGTAACTGCGCGTAAGTGAATATAACGAACCCAACTGGAACTGGAACTCGACTCTCCGACTTACAATTCCGAGCCAGTATCCTACACCACACGCACAACCTAAGCTTACAGTGCTTGCTATTCCCAAAAGGTCACCCATCTAGGTACTGAACAAGCTCGACGTTTTTTAACTTCAGTGATCGTACAAGAGACATTGTTTCAACGTGATATGACCGTACGCTTTCCCATAACTGAAAGATTCATTGTATTTTCCATTGGGGATAGTATTCGAGCCGTGGTCACGAGTTCGATTACTGATCTCGTCATGCACCACAACTTGAATGATGTCTCAACTAATTAGTTCCTCTATTCGTTCTTGTTTTTCAAAGCCTAATGATCTGAGAGAACAAATTTAATTATACAAGGTTAGGCAAATCAAGAGTTTCGCTCATCAGGGTTGGATATAGAAAGACTTTCCCGTAAGGGAATTATTAGCCTTTTTTTTGTTGTTGTTTTTGTTTTTTTGTTCGTTTTTTTTTTCTTCCGATTCTCATAAAAATTCTAATTGGTTATTCTTATATAGGAATAAAGTGTCGTTACTGTAGTTTGAACATAGATTTGCAAGATAGTAAACACAGGCGATCACATTATTGAATTAAGTAGATCACGTGATCGCAGAGGAAATGTATATATCGCAATTAGCTTGGCTTCTAACTGATCATTCATTCTATTCTATTCTCTATTACTATACGGATCGCTATTTCTATTCTATCCTCTATTACTATTTGGATCGCTATTTCTACTCTATCCTCTATTAATATACGGACCGCTATTTCTACTCTATCCTCTATTACTATTCGGATCGCTATTTCTATTCTATCCTCTATTACTAGACGGATCGCTATTTCTATTCTATCCTCTATTACTATTTGGCTCGCTATTTCTGTACTATCCCCTATTAATTTACGGTTCACGATTCTCTTCTCTACGCTATTCTCTATACTGATCACAACACGGATTACCTTTTGGTGGTTACTTTTCAAACGAGTATTATCGAGCAAGTACTATTAGTGTGAGTGTTATTTGAAGGCGTCTGACACCAGCATTGTTCAACGGTGTTACTATAGTTGTATCTGCAATTACAAAGTCTCTACTACAACGAACATTTCGAAAGTGACAACGAGTATTCGTTGACATCACAAAAGTGGCAACGAGTGTTCGTTGACATCACAAAAGTTATTCTTTTAATATTCTTACTGAACCAATATTTGATTTAAAATATTCACAGCACTGCATAAAACTGACGATGTTCGAGCCCTGATAAAACGTTTGCTTTTCGCATACTGATTTTCAAGAGCCAATTTCGTTCGAATTTGTGTTGTTCTAAGCTTCAGAACATTATATCCTCCTTTGATCTGAGACGACCTTACAACATCTTTAATTATAGAGGCTTTTAATGGAAACCTTTTAGGCCAGAAAATTATTCGCAATTTTCTCATTTCTCCGGATCATTATTCTAATTCTTTGTTCTGTCAATATTCTTACTGAATGTTTGATTTTGAATATTCACAATACTGTACAAAAGTGACGGCCTTTTAGACACTTTCTTCATAAACACCCGAAATGTGTATTCCTTCTTCGTTGCTAGATGGCATTTAAAGTGCTTAGTTTTAATTAAACCCACAAAGACAGCTTTTGATATTCTACTGAGATATATCACATCAACACGCCATTTTTAATTTGGGGAAATTTAGCATATTTTTGTTAGGTGATTCCAAAAATGATCGTGGAAGAAAATAAGTATTTTGTGGGGATTATGTTTCCCCCCTACCCAATCCCAGACGGAATCTGCTCCCTCGCAACCGCGAGTGATGTGAGTCTTCAAGCTGGTCGTTTGACCTGGAGAGGGATGAGCTTCGACAGGTCTACTTGATTAAGACACGCTACGCATGAATGAATGACTCCTAGATCTATGGCAGGAAATTGTAAGGCGTTCAGCTTCACAGTGATCCTACGACCACACCAGGACATGGAGCGGTTTTTGATGGTCATCACCATCATCGTAATCACAATGATGATGGTCATCATTATCATGATTTAGTAATATGTGATTAACATTAGGAAAGAGTGGCATGAATTGAATTTAACGACGATAATGAACCCTTCTTCTAAGTGGAGTTCATCTGTGATGAAACTCATATGCACAAAAGAAGATTGGCCTAAATGGTGAACTCATAGTCACTAGGTGCAGAATCGCTCCTCACGAGATGACAGACAACAAAAAAGCAACTCCATTAGTTACGATATCAGAAACATCTCTATTGATAGCAGAATATATTAAAACAAAACCGTATATAGACCGTTCAATAAAGTTAATAATATTTTTTTAGTTCTTTTCTTCTTCTTCGGGTGATGTGCCCCCTCAGGACATAGGGGAATATGGCGCTTCACAATTTCTTGTCCTTTGTAGCACTTAATAAATTTTGTCTTTTTGTTATTTCTCTCAAACCCTGTTCTACCATCCTTTTATTCAAGCTCACTATGTTATGTGTTGTTTTCTTCTGTCCCTCTTGCTTTCAATCTGTCTTGTGAGTATTAGATTTTCCAAGCCTTATTTCCTCATTATGTGTCCTAGAAATTTCACCTGTCTCTTTCCGACGTTACAGCCAACGACAAAATTATTCATACACCCATCAGTTTTGAATATTTTTATCCATTTCTCAGAATCTAATGAGTGTATGATGCCAGGTTTTGTATATGTTAATAAGTACGGAAAAAGGGAATACAAAACTCAATTTTCAGAACAAAAGATTAAATACATCAAATTTGAAGTGCGGATTATGCAAAATAGAAAAAGACGAAGTTATTCGTACAGTAGAAAATATCGTTTTAAATTGATTGATTCGAGTAGGTATAAGTAATTTACATAATTAGTTTATCAGTGAAGCCTTCTAGATTATTTATTCAGTAGAATATTTGTGATAATTTCAGCAAAGAACATCACGTGGTGCATAGAGTGTCACCATTGTTATTTTTACGTTAACAACACCATATGTAGGGAAGACAAAGGTGCTTAGCGTTGACTTGAGACAGAGAATTATTAATTTCCACAAGTCGGGAAATAGTTACGGCTATTTTCAAACCGGTTAGCTATCCCTAGATATAAGGTACAGTCCGTTATAAACAAGTTTAAACAGTTTGACACGACAGAGAATTTGCCTATGCGTGGAAGAAAACACAAATTGTCCACGAAAACTGCACGAAAACTGCATGAAAACTGCACGAAAACTGTGTCGCGAGGTTAATATAAACCCAAGAATTGTTTTGAAAGACATCGCTAAACAGTTTAGATACGATGGGTATCAGTGTAAGTACACAGATAATACAAGGTTGCTTAAATAGAAATGAACTATATGGAAACGGACCGCGACGAACCCCTTTTCACGAACCACGTCACCTTGTTGCTCGTTTTAAATTTGCCAAAACGTGCTTAGGCAAAGAAAATTGCTTTTGGGAATTAGCTCTATAGAGTCATGAAACAAAAATTGAGCTTTTTGGAAATAATCATGTACAGAAGATTTGGGGCAAAAGGGTAATGCTTTCCTCCCAAAGGACACAGTGGCAACATGACAATTGATTGCAATGAGAGGAATAATGAAATTGCAGTCTATATCAAAATTCTGTATGAAAACCTGCAACTATCAGCGCAAAATCTTCAACTATGTCGGCAATTTAATCTCCGCCAAGATAATGACTCCAAACATACGTCTAAATTAGTGACTGCTTGACTTTAAAAAAAAAGAGGGTTACACTTCTTCCATGACCTTCAATGAGTTCTGACTTGAATTCAATTGAAAATCTATGGGAATAATTGAGGGTTCGAATAAATCGTCATTTACCAATAACCTTCAGGAATTAGAACGTGTAAGCATTGAAGTATGGAAGAAAATCCCAGAAAAGACTTGATCAAATCTCATCAAACACACTAGAAAAAGATTGTAGCAAGTTATAAAGATGAGAACCCATGCTATTGACTATTAATATTGTGAAAATTATTCATTGTTTTTTTCTATTTTTCATACTGTACGAATCATTTTGTCTTTTTCTATTTTGCATAATTCGCCTGTCAAATTTGTTATATTTAATATATTGTTCTGAAAATTGAGTTTTATTTTCCTTTTTTGTGCTTATTAAGATATTAAAAAAATACGAACATTACATTCTGAGAAATGGATAAAAATATTCAAAATTGATGTGCGTACGAATAATTTTCCTTTTCATTTCCATTTACTCTCAAACTTCATAGTTCCTTACATATTAGTTCCATGGTATGCTCATCATCCTTCTGTAGAACTACACTTCTGTTACTTCAAGTTTCTTCTTCATCTTTGAAGAGATTGTCTAGCATTCATGCCATATAGGACAGATATCACATAACGGATCAGTAATTTTTTTTTTTTACTTAATGAACGGAATAACATTTTGTTTCATTCTTTGCGGGATTGGCAGGTCTTAGACTGCAAAAGGTTAAGACACCTTCAAAAGGCGTCACCTTCCATGTGTATACTATCAGCCCAAACCAATATCTGCTTTTTTTATCGTGAGGTAAACCCAGTTAATTTCTACATTTTTGTCCCTAATGTAAACAGAAAATATGTCTTCCTTTTTTTTTTATCCAGGTGATTGTATTCTATGACATTTATATCTGGCATTCGCGTTCACCAATCCCGTAAGATCTTAGGGGTTGTAGGGGCAACACATCTAATGCAGCGGCAGAAGCAGTGTTTTTTTCTCGGCAAGGCAGCCTCACGGATCTCAACCCTTTCCAGGCTGGTTTTAATTCAGAGTTTTTCCCCTAGACTGGTTGCCAACCAAGTCAATGTGTTCTGCTGTTTACCCATAACTGGGAGGAAGTGTGGGATTCACACCTTTCCCAAAGGTATTAGCACGTAAGTAATAAACTCAAAATGTCTCAATAAATTAAAAGCTCATCCTTTCTTCTTCTCTGCTCCCCTCTCTTTCGTATTCTTATTCACTTTCTCTCTCTCTCTCTAATACGCATGTATACATATGAGTGTTTTTTTTTCTGAAATACACCAAGGAACAAAGCTGTTATTTGTATGAAAGTAGTGGTTTCTAGCCGGAAGTACATTGGCAACCAATGTACTGCGGTGTAGATAGACATAAAAATTGGTGTTCATAAGAGGAAAGAAAATGAAAAAGATTTTTCAAAAAGATAATAATTTAATAATGGAGTCATACAAGTCAAATATAGAAATAAAAAGAAAGAGATGAGTCCATTTTGTCATTGCAAAACAATAAAAACAACATAGAAAGAGAAACAGTGATTCGATTAATCAAGCCTCACTCTCTCTCTCTCTCTTTCTATATTTTAAAGACAGTTTATCTGTCATGGCTGGCAGAGTAATCCCAGACTTGTTCTCTTTCTCATGATCATGCCAGGAATCCGTTGACATTTCTGGTACCAAATTATAACCACGTCCTTACCGATGAAAACGCTTGCTGCAAATCGAATTCTTATGATTTCCGTAGTCGAATAACATGACGAATATCTCCCTAATCTAGTTGCTGAAACAACCGCCCCCAAAAAAAAAATATTGGTCGATTCACGATTTTTCTCTGCATAGATTGATTTTTCTCACGTTCTAAAATCCTACTTTAACAGACATTGTATTGTTTCGGAAGAAATGTAGCGTTTTTAAGTGAATTTCAGAGACAATATTTAAATATGTGTATATGCAAAATTGTTCAACTAATGTTCTATTTAGTTCCGCTACCTTTCGCCATCTTTCAGGCAGCTTCAGGATTACTTCCGTCCGCAATCTGGGTGATGAATTGGTTTAAATGGTTTTTTAAAAGTTTCCGGTGAACTTAATTTCTTCCGATTAAGGGAATTTTATAAGGATTGAAAAAGTGGTAATGCAAAGGTCCGATATCGGGTGATTACGGTGTGTAGAGAAAGATATATCATCCAAGTTGTAATAATGTCTGCCAGTGCTACGAAGGGACATAATGCCTGGCGTTGTCCTGATGGAAGACGATTCTTTTTCTGAGTGGCCAATTTTTGGCGCTTTTCATCAATTGCAGCCTTTAATTGGCCCAACGGTATTTCACTGAATTCAAAGTCATATTTTGCGGAAGGTGCACGTAATGCACAATACTTTACCCTTCCTATCAGACACAAGGCAAACCTGCATTTGGTGAGGTCAACAGTACGACATTTCATTTTCTCCTGTATCTGTTTTCATTATGCAATGTTGTAAACAATCCCTTTTTCATCGTTTGAGATCGGTCTTTTTTTTTTCTTGTGTGTGTGTGTGTGTGTTTGTAACGAGAATCGCAGATGGACTTGTGGTCCAATACATTTTTTTCTGTTAAATCTTGAGTCATCCGAACAGTGTAACGGTGAACATATTCAAATACAGGGTGACCCTAAAAAACGGGAATTTTTGAAGTGCGTATTGCCAGACAAGAGCAAGTCGCAACACTGTGAGACACTGACCTTGAGCAAGTAAACATTTCGCCATTTTAGTAACCATAGATCCGTGGAACGGACAACAGCGTGCGTTAGCCATAAAAATATTTTATAAAAACGGTGATAGTTTGACAACTGCACAGAGGGAGTTCCGACGTTTTTACAACTTAGGACGTCATGGTGCTATTCCATCAAAACACCCGATAAAATGTTGGATTAATAACTTTGAAGAGACTGGATCTGCCAGAGAATTCAAGCTGAAATTTACAGTATCCCAGCTGAGATGTTGCAGCAGTCAATGAGGAATCTCAACAGCAGATTTCAAGAATGCATTCGTACAGGAGGACGCCATCTACAGGACGTAATTTTTAGAAAATGAAAATTCCATCAGTTTCTTAAATGGCATGTTTTAAGGTTTCAATTACTATGAATAAAATATTTTTTTTCTATCACTCTTGGTTTTATTGGATTGTTAAAACGTTCCCGTTTTTGGGGGGTCATCCTGTACTTGACAATACCCGTCCGTACTCGATATTGGAGTATATCTGAAGTTTTCCCGTGTTGTGTGACCATAATCAGCGCTTCACTTTGGTCTGTTATCAACGACTGCATGCATTCAGGAATGCTCTGGGCCTTCCAGATAAAGTTTCCATTTCAACACTTAGCAGATCCCTTACGAACAGTAGTCCGTCCTGGGTATGACGATAAACTACATCCGACAGCAAGACCTCTGATCGGGAGGTTTTGAGGAGCGTGGAACGACCTCTTAATTGCTGTTATTTCAAGGTCCACCCTGACCCGAGGTGCTAGTACCTGTTAAGGTCCCAGCTAAGGGCAAATAGTGAACCCCAAAAATGGGATCAAAACACTATTAAATTGTAGATATACATTTTTATTGTGAAAGTACCTATAATACATTTTCATAGTAAAAAAAATTTGCTGCAATACGTTTTGTAAAAAAAATAAATAAATAAATATTACCAACAATACATTTTTGGAAGGAAAAAAATATTACCAGCAATACATTTTTGTAAGTGGAGAAAAAGTATACTCAATACATTTTTGTAATGAAAAAATTATTAACAGCAAGATATTTTTGTTAAAAAAAAAAAAAAAAAAAAAAAAAAAAAAAAAAATTGGTTGGTGCAAAAATAATGTCGTTTTCTCACATTGTAACATATGTGAGAAAACGACATTATTTTTGCACCAACCTAATACCATCAATACATCTTTATAGGGGAAAATATTACCAACGATATATTTTTGTATGGGAAAAAAATATAACCTGGTCTATATTTTTGTAAAAAAAAAAAAAATTACCAGCCATATATTTTTGTAAAAGAAATTAACAATGCTCCCAAGAAAATTAAATATCGGCATTAAATGACCCATGAAGAGTTGATATGTTGTTAAACAAACAAAATAACAAACAACAACGAACAGTAATCTCAGTTATGGCACACCATCTCCATGAATGCGACATAGCTTTTTATACGGCGCTTTTCCGTCAGTAAATAAAAGAACAACAAATGCCAAAAACATTCACTAACGAAAAACATTTAGAATTTACAATCCACACACGAATCTTATAGAGAGACGCAGCGAAACGTCACTTTTCAGAATATCTATAGAGGTCATAAATTTCAGTCACGTGTGAAACGAAATCATCAACTATTTGTTCCAACCCAATATCATCGTTATTTTGGGCATAAACTAAGGCCATATTTAGCATCAAAGGTCACATGACATTTCTACAATCGATTTCTTTATCTTCTCAGAACCGGAAAATATATTTTCTAGCAAATCGAAAAAAGAAAATCCTTGCCAATAAAAAAGCAGTTCGTAAAAATATTTTTCAGATGTCTCTTGGGCAATATAACTAACCCGAATTCAAATTTATTTTTCAGTAATTTTATTTTTTTAAGGCTAAATTGCATCTATTTAAAAGGATTTGCTCACTTTCGCATAGTTCAAATTCGCTGTTTCTGTTTTCTTTCTGTTTTCTTTTTATTTTTCTAAAATAAATATTCCATTCAACACATTTAAGCAGTTATTTTCGGCATAGTTTGCCTGCTGTTGATCACGTGATCAGCGAATAAATTTTACAACTCTTTGCAGGCAACATTTCCGATGCATACGCCTTTTATACACACAGATATATTGTATCATAACAGCAGACATGAGTTTAGTGTTGCATCGTGTAACACCTCCGCCAGCCTGTCGAAACGCAGCAACTCGACGTGGGATCGATTCCACCATTAATCGACGACTTCTCGAGAGATACTGATTCATGTCGTTTCCGCAACTGTCGACCACGCCTTGCTATTTCTATGTACAGGATCATACATGACTATAAAACTAACTACAACGACCCGTAAATACACGATTGGGCTCACGACAGGCAGACGTGGTAGACACACCATTCACTGGAAGACTCTAGAATTCCCCTCAAACCAATTCTGGGTAACTTGGGCAATTTATACCACAATGTATTATCCTTCTGGAATAACCCACCGTTGTTAGAATACATGGTAATGATATTAGGTTGGTGCAAAAATAATGTCGTTTTTTGACATTCAACTTCAAAAGAAAAACGATATTATTTTTGCACCAACCTAATAACTAGATGTTTCCTTTTTTTTTTAACTGAGAAGTTGCAGGTTAAATTTATCATATCTTTCTCTTAAAACCATGTTTCAAGTCTACTAATTGTTATCGCTTTTATTGATGGGAACAGGTGTACCCTGAGAAATGAAAATTATTTCAAGGGTTCCACAAGGGTAAAAAAGTTAAAGCGTTAGTTGTGTGACCATGTAAGCCTTTACGAATCTGACAATAAGCGATTTGTCAAGATGCCTTCCTTATCGGATTGAGATTATCCCAACATACGGTTGAAAAGTACCTGAAAACCAGTACCTAAAAACCATGAAGACAAAGATTTTAGTGAAACTGGATAGATTGAACTGATCTGAAGCAGTCGATACCGGAGTTAACGCGAAGTCACAAGTCCTCAAATAGAGTAGAAGGTCTTTAACCTTATATGGAGATGTGATAAAAAAAACACCCATCTCTCAGCAGCCTGACCGCTTGTGAAAGTATCCTTGTTCTTGTTCTTGTTCTTGTTCTCCTCCTCCTTCTTCTTGTTCTTGTTCTTGTTCTTCTTCTTCTCCTCCTTCTTCTTCTTTTTCTTGTTCTTGTTCTTCTTCTTCTTCGCCTCCTCCTCCTCCTCCTTCTTCTCTTCCTCCTCCTCCTCCCACACCTCCTTCTTCTTCTATCTGTCGCTACCCCTTCGGCTTTCAGTGTCGCATTTTCCGTCCTTTGTTAAAATATTTCCAAGATATTTGAATTGTTGTTCTTGTTTGATTTTGTTTTGTGATGCCAACAAATAGTCGTTGTCAATTTTGTAGCGTTCGTTGTAGTAGAGACTTTTTAATCGCAGATAAAACCTATAGTAACGCCGTTGAACAATGCTAGATATCAGACGCCTTCACATAACACACGCACTAACTCGATAATATTCGCTCGCATAGTAATCCGTATAGTGATATACGATAGATTAGAAATGCGATGCGTATAGTAATAGAGGATAGAACAGAGATAGCAATCGTTAGTTGTCAGCTACTTGCTACATATATGCGTTTCCTCTATGCGCACGTGGTCTACTTAATTCAATAATGGGATCGACTGTGTTTGCTCACTGGCGATCTATGTTCAAACTCAAGTTTCGGCAGCGACACTTTATTCCTATATAACATGTTGATATCTCCAATTTGTAATTTGCATGTTGGATTGTTCCTTTTGCTGAGAACCATGCATTCTGTGTTCTTCCAATTGATGTTTAGTCATGTCTTATCGCTTTCCTGCACTATAGTCTGTTAGAGTTTTTGTAGTTTCTTTTCTATGTCTGCTATAAACACTGTAACATCTGCACATCTTATGTTCTTAAGATTATAACCTCCAATAGTGAATCCTGGTACGACTTATAATTCTCGCTGCACTGTAATGGTTGAATAAGTCCGGTAAGAAGACCTATCCTTGTCTTACACCGCTTCTATGTTTGTATATTTAATGAATTTTCTATCTGAATGCAAGCAGTTTTCTTCCAGGATAGTTTATGGATTATTCTAATATCCTTCCCAAATATGTCATGGTTACAATGACTGGAATTCCTTCAAAAGCGAAGTAGCATTGGTTAGTAATCTGCCATCGAGCAGAAATAACACATTTCATATGAGCATGCTCAACATTATGATAGTGTAGGCATTACTTAAAAGTTGTTTTTTTTTCTTTTTTTTCACTTGGATTTTTATTGTGGTACGCTGTGGGGAGTTTACGGAAAACATTAGCAAATGAAATTGCAGTATGTGCTTGTGACCCTTGCATTAAGGCCGTTCTAATGATTTTCACTAAACAAAGCTAGTTTATAACAAGACCACAAAATGGCCGCTTTAAGAAGAAAACAGGCTAGCAATATGAGCATGTAGTCACAACACTATAGATGGCTCCAAGAATAAAAAGAAACAAAACGTATAACCTTACTGCAAAAAATGTTTTCTGTATTCCTGGCAGTTGGCATATTTTCTTTCGTAAGACTTCCTAATCTCTAAACCGGCTGACATTAATTAACACTAATAAAATAAAAAGAAAACGTAAATGTCTACTCAAACATGTGTAATAACAAAATATAATGTTATAGCATTTATGATAAAAAAAAAAAAGGTGTTTCTAACAGTTTTTTTATTTTCTTTCACTTAGTCAGTCATGAGCTCTGCCTGATACACATTTAGGCGATCATGTATCTTTCGATACATGAGTGACGAGGCATATGTTTTCCCCACAATAGGTTTCCATTTGTTTCTGTGGTAGACTAGCCCGGCTATTTACCCATAGCTGGGGGAGAGAAGCAGAGGATTCATACCTTTCCCAAGGGTATTAGCACGTAAGTGAATGTAATGGACTCGACCGGAATTCGAACACGACTCTTCGATTCCTCAATCCGGGCCGCTATTCATTACTCCTTTTCACTTGGTAGGTATGCATTTTACAGTTTTAAATAATATTTGGTTCACCATTGCTGTGACCTCGAATTGAACTCACAACTCCTTGGGTTTATTTGTAATAATCGTATTTGTTCAAAACTGTTTATGCGCATTTGTTTTACACTTTACTTACATTTTTTTTAGCTCAGTTTAATCTCTTAAGTGCTCAAAATGTCCGCCTTTAACATTGCAAAATTTCTTGAACCTCTCCGGAACGCTATGACACATAGCCCGACACAAATCCCGATCTGTATCAGTTTCAATAAATACTTCTGAGATGTCCTTTTTTAATTCGTCTACTGTGTGGGGATTTCTCTCATAAATCCTGTTCTTTACTACACCTGACAAAAAAAAAAATCCATTGTTGTTAAGTCAGGTGAACGTGGTTGCCCATTCGATGCTGCTTCTTTTGCCGAACCAACGCTGTGGAAAGCTTCGGTTAAGGTACTCCCTTGCTGCCTCGGCCTAATGGCGGGGGCGTGCTTCATCTTGCTATAAGAACATTTCCGTGAAGTTTTGAGCTGTGATTTAAAACGTAAAACCAATAGTGAAACAACTTTAAGTCTACTTATGGCCCAGCCTGTTTCCACCTTGAAAATCATCTTTTTCCCGGTGTTCGAACACCGACCACTGGTAAGAAACGCACAAATGAACGAGGTTGGCTCCTAAGGACTATAAAACTGACGGGCACCAGGGGTGGGGCTGTTCCTGATTTCATTAGAATTCTGTCTTTTATTTGGACACAAATATCATCCATTAGTGTTAGCTTACGGCCATATCACGTTGAAAAACTGATTTTCGTAGTCACAGAGGTTAAGCAACGTCAGGCCTAGTCAGTAACTAGATGGATGACCGCTTAGGAATACGAGGTGCTGTAAGCTCGGGTGTGCGGATGGTGTAATGGAAATTAGTTCGGAATTGTTAATCGGAAAGCCAAGTTCCAATGTCCGTCTCGTTTGCTATATTCACTTACAAACAAATAGCTTTCGTAAATGTATGAATACGCTTCTCCCCCTCCACCTATCGGTTAATTAGTAGAACTTGTATCAATAAAAGTCAGAATTGTCTCAAAAATAATTTTTACAATCTAAAAATATGTCATGGCTTTAAATAGCCTACAAAATGTTTATAAGCCATAAAAAAATAAACAAATCAATTAAAAAAACAGGCATTAGTATCGCCAGAAAATATGCAGTCATATCGGATTGACCAAAAGATTATGTAAATTGTGCTTGCATTATTTATATTATTCAGACTGTTATCCTTATCTTCATTGCCATATTCTCAACGTTTCGACCGTTGTACGCTCTGGCCTTCTTCAGGTTATTGGAATCTCGAACCGACACTTTATTTCGTCCACCGGGGGTAGATTATTCTAGTTCCACGTGCCGTGCCTCTTCCGGATGTCTCGGGTATTTTTTTTTTTTTTTTTTTTACCTTTAACTCAGCTCTCCAAGCTTTTTGGTTCACCACTGCTGTGACCTCGAATTGAACTCACAACTCCTTGGGTCTAGTCATTGGATCTAACAAGTACAGCAGTCAAATCGTTGTAAATATGGCAATGAAGATGAGGATAACGTAAATAATGCAACGTAAATTAGGATAATGTAAATAATGCAAGTAATCATAATACCTCATCTCAGAGATATAGACAGATATGTAAATTTTGTACTTAATAACCGAAAGAAGGTTTTGACCATTCCAATTGTAAGAAGTCAAACCCCCTAAAGATTGTCTCGTAAAATTAAGTTGAGACAATTTTTTTTTTTTTTTTTTTTGTTTTTTCTCCCTTCAAACACCAGTAACAGTGAATTTTCATAAACAACATTTAGGTTATCGCTATTTGTGCTCAAGAGCCGAGAGCAAAAATAGCGATAAATTAAATAACCTAGGGTCTAGGGGAATTGAAACGTCTGGCATCATCCGATGATTCAGCTTCCAATTGTTTGAGGCTAATGGTTGAATTAGGGTGTTGCGAAGACGCTATTGATTGTCAACAAAGCACCGTGTAGAATTTCGCTGCTCTACGGAAAGAACTACATTCCATAGTCCTGCCAAGTAAAACCTTCGCGGCAAGAACACGCAAACTACTCACATTCCATCCGTTTTCCATCAGTAAGAAGTAAGTTCCACTCGAACAGCTTATTCCCGCTAGCCACTACGCTCTGGAACAGACTCTTAACAGGATGGTTCCCGGATCACTGCAATCATAACCTGTTCAAGAATAGGGTTAATTGTTATCTTCCACTCCTAGACACAGAAATGGCGTCCAAACGTATCCCTTGAGTGGCCCCGGGCCTTGTAAAGAGTGAACGTCGTTGTAAAAGAAAATATTACTTTCTTTAACGATCAGGGCTTGAAGGTGAAATTCCCAGGTTGACGTTAGTTTTCTTGATGTGTCGCTAAAATCAATCACTGGTATGTAATTATTCTCCACCCTTCAACCTCTCTTGCTGCTCTACACCTACTTTCAGTCCTCGGACGAACAACACTCCCTGGTCCTCCCAAGTCATATTTCACGGCAAGAACATGCCACTTACATAGTAGCAAGTCACCCATATTCCCACCGTATTCCATCTGTGAGAACTAAGTTCCTCTAGAACAGCATCTTCCCGCGAACCATTGCCCTGTGGAATCGACTCCCAATCTTCACCTGTTCAAGGCTATCTTCCACTCCTAGCCATGGGCTTTGTAAAGGGGGAACCTTACTATAAAAAATTGATGGTGGCTTGGAATCTGTTCACGTAACATTGTTTGAATGCGCCGATATTTACCTTTAACTGGTAACTGTAATGTTGAATAGCTTCTTGGTTATTTTCAGTCACTCATGGACGCCATAACAAATTTAGTATAGGAGATAAAGAAATTGACCATAAAATAATGTGCTATTATTCGCGCAACCAAAATATAAACGTAAAAACTCGAGACATAATCTACAGTTCTAAATACTCATACGGAGGTTAAGTATAGCGCCAAACTCACATCTATAATATTTATACGGTCAAATGTGTACAACTTCTTTCTCAGATCGACGGCTTTGATCGAATGAATCCTGTAGGATTTCAAAGTGCGTCAGCGTGATGCAAAAATAAAAATCCTGTAGTGAAGAACATCGTTCTTTGAGCCTCCAGGAATCACAAATAACTGTACCATTTGACTGAAAACACATCCCGTGAGGAATTTCAAGAACTGAATTGGATAGCACTTGTAACTCGTAAATGATGACATTTTTATGAATAATCAAGAATGATCTCCCCTTGTTTTGTTACTCTCCTTTTTGAGAGAGCTATTTCTGTTTACTCGGACACTATACGTGAACCTTGTATTCGCAGTTGGATAAAGCTTTCTTAAAGCCTACACCTGTGTACTTTTGTCATTACAGAATGAAATCAACTTCACACAAAATGGTTAATGAAATAAGCAATAAGATAATATCATTGGCTTCCTACCAAACTAAGTAAACTTAGTGAATAAAGATATACAGTGTAACCCGGATATAACAGAGTTGTCGGGACCGGATACGAAGTCTCTTATATCCGGGTTTGGTCTACTTTCTTTAGGTAAGTATGGCTCTAATTTGGGACCAGAAAAATATCTCTTATATCCGAGTTTCTCTTATATCCGGGTTTGGTCTACTTTGTTTAGGTAAGTATGGCTCTGATTTGGGACCATAGAAAATCTCTCTTATATCATGGTCTCTTATATCCGGGTTACACTGTAGTTAAATGTATCCTAACTTGGTATTTCGTTGTTTTAGTATTACAGTGTAACCCGGATATAAGAGAAACTCGGATATAAGAGAGATTTTCTCTGGTCCCAAATTAGAGCCTGTGTTAATGTATATAAAATAGACCAAACCAGGATATAAGAGAAACCTGGATATAAGAGACTTCGTCTCCGGTCCCGACAACTCTCTTATATCCGGGTTACGCTGTACTAGAATTTGTTTTGCAAAACGCTAACGTGTGTTGAAATTCTTCATAATGTTTCTTTAGTATTGTTGAATATATCGCTAACATTTTTGGGCGAGATTTACAACCTACGTTTCGTCCAATTTTGCAAAGATGATTTGTTCGGAAAAATACTTCGACAAAAACTCTACTTCGCGATTTAATAATGTCATTAATTTAATTTTATAGGCCTTCATGGTAAACAATACTTTGTAAGAATTTTTTTTTTTTCCTTTTTCTTTTTTAACCGCGAAGAATAAATACATACAAATGGCCATGCGTAAATATTTCTTTCTGGAGCCAAATTCCAACTTTTTGATGCGTTTTTGATGCCTTGTTAATTATATTGCCGAAACTGTGACCAGGTAATTAAAATAAAAATGGCTTAGCAAATGCCTAACAAATCAAATTCTCTTTGTTGTTTGCAGGTCTGACGTTCGAGGTTTCCGGGTAAGTCATTTGATACCCTACCTCCTCCCATCACCCCAGTATAGTATTAAGAGAGAGAATGACGACGCGGTGAAATTATTTTGTATGTTAAAATTATTAATTCTTCAAAAAGTTAATGAAAATTTATTGTAATAAGTTAGGCACTCTAATAAAACTAACTGTAATTTGTATCCCCTAAGCTGTTTGGACGTCTCCCAAATATTTAGTTTCGATCGGTCAATGTATGGCTATTTTAGAGAGTGCTACGGGCGGACGGAGAGACGGACGAACGGAAATCACAGAATATTATATATAGATGTGAATTGAGAAAACTTTCTCGGTAGAAATAATGCAATTACTTACAGTTGCCGTCTCAGTGATTTGAATTAGTGCTTTCCTTTGAATAAACTGGATGATTAGCCAGCCTAGAGGAACCCAATCTACCTTATTGACTTCATTTCACCTGTTTTGAATCCAGAGTCTTCTTTCGCCTAGACTGGATATCACTCAAGGATAGAGTACTCAAACTATCCTGTAATTGAAACCCGCCCCCCTCCCCTACAATTTCGATAGAGCTATCGTTCTCCTCGACTGGATGTCATCCAGTTTAGAAAACCCAGTTTACACTCATATTTAACTTCAATTCTACATAGTTTTCAAGTCAGAATTGCTTTTGTTCTCAGCTGGATCCAAAAAACCTAAGTCTTCAGATCCCAGTCTACACTCGTCTGTTGCGGCAAATCACACCTTAAACCTTCTTCTTACCTCCAGTTATGAGATTAACCCTACAAAATTAACCATGGGTATATAGTACCCAGCGCAAATTTTCTTATTTTTAATTACAATTTTCAGTACCTGATTTTCTTACCTAAATAATGTTTTTGTTTTCAATTTCTATTATTGTTAACTCAAAGTTTGAAGTACCTACATGTAAAATATTTCAAATAAAGATTTATATTTTTTTTTTTATATATATTTTCAAAATCGGGTATGATATACTCATGTTAAGTAGTGGTGTAACGTTAAATAATGGTTAATGTTCTAGAGTTAAGAAAAACACATTAGTGTGAAAGTCATCATAACAGACGTAGCCGGAATTTGAACCCGGCTCGCTAGTTCCATTTTCCATGCCAATAACTCTTATAATACCTGCACTATGGTGCAATAGATTCCATGCCTTCTTATAGATGTATTCGTTATTACTTTGAATGTGATCCGCTTTTAGCACACTACTGTTCTAGTGTTGTGTGAGTTCATCATAATCGACAAATTTTGAGAGTGCGTTTCCTGCTAACTTCTGCATTAACTCGTCTTTACATCTATAAATTCGTCTTTTTCAGCGACCAGATAATTAAGCGCTACGTTGGGTTTTCTATTTTCGTATCAGTGTTCACCAATAACTGGGAAAAGCCCGTTGCCACATGGGGACGTAGATGACGCTTGGCGACAACGTCTTCTGCTTCCGATGTCCCTAACAAATCAGCTTCTCTCTCGCGGCTGGTAACTCGAACGGGCAGCATTAGAACACCACGGTTGACAGTATGTTTCCGTTAATTGGTGGGCGAGAATTACCTCAATCCCAGCTGTGACAGTAAATATAAGCCAATCGGAAGTCCTCAACATCTGGTTTGTTGTCTGTTTTTCCCAAAAGTTTTCATCTATTTATCTATTATTCGTATTTTCTTTTGGTCAAGTTGGTGGCTGCTTTTGAAGATCCGACTTCACAGACTTTATCGCTCCTCATAAAATACGTAACACTTGAGACTTAGATAAAATCACACACTATCCTTTTCTATTGGATTGTCTCGTCAAATTAAGACTTTAGACTTGAACAGGGTAAGATTGTAGTGAAACATCCTCTTCGGAGTCTGTTCTAGAGGCCCGTGGTTCGCGGGAAGAAGCTGTTTTTTGTGGAACTTTTCGCCGATGGAATACGAAGGGAATGTGGGTGGTTTGCTATGTAAGTGACATGACGGGTCCTAGCCGTGAAGACTAGACACATCCCGCCTGTGAGTGAGTGAGAGGTTGGAGGGTGGAAAATAATTCTTCTCCAGCAAGGACTTGGAGACGCTTTTGAACTCTATCAAGACTAGGAATATCTGGGAAGCTCCCGCCCAAATATGAAAACAGTACTCCATAAATAAAATTGTATTCTTGGTCATTTGACTATAAATAGGTATTATTGGTCATTTTCTTATATAAAAATCCATTGCTGAAAGTTTACTATAAAACTGTATTTTTACGCTTTCATGGTGTTCTGTATTTGTTTTGGGGTTCACTATTTTCCCAAATCTGGGTCCCTAACATGTACTACCACTCCGCGTCAGTTTAAACCTGGGATCCACAGTAATCAAGAGGTGGTTCCATGTTCTACAAAACCATCAATCTCTCAATAAGTGGCTTTGCTGCCGGATGTAGTTTATCGTCATACTCAGCACTGACTTCGACATACTTCTTTATTGCATTGTTCGGTCCAATGTTTCGCAATTTTTCTTAAGAATAAAGCAATAAATAGCTACAACAAAAAAAAAAAATCTGAAAAAGTAAAGTAAGTGCATTTTCTCCGTGAACAGATTGAATATTGTTTCTAATTTTCTTGCTGCAAATCCGATTTAAACATCCATTTTCCGCAAAAGCTGCTTGCTTCTTAACTGGCTTCAATTATCATTTGCGTTCCCTGCGGCTTTGCAGATATTAGAGATTGCTTTAGTAATTCATAATTTGTTATTTTCATTGACAAGAATTTCGGCAATTTTCGTTAAATTGTTTCTTTTTTTCCCCCTATTTTTGGTCAGGTGGTGCTTCGTTGTCGGCCTATGTACTTTTAAATCCCTACTCTTCTACGCGTATTTAATTTCTGTTCATTTATATACTGAACAGCTTCTCTCTTATTTTATTTCATTGTTTTTCCTGTTGTTATTTACTCAGTCTTGCTTAGTCTGGTCACAAGCCCACACACACGTACAGAGCAATCAGTAAGGATCTTACTGACTACTCAGTAGCAACAACCAGAGAAACAACCTCGCTAACCATTATTTGAGGAGCGTGAAACTACCTCTTAATTGTTCCCAGATACAACTTTCCATGGCCCCAGATATGGGCAAATAGTGATCCCAAACATCAATAGTACATTTTTTATAATAAAATGATCGACTATACATTTTATAGCAACATGACAATCATTGAAACACTAGAAGATATATAAAAAACATTTCTATAGTAATAATAGCAACAAAACCTTTTATGATTGTTAACGCTGACCACATATATTTGGTAAACTAATATATATCCATGAAGTTGCAATAAATACAACCGATAAGGTATAAATGTTTTATTATCTATACATGTCCAATTTTTCAATAATCTGTTGCAGACCCAGATCAAATTTATGGACAAAGATCTTGTTTTTGTTCTGTTGTCGTAAAAAAAGCAGCAAAAAATCGAAGCTATTATTATACAAAACAAACTACATCAAATTAAGTTTCTTTCACCATAGCAGACGAAATCTTGAAATGTTTAGAAATATTTTAAATGCGTATTAAATAATTATAGTAAGTATAAAATATCTATAGACGTGTTTGTCAAGATCTTTAAAACAGTTCAACACAGGGCGTTACTTTAGGATATACATAAATTTTAATATAACGTTCCCGAAAATGCTAGTCTTCTCTACGATACGGACAAAATTTCTTTCCCTAATAATAACAGATACTGTCGAAAGTACTCTAAATAAAAAAAAAGAAAAACAAGAACTGTGCAACAATTTTTCGAAAATTATACTGTGAAATGAAATAATAATGTTTGTTGATTTCATTTTTTTTCTTTTTTTAAGCGTTTCACACCAAGCAAGGCGGGAAGCCACTAGGACGCAAGGGGTTACAGAAGATTTGGAGCAAGATCAGATAGGAGTGATAGAGGAAAGGATGAGGAGAAGGATAGTGGATAGATCAAGGCAACTGGAGATGTCAATTGACATTACATTTGAATAGTTGGCGATTATAGCTGTCAGGGAAACTGGAATAGGGAAGGGAGTTCCACAGGCGAGAGGTGCGAGACATGAAGCTATTGGAGTAGAAGAGACGGCTACATTTAGGAGTTTCAACAGTGAAAGGGTGAGAGCGGGATGCCAGCCTCGTAGTCCGCTTGAACTCATGAAGTCTGGGAACCAGCGAATGCAGCTCCTCGGAGCAATTGCCATGAAAGTATTTGTAAAAAAGACAGAGAGAGGCGACGGCGCGTCTGCGAGAAAGTGACTGTAGACAAGATGCCAGAACAGGGCCAATTATATTGCATATCCGCCTCTGGAGCTTATCAAGAGCCCCGAAGCAAACAGAAGGGGCTCCAGACCATATATGGCAGCAATAATTTAATTTACTTGTTTTAATGAATTCTTGCTGCTATATTAAACTTAGGTATCGAAAATTTATACCGAAAAAGTGGAGGTACCTATATAATATATATATATGTATGTTTGTGTGTGCAAATATATTGATATAATTGAAAAGAACCGTTAGAGTGATGATCTGAAGTACTTTAGTATTCTTTTTTTTAAATAACAGTACTCGATACACAAGTAGAGCCTCGATTGTAATTATTTTTTGAAAAAAAATAAGATTCCATCGCCACACAAAAATTACTATGTTTCGAAACTGGTCAGTAGTATTTAAGTTTAATTCCAATATTCAACCTTAGCCACTGGGTGGCAGTTTAATCCTCAAGCATATATATATATATATATATATATATATATATATATATATATATATATATATATATATATATATATATATGAAGAAACAGGGAAGCAGAAGACCGCTGAAGACAACAGCATCTATTATTGGACTGACCAACAGAGCCTATATACAGTTTTACTTCCCTCGCTAGCAACGGATAAGTCTGGCAGGCCCCGACCAAACACCGTTCCTTCCAGACTCCACCAAAACATTCCCCACCTCCGCCTATCATCCTAACCTACACCCTCAAAAAAAGTAAAGGAAAAAAACAAAAACACCACCAACAACAAAAAGTCAAAATGACGCTTGGTCTGGATAGAACAAAAATAGAAATTATGTATGTTTTGACAATCCGGGCGAATTATTGAATTTGTGGATAGTGGGGTAAGTTGAGTGGTTCTGGGGCGTCAGGGATATTAAAATGAACAGGGTCTGAAAGGTGGAGGTTGATGTAAAGAGAAAAGGCGTTTTAAAGGGAGGGGTATGTATTGGGTGGGCGGATGAATAAAGGGCTAATGTGCCAGAGTGTAGGTCGGAGGAGTGTCAGTCTAGACACTTTGATATCTTGAAAAGAAAACCATGCGTCAGGAGCGTAGAAACGCTGGGAAAGTCGACATTGTGACCAACTCGTCCACCTCGTTCTTGGAAGAGGGCGGCGGCTCTGTAGTAGGATTTGAGCTAGTAATATATATATATGCATACATACTTTATATATATATATATATATATATATATATATATATATATATATATATATATATATATATTCATTTGCTAACATCGTAAGAATTTAAAAAACTAATGCGTACTAGATATATGTACCTAAATTCAGACACATTGGTAAATTATGCGGAAAATCCTTAGTTTGTTCGTTCATCTCTCTCTCTACATATATATATATATGTGTGTGTTTGTCTGTCTGTCTGTCTGTGTGTATCGCATACAATTCTTATCCATCTATCACCGTCTAAAGCTAGCTATCAGTATCTGCTATCAAAGATTCGGCATAACAGTTTTTACAATTCCGTTGATATCCAGTTATCTGATTATATTAGGTTGGTGCAAAAATAATGACGTAATAATGTCGTTTTTTGACGTTAAAAAATACGTCAAAAAACGACATTATTACGTCATTATTTTTGCACCAACCTAATATATCCCTTCTTTCTTCTTACACTCCCCTCCCTGAATAATCACTCCGTCCACACACACACACATACAAACACACACACACACATACGAACACACACACACACACATACAAACACACACACACACACACACACATATATATATATATACATATATATATTGTGTATATTTAGGCAGCAATTTTTCATTAATGCATGTTTCACATCTATACTTAAACATGAAAACAATAAACAAAAACTAAAAATTCGTGAAGCTATATACATAAAACAGTTGAAACCTAACCTGAACAAAATAAACTATGAAATCTCCACAAATATCCTTAAATGCCCATAATTTATAACAGAAGCCACTGGTTTATACCAACGGCCTCCCATACTTAATACTTCTTGTTTTTCATTCTCGCGTGGTCATGTTTCGCTTCCGCGTCTCGTATATACGAGTTTGTCGTTACTTGGAAATTTTCACGTAGCAAGGGCGGTCTATCATTGTTGTTTCGTCCGTGTGTTGTTTGATTTATTGAAATTGTCATTTTTGATAATGGCTTGAGTAAGCCGAAAGGTTTAGATTGGATTTAAACGTGTATCAATATGGTGCTTTCCTTTCGTCTTTTAACAATAATGTGATTAGGTTTATCAGACAATATGAAAGGAACTTACTTAAAATAAATAGACAAAACTTGTCTATATTATTTAATGAAACATGCATTAATATATATATATATATATATATATATATATATATATATATATATATATATATATATATATATATAATTAACAAGAAAGTGACTTTTTTTTAGATCTTTCATGAGAATTCATGTCTCTTAAGGACCTGCCTTCCTGGACAAACCAAATTCATGAATAATTACATTGGACATACCACAACATGCCTATCTAGAAGACTCACATTACACCTATCTGACCATAGATCAATTAGGACATTTAAACCAACACAGAAACTTACCAAACTCTCTCCGTGAAATACTTTTAGAAAATTCAACTATAATAGCTTCATCCGCATGTAAAAAAGATATAAAGGAAACACTGATAATAAAAAGAAAACTCTAACACTGAATAAAATCAAGTGTGAACACTGTTCACAATGTTCTAACCGAGTTTTTAAATCAAAAATCATTCATATCACACTCAAAACATATATATATATATATATATATATATATATATATATATATATATATATATATAAATCTACACATTCAGTTAAAAAATAAATTCTTGAAAATGGTTGATAGAATAGCTTGAACGCTTGTATATATAGTACATTAGGACATTTTTTATCTAGAAAAGAAAATACTTGTATAAAAGTTATATATATATATATATATATATATATATATATATTAATTTCAAGTATAGGTGCAGTTCAGTTTATAATTACATGAATCATTCATAGAAAAAACAAATATAGAAGTTAATGATTTAAATGGTGAGAATACATCTTCGCAAACAATTGTAATAAAGTACATTAACCCTGAACCTGTACATGAAGATGTATTCTCGCCATTTAAATCATTAATTTCTATATTTGCTTCTTGTATGAATGATTCATGTAATTATATATATATATATATATATATATATATATATATATATATATATTGTGATATATATATATATATATATATATATATATATATATTGTGTGTGTGTATTTAGGCAGCAGTTTTCATTCATACCTGTTTCGTTAAATAATATAGACAAGTGTTGTCTATTTATTTTATGTAAATTCTTTTCATAACGTCTTATAAGCTTAATAACATTATCATTAAACGTAGAAAGAAAATCACAATATTGATACATATTTTTGAATCCAACCTAAGCTTTCGGCTTACATAAGTCATTATCAAAGATGTCAGTTACTGTATAATATATTAAGCAATATACGGACAAGAATGTGATGATAGTCTGTTTCTGCTTACATGGATGATTTCCAAACACGTGCATATAAGACGCTGGAAGCGAAAATCGCACCGCAGCTCATGACGTCACACATGACCCCACGATAGTTGGATTAATACGATGTCATTCTCAGACAGCACTGTTTCGCTGTATCACAGCTCCTCAGTGCGATTAGACATCCGAATGCCTCAAGCCAGGATAGAAACCCAACCGATTTGGTGTCAGTGAAAGTTTCTACCACTGAGCTATCTTCATTCGGTGGCGAGAAACAGCTAATTCAAGCGTATTGTTTTTATGAATGTAAACGAAAGCCAATCAGCC
>OZ010593.1:32156395-32286395 GCA_963932145.1 Acanthosepion lycidas | reverse complement strand
CGGTCATTAGTACGCATATAAATTCCATGGACCGAGTTCGATTTCCGTACTTCGCCTCACTTTCTCTGTTCTGATGGTAATAACACAAATTTCTGCTAAAGTCTCGTCATGTGCATGTCACAATATTTATCGAGCTTGTATGATGTTATCAAGGAAAAAATAAAGCATCAGACTTGGCGTACGATGGTATTTAGCAAATCAGACATTTTGCTCTTTAAGATGTCCACGAAAAACAAAAGTCGATCTTGTCTCCCGACACTGATATCATCAGAACAGTTCATAAAGAAGACAATCTCTTTATATGAAAGCTAAGCTATCATTTCCCGAGTAATTTAGTTATTGCTATATTCTACAGTGCATTTAAAAGTTTTTATTTTTTTATTTTCGATAAGTCCTGTGAGTATCAAATTTTCCAAGCCCATTTTCTTCATGAAGTTTCTCAGTTTTAAGTTTAAGTCTTTCCGATTCCCATTTTCTTTATAACTTTCTCATTGCCTACTTGAATTTTCCATGGTGTTCTCAGCATAATTCTGTAGAAACATATTTCTATCACTTTGCTTCATTTGTAAGGAAATTCTCTAGCGGCATCTATATCTATAATTCTCAAAGTGTGTATGTATGTATATATATGTGTGTGTGCGTGTGTGATCGATGTTTATGTGTTTTCACAGTTTTCAGCCGATTTCGATGATTTTTTTTTGTGGGGGTGGTGATAATTCTTCAGTGCTGGTTTTCAGTCCAAATTGTTAGCGACAATGGCTCTCTACTACTTCCTGTCCATTATATCTCTCAGCAACGTTTTACTATTTATTATCTGTTCTTAGATATATATCTTTCATAAAAAAAACTTTCATAAAAATAAATACTTTGAATTATTACAATATTATTATTTATTATTATACAGTTAAATTCATATAATTAATTATATTAATTATAAAAATTATAATTATTATTAATATTATACTTAATATAATTATAAATCATAATGTTAATTATAATTATTATTAGAATTAATTATTATTTATAATAAGCTGAAACTCTTGATCAAAGGACTCAACGGCTGAGGAGATACTCCAGCTGCTGTTGCGCGTGAGACTGAAACAAAATTGAGAACACAAAAACGACTCTTTTCAGGGCCACCCCCACATTCAAATTGTTAAACCCCCATTTGGGGATGTGCCTCAGTTGCACTCAAATGTTGTTACTAATATTGATTTTTGGGTGGAGCTGACTTTAAACATAAACTGCTCCAATTGAAAGGTAAAAATTTCCAGTAATGAAACAACTGGTCAAAGATCGGTTATATTGCTGGTAACAAATATGATAAAACAGTTTAGAACTCTTTTCTTTGTTTTCTAACAAAGAAAAAGTACTGGACTGTTATGCAATATTAGTTCTTCTATATAGAAAAGAATGCTGGACAACCTTTCCACTGATGAAGAAGAGTCTTTTGTCAGCAGAAATGTTTTCTACAGAAGGATGCTGAGAATAATATGAACCAGACAAGTGATCAGCTGTGAGAAAATGTTTAACAAAAAGGACGCTTACACTTAACATAATGAAAAGAGAGTTGTATTCATAAATGAAGAAACAGAAAATATAAACCAGAAAGCTAAAATACGACGTAAGGGAAATGATTTTACGTCAATTTCAACAGAAAAAATAAAGAATTGCAGATGAGAATATATGTAGATAATTTCGAAGAGGACATTTGAAGATAAAAACTGTATCCCTTTTGATGGTGCAGCAGAATAATTTAATTAGAACCGATAGACAGGTTGCGACAAAATATTTAACGCAGACGATACCTAGAAAGACAGGAAACTCTTCGCCATATAAGAGTGCGATTCGACCCTGACATAACCTGTTTTTTTTTTTATTCTGACTAACTTGGTAGAGAAATAATCGAGGCAGAATATAGTATAATCATATCCTGTGTGTCGTGATAAGAATTAATATCCACGATTCCTTTAATTCAATAAAAAGAGACAGACAGTTTCCAAACAGACATCATCAGATAAAGACACCAATGTGTTTAACCTGTAACGGGGTCGAAGGTTGATTTGTTAATGTAAGTTACCCCTGTTACACATATTAGTAGTTGATAGAGGGTTCTCTATTTATACTGTAAAAGAAATTAATACAACAATAAAACTTTAAGACGAGTGTTAAAAGTAATGGCACGGATGTGTATTTTTTTTTCGTCAATGTTATTTACAATATTGGTTTTGTGTGTGTTTAATGTCCTCAGGGTTATTGTCTCTTTTTGTTTCTTTAAAATTTGGGCATACTTGTTTATAACTGTTCCGAAAATTTCGTGGTTAAGTGAAGCTTTTGAAACCGTCAACTCTGGATTTTCACGGAGCGAAGAAGATACGTCGGTGTTGTTCTTTTAACTACTGCCACCTTTGTCTGTATCGAAAGGGTCGTTTTTATATTGATGAAATATGAGATCTTTATTTCTAGAATGATGAAATATCATCATCATTATGAATCATAAAAAACCAATGCTATAGTGAAGTTCACATAGTCATATTTGCGTAGCTATCTTCACATTTACAATGACCATCAGATCTAAGATGCTATAATTTCGAGTTGTAACACCAACAGACACAAAAAGGAAAACTCAATAACTCCTAGCTAGTGAGAAAAAAGATTTAAAAAAACAAACTAAACGTAAAATGCAAGATAGAATGCAAGATAGAATGCATGCTTTTCAGCAAAAGGAACAATCCAATACGCAAATTGCAAAATAGAGATACCAAAATTAAACAAGTAAAACAATTTAAATATCTTGGAAGTGTTTTAAGAGAGGATGGAAAGTCTGTCACTGATACCCGAAGCTGCACTGGTACAGCGAAAGATGCCTTCCATAAGCTAAGCAAAGTATTAAAAAACAGGAAAATTTCGTTAGAAACAAAGAAAAAGTACTGGACTGTTATGCAATATTAGTCCTTCTATATAGAAAAGAATGCTGGACAATCTTCCCACAGATGAAGAAGAGTCTTTTGTCAGCGGAAATGTTTTCTATAGAAGGATGCTGTGAATAATATGAACCAAACAAGTGATCAGATGTGAGAAAATGTTTAACAAAAAGGACGCTTAGACTTAACATAATGAAAAGAGAGTTGACATTTATAGAGTACATAATGAGGAAAGATGGTTTGGAAAATATGCTACTCACAAGACATAATCAAGTCAGGAGGAAAACAAAACATAACCTAGCGAGCTTGTACAAATGGATGGCGGAACAAGGTTTAGGAAAGACAACAAAAAAAACTCAAATTTATTAAAGTACAGAAAAGTGGGGTGCAAATAGAAGAAAGGCATTTTATAACGGCCTTTGGCAAATTTGTGGTAAGCTTGGCAAACTTTAAAGTAACGTCCGGCTATCTGCGAACTATACGTCCCATTTACGGTAAATTCACACCCACTCGAATACGTCTCACTATGGAGCAATGATTAGAGATTATAACCTCGTTCATCCTTATTAAGTCTTGAGTCGCCTCGGCGTGGAATTATGATTAGGGAAGCTATTCAAATTGACCATAACTACTGATTTGTAAGTTTGACCCTCGCTGGGTGCCTCATACAAAAACGGAACTTCAAGGGTCGAGGCGGCTCGGCGTGGTGTAATCATTAGTGATGCTGGCCTGGATGACCATTACTACAGTTTAGTGACTTTGGTCCTCACCGGGTGCCCTCATACAGCAACAGAACACCAAATAACCTGGCAAGGGTTGAGTTGCCTCGTCGTGGGAAAATAATCTTGAACAGAAAGCCAACATCCTCTATCAAGTTTTTCTAAGAAAAAGGACTCAGAATAAATCTTTCCGAAACAGAAAGTAGGATCTAGAATTGGAATGAAATCAGTGAAGGCGCATATACTGAATATATTAGGTTGGTGCAAAAATAATGTCGTTTTCTCACTATGTGAGAAAACGACATTATTTATGCACCAACCTAATATCTTAAAAATTCAGCATGTGGAATTAGTAATTGCTAAACACTTCAAATACATTGAAATATGAATCATTTATAAATAAAGTATCGGATAAAAGAAAATTGAAAATAGCATAGACTCTATCAGAGGTAGTTTCGCCCAACACCGCCAATTGCTACAAAACCAAAACATCAACTTGAAAACTCGTCAGATCAAGACTTTCATGTGAATGTCATGAATAGTGCCAAACCCTTTAAGAAATATCTAAACACAGTTGTAAGCAACCGCTTTCTAAGATCAATGGTTAAAATAGCTTTTAGCGAGTAAAGCCTTTCTGAACATGCATTGCGGACTGGTGCCACAGATTCACAAGAACTGTAGCAAATAAAAGAAACCACATCACCTGGGATCTAATTACAGCAACAACAACTGAAATGGATATCACTTGTAACCGGAAGCGAAAATAATTAATTATATTGTTGAAATTGCACACTACTTCCAATAAAAGGTCAGGAAGTTTTGTGATGTCAAACAAAAACTCGTTGCCAGTTTTCTGATGCCAGTGAATACTTGTCGTCACTTTCGTAAATACTCGTCGTAGTAGAGACTTTGCAATCGCAGATACAACTATAGTAACTTCGTTGAACAATACTGGTGTCAGAATAGCACACGCACTAATAGTACCTGCTCGGTAATCCTCGCTCGAAAAGTAGCCACCGAACAGTGATCCGAATAGAGAAATAGTATAGTGAATAGAGTAGAGAATAGCGCTCCGTATAGTAATAGAGTAGAAATATAATCCGTGTAGTATAGAGGATAGTATAGAAATGACGATAAATTAGAAACACGTTACGTGCCATATATATATATGTTTTCTCTATAGTCACGTGGTCTACTTAATTCAATAATGGGATCACCTGTATTGGCTCACTGTTGATCTACGTTCAAACTAAAGTGTCGGCAGCGACACTTTATTCCTATATAACAGGAAGGAAACCCATATCGGTACTGGAAAGAGCAATAATAGCTACAGGACTTGTTTTAAGGGAAAAATTTTATAAGTCGTACTGAATGCTCGGTGAATGAATGACTAATGTTTCCTTGTACGGAAATGGTTAATATTACTATTGCCATTAGTGATACTAGTGCGTTATTTTAAAACGTCATTGAAAGATATCCTATTATTAATATTAAGTTCATATTATTACTACTTCAGCATATAAAAAACCTAAAATCAAAACCATTTGTCTTCTTAATTATAAAAGTGAATGCTCCCTCTGATATAAAATAGCTGTTATAATGAGCACAATTGACCGAGAAAAAATAATTTCTTCTTCAGACACATTAAAGTATTGAGCTCCATAAAACAAACACTTATCGACCATGCGATTCCTAACCACGTCGTTGACGAATAAATAAAATTAGCTCAAAAGAATTTTATAAAAATAAAATAAATAACAAAGGTGATATATAGAAAATGGGAATATCATTAACTTATTCTACCGTAAAAGGCTATTAAAATATTATTCAACGGTACATATCACTTAATGATTGCAATAAATACCTCATATTTATCATTTACTATAAAAAGTTTAAAAGATATAACCTGATTAGGTTAGATGCTTTAAACTTTTTATAGTGAATTAAAATAACATAGTTTCTCTAGGACTAAAAAAATTCTCCGTATATTAAAACAGTATTGTTTATAAATGTATGACACTCAGGCTCAAAAACCAATATTAACATCTGACATTGGTCACACAAGAAACACAGTATCTCGCCAGATACCTTGTCACTTATTGAAAGTATTGCATTTTGTGCATATATCGATTATGACATGAAAAATAACCATAGTACACTTATTACCTATGTGATAAATGGTATCAAAATAGGGTATAACACTTACTGTAAAGAAAAAAAAAGGAAAATACACGAACATTCGTTAAATAAAATATATTACTGGAATTTTTTAAAATGCGTTTAAAACATTTAAAATGTGCACCGCATAATTAAAATTACGATATAATATTTAATACCATTGTCTTCAGTACCGGTTTGGTGATGCCTACGGCTTGATTGTATGACGCTATAACTCATGAAGGGGAGACTACTCTGCTACCGCTTATCAAAAGATGATCCACATTGACATCAGCTTCTGGGACTGTTATGCGCTTGTACAATGAAGTTAAGAGAGACAATTTCAAATTTCAAAAACTAAATTTTTATTTCAATCTTTGAATGGAATCCCCTTCCGATATGGATGACCGGGGCTTGGCACCCTCTGTCAACCCGTTATGTACGCTACTGATCATACAGTTCAACACAAAACATTTGTACGACACACGTCTATTTAAAGTTAAGATGTGACATACTCAAAATGGCATTATGATGCAAACAAGAACGTTCTCTCTGTGATACTTTCAACAGAATTGCTTCTGATAATAATAATGGTCTATATTTGACTCATTTGTGAGGAAATATTACAAGGAAATATGATATTTTTCTTAGCACTTCTTGTTTTTCTACTATTGATTATAATGCTGTTTCAAGATCATATGACTGTATGCTCTCCATCGGCATATTTCTATATCCTCCTATTATCATATTGTAACGTTAATATATAGTATATCGCTGCTGGGCTCAAATAAAATATATAAATATCTCTATTGTTCGAGTTGCGGTGTATGGGTCGAGTGAGGGAGAATCGAAAAGGTTAGGACTGGGCACACAGGAATCCTCGGTTAATCTCTAACCAACCACTCTGTCCACATCAAGCATCGGACTGGTTAAATAACGTTTGGACACCAATGCAAATTCGTGTGGCCACGGCTCTTCCGGCATGCACCCACGCAAGCACGCATTTCCTTCCGCACAGGATACCTGTGCACCCTGTTTATTCTAGGCTCTGGTCACCTGTACGGCCTGTTTATTTTAGCTACTGGATGCATTTCCTGCCCATGCTATCACCAGTTCCGATTTCCGCTCACACACTTATGCAGCAGAAGTAAGGACAAAGGTCTTTCCTCAGCCGATATCCAGCAATATTTATACGTTGTACTAGATTACCAGCAATGTATCATTATTTATCTGTTTTAAATTGCTAAGTGTAACTGTACGTTCTATTCTTATAGTTTCTTCTCTTGCACTTGTCGCCTCAAATTCTTCAAATATTTAAATACAGTGTCCATCATCATCGCCTGTCTCCTTGAACGCTTTTCTTTTCATTGTTCTTTCACACTCAGTTACCCTTTGCATATTAGTGGTCTTATTTGGGGCGAAATGAATAACGAAAACAAAACAGAATGCCTACTCATTCCAACGCAGAACGAGGACTTTTCAATGTAAGACTAAAAATACTTTAGTTTTTTTTTGTTTTTTTGTTTTTTTTTAATTAATATATCTTTACTGATCACATCTTTTTACCGTTATATTTGCGACTA
Source organism: Acanthosepion lycidas (assembly GCA_963932145.1). Taxonomy (NCBI): domain Eukaryota; kingdom Metazoa; phylum Mollusca; class Cephalopoda; order Sepiida; family Sepiidae; genus Acanthosepion; species Acanthosepion lycidas. The sequence continues at coordinate 32,279,012 of OZ010593.1, read as the reverse complement.
GCCTAAAAGCCGCTTTTCGTGCGGACTTTAGGCTAACTCCTGTGGAGGGCTTTTGAGACTTCGGCCTTTTACCTTCAACATTCATAAAAGTTATAAGAATTAATTCGGCATAATCTATCTTCGTATACGCAACCAATCTCCGTAGTTTGTTTACATTTATTTTGCGCGCAATTTTTATTTTCATTTAAAATCACCATTCTTTATGATCCCTTCACATAAAGTCAGACTTAAAAAACGTTAGGGAATCCGAACTATGTAATACGCATGCTAGAAAAAGAAAAAAAAATCCTATGAGCAAAGTACCGATCTCTGTTTTAATTACGGTTTAATTAGAAGATACCAATTACAATAAAGAAAAGTGAAATTAAAGTTAAAACTTTAATAAAGAATTGTTGTTTTAAACCTTAAATTTCGTTCGACATTTAAATTCAACATTAATAGTTATTCATCTAATTTTTAATCGCATATAGCTTTAGTAGTTACTCCCTGTTACTTCAGGCTGTTTATGATTCGCTCAGATCGAAAAACTGAAGGACGGACGGACGGACACACGTACACTGCACTTTATTTCTATAGATATGTTAGACATTACGACGTTATATAATTTTCTTTATTTTTGCTGTTTTTTGCTTAAGTTAATTGTGATTTTGTTTTAAATATAAACGTTTAATCCTATGCTTATTGCTTGTGTTTATAATACGGTGTTTGTCTTTACAATTATATAATCTAATATTCGTGATAATTTCTTACAGTTGATTTTGTATAGAATTTCTGCGTCTTTTGACAAATAATTCCCGGTTGATTTAAAACAACTTTACTCCTTGAAGATGGATAAAATGGGTAAAATTAATTGCAGAAACAATATCAGAAAAATATATCTATAATTTCGAAACATCAAGTCATGTTAAAGTCAGTATAGTAAAAACGTTAATGAAATCACTTGACGAAAGAATAATGTCATTTATGGAACATCAAAATCAGTTATAGACAAAATAGACTCGTTTAGATAAATGCGATATTGTGGGATTTAAATATAAGTTTCTTAGGCATATCTCTTTCGAACTTATTGCAAATAAATGCAAAATGATTCAATCGCGTTTGTTTTGTTTGTATAATAAAACATGACACCCAGTATTTCTAATTAGGATAGATATGTCGAAATGCAACAATATTTTGTTTATACAAATATATCCTGACACTTTCATACCGACGGTTAATCTGAAAACATTGATTTGCATAAAAAAAATCCGATATATGGCATTAAGCAAATCATTATATATCTATAAATGCTATCTGCATAACATTAGTATCAAAACAAAGATAAAATATAATATAAAATGTAAAAGAGGACGCTACTTGAAGCAATGAAACCAAAAATAAGCTACATTGCATCAAATAACTTTCAGCGTGTGAATTGGCGGATGAAATATATTCTACAATTAATAAACATAAAGCAATTTACATAATGCCACAAGCGGCTTTATCTATATTCTAAGCGGCCCGCAATGTTCCAAGAGTCCAACAAACAAAGTTCTAAACAGACCTCAAACGATGCTCCCAACACGGTTTAAATATGATTTAGAATTAAGTTCTCGGAATTAAATGCCAGGAGAAAAAGAACGAATATATTAAAGTTGATTTCAAATTTAATTTCAAAATCATATCATATAATTCCTCTTCTTGAAAATAACCAAGCATGTTGTATCCTTAAAGAGGTTAAAAACAGATAAAGGTTGTACTCGTGTGAAGGAACAGCACATGCGCATAGAGGTTCATTGTAAAAGAGAATACACTACTGAAAGACAGGGTATCGGGTGACAGGCTAGTAATTCTCGAAGCAAGCACCCAGGTATTTTCTGTGCTCACCATATATAGTTACTGTTATAGTCAGTCCACATAGGCGATAGGGAGTGTGGAACATTCCATTACTACAATGCACATATAAATGTGCAGCGGAGAAGGAAATAAACTCCGAGAGTCAAACACCAAATGACAAAAATATGGTTTCTTAGTCGGAGAATTCTTGCACCCTTCCGGTTAATAAATTAATTCTTTAAAATTAAATATTTAAATTTTTTCAACCAATGGGTCACGTTCCCACCGACAATAAAAATCATGCGTCGTTATCCATTTTAAGAGTATGTAAGCATAGCCACCATGCCAAACAAACCGGTAAGGAAGTAAGGATCGGTACAGATGGCAACTGTTCACGACACGGCTTCAAAGGTATTCCCTTACTCATTAAATAGTCTTCCTCGCCAAGCTACGTGACATTTACACTCTTTCTCACCAAGCTACCTGACACTCACAAATCTTCCTCATGAAGCTAAGTGACGTGTAAACATTTCCTTGCCAAGCTATGTGACGCTCAAAACGCTTCCTCGCCAAGCTACGTGACACGTACGCTCTTCCTCACCAAGCTACATGACACTCAAAAGTCTTCCCCAACAAGCTACGTGACACATGCACTCTTCCTGACCAAGCAACGTAAAAATCAACACTGTTCCTCATCAAGCTACATGACAAGTACACTTTCCTCCTTACTTTCTCCCTTACCTCTTTTTCTCACACATACACGAGTAGAAATCATATTTCTCTTCATCTTAAACAACGACACAAAAGGATCTTTACCACAAGAACTTTAATACACGCGGAGAAAAATGTAGGTGTAAAAACACGAAAATAAAAATATTTTATATCTTTATATTCAAAAACATTTCTCACTTTTTCATTGTTGTGAGTTGATTCAAATCCGCAACAAAATTGGTAACCCAGATGTTAGGATTACACGTACAAACATTCTTTATCGTGTCCGATAAACTTGCACAAAAGTAAAATTAAATTAATACAAGGAGTATTTGATTTGTAGATTATTAAATAAAATTGCAGCGACAGATATAAAATATATGTGTGTTGCCTGTGTGGACTGAAGCTTGCACCGAAGCGTTAAAACGTGGCTATACACATTACTGAAATATGTATAACCAATGAATATGCTGTCCATTTTTTTTCGAATTTGTATTAATACGCAATTATTAATGACATAAATACAGTTATTTTTACTTGTAAATAAAAACAAAGTACAGATAACTCAGATAAGATCGACTTGATACTGTATTTGTATTATTAACAGTGACTTACTTCTAAAATAATAAAAATCAATATATTTAGATTTTGAAAAATTTCGTAGCTAGAAGTAAGTCTAATGAATTCTTATCGGCAAAAACTTTTCCGTTTCTTACGAGCGGACCAAATAGAATGAACATAACGGAAGATCATAAGACAGGAAATGAGTATAGGAAGATTGTGTTGCGCTAGTCTTCTACGCTGGGTGCACTTCTGCCTTAAAAATTAAACATGTTTTATGTCAGGAATCAGAAAATCAGCCACGTGTACTGGCTGGAAATATATAATTCCAATTTAAACCCGATTGACCATTGTTATTTGTCCGGATTAAGTTTGTCTAGGAAAAGATTAAAAAATGGCGCCGGGTTGATAAAATGGCGCTCGATAGATCATTTTGTTAGTCTTCCCAGTATGGAATAAACCTGATTGCCTCGAAACTCAGCATTTGAAAAGCCGCCATATCATAACGTCCTAATGGTGTAGATAGAAAACAAACAACTATCACGTCTACTAAAACATTTTAAAGCTTTAACTGCCGTACATTTTATGACTTACAATAATTGCCTAGATTTTCTATATGAGTCTGCTCTTTATCCCTCAGTTCTCTTATCTCCCATCGAATAGAACATACATATGAGCGTAGGCTTTCCTATAGGCGCATACACACACACGCACATACGTACGCAGACACACATACGTGTATATAAACACATACACATGCACCATGTACTAACACGTACATATACAGATACACACAAACACATATATAGGCAGACACACACTGTGAGGAAATCACGAAAGGTATTTTTCAGACACTCTGCAAAAGATTAAAGAATGCTGGGAGATGTGACAACACTGGGTGGTCCGTTAAAGCCGAGAGGTTTGTCTGTATATATACATATATATATGGTGTGTTTAAGCAGCAAGAATTATTTTTAAACAAATTTCCGTACCCTATCATATATATATATATATCATATATATATATATATATATATATATCATTCGCTTGAGGATGAAATTGAACTAATGTCTGTAATTTAATTACAAAATTAAATTCGGACCTTCCATTTTTGAAACATGGTTAGAACTGTGTAGCGGAAAAACCATATTTTAAATCAATTAATATATATATATATATATATATATATATATATGTGTGTGTGTGTGTGTGTGTGTGTGTGTGTGTGTGTAGGTATAGGGTGCGGTGGATAAATTCTCGTATAAATATCGTAATCACCATTAGATTTATCCAATTCTATCCGGATCCTCTGCACTGTCCTCAGTTTGACACCCAATCACTCCGAAAAGCTCGTATTGGAGCTTCCGATGCGAATGCCAAGCAGTACAGAATTCTTGCTACCTAAACCCACCTTATATATACAGAAAAACCTCTCATCTACGGAGCACCACCACCCATCATTAATGCAGGGAAAGCATTTTGATGGGGAATAAGGTATCATTGCAAAAGTCAGGCTATTTTCCTTCAATATTACATATTAATGTTACATATATTATTGCTTCTTTACAGGACACACCTCATATAGCATTTATGTATAGACAGTCAAAATGCCTCAGATTAGAAAAAGTGGATTTGAAAAGTTTACTAATTTAAATTCTGACATCAGAGTACTTAGTCGGACGTTGGAAGACAATGATAATCATCAAGGAGTTCAGCCTGATGATTGCATTTCTTTGAAACTCGAAGTATCGCATTTAATATTATACACACATACACACACACACACACATATATATATATATATATATATATATATATATATATATATATATATATATTTGGTTGGATTGATGTGAGTTTGTGACCCTGGGTTTCACGCTTTTGCGATCGTCAAACAAACTGATTAATTTTTTTTTTAATTTTGGATGTATGTAGATTGCGTGTATTGGTGTTTTTATGGAAGTGCGGAGGGGAATCGTCGTCGTGATGCCACTCATGCTAACGCAAACATAGATGAATTTCCGTACACCCGTTGAGGTACGCAGATACACATACACACTCGCTCGTCCGCCGGGACTCATACAGATATAAACATATGTGGACATTATGTGATTTGACATATGTATGTATACTGGTGCTGTTGTCTATATACATACGAATTTGTATGTTGCAATTCAAAGATCGGAAGTGTAAATTTCTCGTGAATGTTTCGTGAATGCATACATGTCAACAATCAGAGCATTTTTCTATTTATTTTTTTATATTATTAAATTTTTCCCACTTGTGATGAATGTATCTATCGATTTTTTGATTTTTTTTTTTTGCATGTTAGCATGCTAGTTAACATTCGTGTCAGTCAGCTGTTGGCTCTCACGCTTTTTCCTGCCTATTCGTGGCAGCCAGCTATAGGCTCTTACACTGGCCAGTACAAAATGGCCGCAAACTACATGAAAACTGCCGTAGAAGCATGAAAAATCGATTATTTCCATTATGAATGGGAGTTGGGAAATGCAAAGTCGGTCTTGGCCTTCCCGCTAACTTGGAGCATGTACATGTAAATTTTGGTGCAAATCCGTCGAAAATTGCGGCCGTGCATTCGTTACACACACACACATCCTGTCTTATATATATATATATATATATATATATATATATATATATATATATATATATATACTGCGTGCCAAATTATTATCGAGATAACTTTTTTTCTAATATTTCAAAAACCGTTCAATCAATTCACACAAAATTTTCACACAATGTTGGCAACACTGACCTGCGCAATTCGTACTGATCTGCGCAATGTAAACAGACTGGCACCATATTTGTTATCGCAGTGTATATACATACATACATACATACATATAGATAGATAGATAGATAGATAGATAGATAGATAGATAGATAGATAGATAGATAGCTTTAATAGGCCGGTTAACAAAATTTGAGGAATAAAAAGCTAGCAAAATGATACTAATATTGGGAATAAAATTGAAGATATTTATTAGCTTTTTGACTAAAATGAAGCCTGAAGATACAGATTTAAATTCGAAATTTTTGGACACGCTTGTGTTTTTTTCAGCCAGACAAGGGGCTAAAAAAATGTCAATATGTAATAAATATCATCAATCTTATTGCCAGTATTTTTATCATTTTGTTGGCTTCGTTTTCCTCAAATTTCATTAATTGGTCTATTAAATTTACATATCATTAGAAGCACATGTGAACCATCTTTCGTGTTAATTATACACACACACACACACACACACACATATATATATATATATATATATATATATATATATATATATATATATATAAGTGTGATCTAAAATATGAGTGGACACTGAAGTGAATATTGTATGCCGACAATCTGTTTCATACTTGACCACAATCTGCCTGGCCTGAAGTTTGCGTTTAAACTTATCTTCCCAACTGAGTGTTTCGCGGGACCAGGGACGTACGTGCCAAATTTCTTTATTATTAATACTTACATGTAAAAGAAATACATTATGTTTCTCCCAGAAATAATATGAGATACAATCTTTACATAAATATTATATCAATCAATCTCACCAGAGTTAACCGCAGTCTTCTGTGAAATTCAGTAGCGATGTGGGCGCCCTGAAAAATAACCTTGCCAGAGTTAACCTCGATGATTGTAAGCTATAGAAGAGGACGTCATCACAATGCAACAGGGAAATACTTCGCTTCTTTACAACGGGAATTATGGATTTATATCAGACAAAAATATAAGAACTGAGATTGATCCAATTTGATCGAACGTCAGAATCGAAGAAAATTGGATTTGCTCAGCCATAAAAAAACATTTTTAAACATCCATTTGCCTTTTATGATCTTTCATAATTTTCGACACATTGCTTTTTAATTATGCGCACAGAGCAACACACACAGAGACGCATACACCCCCCATATATATATATATATATATATATATATATATATATATATATATATATATTCGAAGAACACATTTTCTTCAAGGTTTCTCGAATGCGCTGGCCGATAGACGTAATACACATTGTTTAATTAATGTAATGGGCCGTCTACTCCAAGTACGAATATCCACTAATAATTTGAGTCAATAAAAAAATATCGGATTAAAATAAAACCATTAATTTTTTACAGATATATTTGTTTCTTATTTTTTCAGTACCATATATATATATATATATATATATATATATATATATATATATATATATATATATATATATGTGTGTGTGTGTGTGTGTGTGTGTGTGTGTGTAGGGCGCGATGGATCAATTGTCGTCTAAATTATGCAAAAAAAAAAATAAATAACACTGACATCTCATTTTAACAGATATTTTTACCAAAATTACGCAAAAATATCTTGAAATACCAAGGAGTAAATTTATTCAATAAAATCGCTATTGGTTTTTATCACGACCTCCAGACGACTTCGGAATCTCTGCCAACTCTTCTGAAGGCTCTCCTTGTTTAAGTTGGTGAATACATCAATAATTCTTGCTTTCAGCTCATCTTTCATGTTGAAAGATGAAGATGGAGTCCTACGCATCATAATCTGCACCTCACACATAATAATAGTCTGAGGTGTTAGGTGGCCAGATGTAAACGGTGATGTGATCGCAGAAATTGTCTTCTGCTTATGTGGGGATGCCGCAGAGTCGTGTTGCCAGACACAGGGTCATACACCAGCAACCCTCTTGACCCAGGGCAGTACGACTTCCTTAAGACACTAGATGTCGACCTCTGTGTTGAATCTGAGGACCTCACTAACGAATTAGAGAGTTCTTTTTCTTATCAGAACGACCAGACTGAGTTTTCCGTGTTGGTGTACCCACCATTAGTTACCTCCAATTCTTTCCTAATCCTCTGCACTGTCCTCACTTTGACACCTAAACATTCCGAAAAACTCGTATCGGAGCTTCTGATGTGAATGCCAAGCAGCACATGTCATTTCCAATTTTCTGGTGGAGTGAATTGCGTCATGCTCTTTTTCTGACAAATGGTGCCCATCTGACCCTACTATACTGTGCAGCCGAATAAACCAAAAACAAACAACGCGCATGCGCGAAGTTAAAACTATCACGTTGACAATTTACCTATCGTACCATATATATATATATATATTACGATATTACGATATTACACCTAAATAATGTAAAAGTTGCTACACAATTGCAGTCGTGTTTCAATGCGCATCAGTGCATAAAAACGTTATGTAGGAAATTCACAAAGCATAACACTTGTTTAGCATTTTGTTAAATTACCTCTCCACCCCATCTTTATTTCTTCGGAAACTGCATTGTCTGGTTTGTATAATTTATGTAACCATATGTATCCGCTTTTGTTTATGGCTGACTGCCGTTAACTGCCAATCTACACATTTATAAAAATAATTCTTAACTTTTGCTTTTTTGCTTATTTTAAATTCAACGTAAGTCATATTTGATTGGTTGTTCATAGTAAATCCCACAAAGATTATAAACCCTCTTTTTCCTTTTTTCTTTTTTTTGCAAAAAGAGGTTGTATATTGCTTTTAAAACTAGATAAATTGTTCACTCGAGAGTAATTTACAATCGCCTGATGACATGCATTGATATGCATTGAAGCACAACTGCAATTGTGTGGCGATTTTTTACATGTTTTCGGTATAATATCCTGAAATAAATAATATTGCTCTGCTCTGTATTGAGCTCTCTTTTAAATTAAATATTACGAAAGTTGGAAATGTACTCCATTCGTTCTCAGCTTACCTGGATATATATATATATATATATATATATATATATATATATATATATATATATATATATATATTTGTCTGACGATCGCAAAAGCGTGAAACCCAGAGTCACAAACTCACATCAATCCAACCAAATATATTAGCTTTATCTCTGATATTGAACACTTTCTAATAAGTACCACGCATATAATATATAAATAATTATATATATATATATATATATATATATATATATATATATATATATATATATATATATATATATATATATTAGGTGGGTGCAAAAATAATGTCGTTTTCTCACATATGTTACTATGTGAGAAAACGACATTATTTTTGCACCAACCTAATACATATATATATATATTTATATTTATATACACACACTTTTCACACACACTTTTCACACACACACACACACACACACACATATATATATATATATATATATATATATATATATTGGCAAAGATCTACTTTAATTTTATCACAATTAATGTTTTTCTACAGTATTGTTTTTCGTAACAGTAAACATATTGATTATGGAATTTACCTTTTGCTAATAATCTATAGTTTTCTTTCTACCAGATATTTCTTAAAACTATGTTTATTTTTAATTTTACTATCTTGACAGCTAAATTAATTAAAATGTTATTTATTAAGAATTTTATCACATAAAGTAAATCTTATAATTAAATTCTGTATCTTTAATATCAGTCCTTCTATATGCCAGTGAATACTCTACAATATCTTCAAAGATGAAGAAAAGACTTGAAGCAACAGAAATCTGGTTCTACAGAAGGATACTGAGAATACTACGAAAGGGACATGTGAGTAACGACAAAGTTTCAGATTAAATGTAAACAAAATAGACGCTTATACTTAATGTCAGGTTGTTGGTTGGTTGCTTTTGTTAAGCGGTTACCAACACGTCTATGGGTTATTTAATGCTAAAATCTAAATATTCTGTACACAGTTTGATATCTTCGAGATAATAATGGTTTAGTGATACAAGTCTTACTAATTAACCAATACCTGAGGGAGAAGAGGTGGATTCATGCCTTTCCCAAGACTATTGGCACGTTAGTGAATATAACGAACCCAACTGGAATTGGAACGCGGCTCTCTGATTAACAATTCCAAGCCATTATCAATTACACCACCTGCACATCCAAGCTTACAATACCTGTTATTCCCAAACGGGCACCCATCTAGGTACTAACCAGGTTCGATTTGGTTAAATTCGGTGATCATACTGTAACTGGGATTTAAGCGTGATGTGGCGTTTAAGCCCCTTAAAATCAGGAAGAAACTGTTGAAATTATTCGGGCACATAATCAGGAAAGAGGGCTTGGAAAATTTAATATCCACGAGACAGATTAAAGATAAAAGTGGCAGAGAGAAGGAAAGCATAACCTACCTGGAGAGCTTCAGTGACTGGATGGCGTTGCAGGATTTGGGAGAGATGGCAAAATGACAATATTAATTAAGAACTACAAAGGATAAGAAATTGTGGAGAACCATGATCGTCAACATCCTGGGTAGATACGGCACATAGCAGAAGAAATTTAATGTTTCACAATTGTTCTTGATGATGTACTCTTCCATCTAACTATAATTTTTAGAAGACAGGAGAGTCCATCATACATAAAATAAGGAGTTACTTTTCAATCATCCTGTATATTGCAAAAATTATAAAAGAAGAAAACACTATATTATTAAGATGTCGTAGAATCCTTATAAATGAGGAAACTGAACAAAAATATTATTGCTAAGAATGATCTCATATAACATCAATAGTTTTCACTATAAACGTCTATATATATGTAAAACAAAGAATGTGTCTGTCTGCGTGATACCTTTTCACTCGAGATCCATCCCACCGATTTTGACCAAACTTGGCATATACATAGTACAATGTAAGAGATAGGTTCTTAGCGTAAAAATTCGGTAATTTTTAAAAAATCAATAATCGATAAATTCAAAATGTTTCCTCCGATTTCGTTCATACTTGGTATGTAGGATACTTACACCATGACGAGCTCAAGGATACCTCATTTTTATTTCTACGCCACTGCATTTAGAGACTACAAGCTTCACTCAATTGTAGCCAACAATAAGGTGAATGTTTAACAGTCATTTAACTTGATAATTGAGTCCACCCATATCGTGAAAACCCGCATAAATTTACTGGTTTCTTTCTTATTTTTTGTTGATCTTTCAACCAATTTTCATCAAACTTAACAACGGCTTTATAAATGTATCCTCTTTTACATCCCTGGTAGCATACTGACAAACTGAATTTTAAAAACTCCCAAATAATTGTGGTCTGAAGTGGGTTTTCATGTTACCTGTTTTACCCCTTCGTGTCCTCAGCTAACCTCGATTGAATAAATACAGACTACTCCTGTTATATCAGTAACTGCATTAATTCAAAATGTTTGTTAATGAAAGTACTTTAAAGTAATCGAAGATAGACTCTGTTACATCTAAACATGATGCTGTTTTTGCTCCATCTTAATTGAATGCTTTTTTTGATCGACCAGCTGGGTGTGGCTGCTTGTTGAACATGAAAATACTTGCCAGAGTTCAAAATCACACATTTGATTTTATGGGTTGATTGATTTATTTACCATACTGCAGCGCCTATTCTTTTTTTAATCATTTCACCTCAAGCAAGGCAATAAATCCACTAAGACACAAGAGGTTACTGACTGCTAGAGAATGAGAAAAATTCAATTTTAAGGAGAGAGAATATTAAAAGAAAAAGAATAGTAGATAACCATTGACATTGCATTTAACTTTTTGAAGCCCAAACTTGACGGAGAATCTAAAAGCTGGAACAGAGTTCCACAAGCGAGAAGTGCAATAGAAGAAACTGCTAGAATAGAACTTACGGTTACATCTATCTATTTCAAATATAAAATGATAAGAGCTGCCACCAATTTCGTACTGCGCTTAAATGCAAAAAGTCTACATACCGTAGAGTAAAGTAATATTTATTCTGTAAAGATAGAAAAATGTGGCCCAAGGTCAAGAGAGGATGGAGAAGGCTGGTCCTCTTCTGTCTTATATTTAAACGTAGCTAGCTAAAATTACTGAACCAAACACTACAATATTCCTTACTACTATTCTTACTAGTAGGTTGGTGCAAAAATAATGTCGTTTTCTCACATATGTTACTATGTGAGAGAACGACATTATTTTTGCACCAACCTAATAAATCCATCATAATACCTCAAAGTCTCCATGGAGTCCTAACTATTCCCCGTATGCATAATTTTGTCTTTAAATAAAAACAACAACTTTCAAAAATGTAACCCTGATGTGCATTTATTTAACCCTAATCTGCATTTACTATTTATTTTAATATATATTTACCATACAGAAAAAACAATTACCATCAAAGCAGTTATAGAAAATGGTAGAGACAAGCTACGTTACGGCGGTGAAAAAATGTCACTAAAGCCGAGATCAGGACCAATAATATTGCAGATTCTTCTTTCTATTTTATCAAGAATCTCTGAATATATAGCAGGAGCAACATACGAGATGTGGCCGCAATATTCAAGTCAATGATGAATGGTAGATTTATAAATATGTAAAACAGATTCTGGAGAGAGAGAAAAAAAATGTCTAGCACAATACAATGTCCTGACTTTTCGAGCAGCAGATCTAGCGATTGATTCGATATAATCTTTCCACTTCATGTCAACGAAAAGGTTTAGACCGAGAAGGCGTAATAAATCGCTCCACAGATACAAAGTTTCATGCCTCTCTACTCTATATTCCTGTTCTATAGCTTCCATGGCAAATTTGCAAAGGGGGCAATGATTCAGTTCCACCTATTCGGCTAAGACACGTCTTATTTACGTTAATCTAATCCATTATATATCCCATTTGTAAGAAGGGCGTTTCTCCCAAAAGCTTCTGCCCCAAAACTGCTACTTTGTGAAACAGGTTCCTGCGTGGATGCTTCCCAGTACACTACAATTTTAACGTAATCATGTCTGGGGTAGATCGCAATCTGTTCGCCATATCCTTGTAATCTCCCTCCCATATTCCTACGTGTTAATATTCCACATTAAATGAACTTCTATCTTGAATGGCTTTTGGGCCTTATACTGCATGAAATGTAGTAAAAAAAATATACTCTTTATTCTATATTATTTTATTGTCTTTATTGGCAGGCTTAAAGCCATATCACATTGAAAGACCAGTCCTTGCACGATCACTGAAGTTAAGAAAAGTTGTTGATTGTCAATACCCTGTTGAATGACTGCTTGGGAATTCCAGGTGCCGTAAGCTTTGATATACACATGGTGTAATTGGTAACGGTTCAGAATTTGAAAGCGGGGAGCCGGGTTCCAATTCCAGTCGGGTACTTTATATTTACTTGCGTGCAAATTACTCTCTCCTCTGAGCTATGGGTTAATTAGTATTACTTGTATCAATAACAATCATTATTAACTCCAAACAATTTTTTTTCCAATCTAAATATACTTTCGGGCTTTAAATAGCTTGAAAAAGGGTGATAAGCCGTAAAAAACAAATACATCTCTGACAAAGCTAATTATCAGCATTGCTGTCTTTTAGTCTATTTTGTGATGTCAACGTACACTCGTTGACATTTTTGTGATGCCAACGAATACCTGTTGTTACTTTCGTAATGCTCGTTGTAGTAGAGACTTTGTAATCGCAGATACAACTATAGTAACGCCGTTGAACAATACTGGTGTCAGACGCCTTCGAATAACACTCGCACTAATGGTACTTGCTCAATGATACACGCTCAAAAAATAATCTGTATAGTGAAATAGTATAGAGAATAGCGGTCCTTATAGTAATAGAGTAGAGAGTAGAAATAGTGATTTATTAGACTCCACACTGATTCCCATATATACATTTCCTTTACTATCACGTGATCTTTCTTTTTATGTGTCATGTCCTTTCACGACGTAGGCCATCATGGCTCTCAACGTCCCTCTATTCGTTGCAGCTCTCAACAAGTTCTATCCCTCTGCTTCCTCTCCCAGATCACATTCTGTCATCCACTTGCTTCAACCGACAGGTATGTCACGCGTTTTTTTCCCTTGACTCCCTTTCCCTCTATTCGACCAGTGAGTATCAGATTCTTCAGGCCCTCCATCCTCATTATGCATCACGTGACCTACTTATTGAAAATGGGATCGCCTGTGTTTGCTCCCTGGTGATCTGTGTTCAAACTCCAGTGTCGTTAACGACCTTTTATTCCTATATAACAGCCTAACGGCCGCTTTCTGTAGAACGGTGTATCTGAAAGAAGAGAAATGTTTCATGTTCTCCTTAACAACTTGAGGAAATTAGGAAAAAGTGTTAAAAAGTAACTGTGATTCATACAAAGGAGAAGAGAAGGAAAGATGTTATTTTGAATTCACTGCCATAAAAGTAAATTCATTCATTTTCCTTTATAATACAATTGCCCCCACCCCATGTCTTCATTCCGAAGAAACTATTTGCAGAATTATTCATTTTGTCTTCTTTTTTTTTTTTTGATGATCATAGACTGCAAAAAAATCAATCTGACTGATCAATCGACGGCTATCAAAATATATCAGAATCGATCCGAAAATAGTTTTATGTGGCGTGGAATGGAGATTAGCGATATTTGTAAAATATTTAGAAAAGAAACTACTTTTAGAACTCCGAAGAAAGAAAGAAAGAAAGAAAGAAAGAAAGATAGAAAGAAAGAAAAAGATAAAAGGATGAACATTGATCATAACACAATAGAAAATTATCAGAAGAAAGAAAAAAGAAAGAAAGAAATAGATAAAAAAGATCCCCCATTGACCATAAAAAATGGAAAATTATCAAAGAAAGGAAGAACGAATGAAAGAAAAAAGAAAGAGTGAAAAAGAAAAGAGGTGACTATTAAACACAGCAAAATGAAAAATTAAGAGAAAAAAAAACGAAAGAAATAGAAAAGATGACCAATGACCAAAATTAAAATGGAAAATTATTATTAGAAAGAAAGAAAGAAAGGAAGAAAGAAAGAAAGAAAGAAAGAAAGGAAGAAGTAACGAAAGAAAGAAAGAAAGAAAGAAAAAAGAAAGAGATTACCAATATCAGAAAGAAAGAAAGAAATAGGAAAAATATGAACATTAACCACAACAAAACTGAAAATTTCAGAAGAAAGAAAGAAAGAAAGAAACAAACAAACAAAGAAAAAAGAAAGAGATGACAATATCAGAAAGATAGAAAGAAAGAGAAAAAAGAAAGAAGTAGAAAAGGATGCGCATTGATGATAACAAAATGGAAAATTATCAGAAGGAAAAAGAAAGACAAACAAATAAGAAGGAAAGAAATAGAAAAGAGATGACCATTGATCACAACAAAATAGAAAATTATTAGAAGAAAAAAAGAAAGAAAAAAGAAAAGAAATGGCCATTAACCATCATCGAAATGTAAAATTATTGGAAGAAAAAAGAAAGAAAAAGAAAAGAAAGTAAAACAAAAGGATGACCATTGACCCCAAGAAAAATGGAAAATTAGTTGAAGAAAGAAAGAAAGAAAGAAAGAAAACAATGATAGATGTCAATTAAAAATAAAGAAATGATAAATTTTCGGGATATACAGTGCTGTTCGATAAAAGTGACTCGCCTGATTTTTTTTTACTAAATGTTCTCTTCTCCAATGAAACGAAAGCTGAGCTAAATTCAAAGGATAAGCGATCTAAAATCTGAAGAAGCTTTGAAAGCTCTTTGAATTTAGCAGTAAGTACTGTCAAGCATCTGTTCAATATAATGTTCTGAGGATGCTTTTCTTTTCATGGAACTGGTTTCTTAAAACCTATTGAAAAGACCCTCAGAAGCGAGCAGTAAAGGAGAATTTTAGAGTCTTGTCTGCTCCCTTCTGCTGGATGGGTGCAAATCGACCCCACCAAGCTCATTTTTATGCAGGGTAATGCTCCCTGTCACAAATCAAAATTGATGAAGGAATACTTTGATGAGAAGCAGGTGAGTGTTATGACATGGCCGCACCAATCTCCTGACCTCAACCTCATAGAAAACTTATGGAGCATTATAAACTACAGGCCCTCGAGAAAGCAGTTCAGCAACATGTTACATAAGTTTTCTATGGGGTTGAAGTCAGGAGATTGGGGCGGCCATGTCATAACACTCACCTGCTTCTCATCAAAGTATTCCTTCATCAATTTTGATTTGTGACAGGGAGCATTATCCTGCATAAAAATGAGCTTGGTGGGGTCAATTCGCACCCTTTCAGCAGAAGGGAGCAGACAAGACTCTAAAATTCTCTTGTACTGCTCGCTCTCGGGGATCTTTTCAATAGGTTTTAAGAAACCAGTTTCATGAAAAGAAAAGCATCCCCAGAATATTATACTGAACGGATGCTTGACAGTACTTACTGCTAAATTCAAGGAGCTTTCAAAGCTTCTTCTTCGGATTTTAGATCGCTTATCCTTTGAATTTAGCTCAACTTTCGTTTCATAGAAGAGAACATTTAGTAAAATAAATCAGGTGAGTCACTTTTATCGAACAGCACTGTATGTCAATTTTCGGGATATATGTCTGCCTGAGAGAATGATAGAAAACAAGCAAAAAAAAAACAAAAAACAAACAAGGAACGAAATTAAATAAGAAATGGTACAAAAGAAGATGTACCAGTTCACGATGAAAATAAAAAAAAAAAACAAGAATGAACGAAAGGAAGAAGGAAATAAGGAATATGATTTTAGAGATTTTTCCCTTCCTGTTAACGATATATTCCAACTAAAAAGAAAGAAAGAAAGAAAGAAAGAAAGAAAGAAAGGACTAGAGGAAAAACAAGAAATAACAGTAGTGGAAGCAGAGATAGAAAGAACATAAGAAAATTAAAGCAGTGAAGAAAACGAAAGCAAAGATTAAAAAAAAGGCCAGAAATAACATTAAAATAAAAACAATGAAAACATCTAAATTGTAAACATTACAAAAAAGTAAATAAAAAAGTCAGCCTTTTTTGTCATTGTTCCAAATTTGGTTGAAATTTCTGTTGATTCTTTGCCTTTGTAATTGAATGTGAAAGATCGTCTTGAGATTTCTGATGATGTCAATGCTACAGCGACTGCTGACATTACCAAGGCGATCAATCAGCATTTATTGACTCTTGTTACTGGAGAATTCTACTGGACGCCAAATAAAACACAGTACACAAACAAATTAACAATATTAACACATAAATCTCCAAACCATTAAAGAAATTAAACTTCTCATATATACTGTTACATAGACAGAGACATAAACGTGTTTTAGTTCTTTTACTCGCCAGGTGCAATATATCTGGAGAAGGTTGTAATGAAATGTTCTCAGCCTGGACGGGACATCATTTGTTTTCTGTAAACATATTTATATCTGGTTGTCACAGCACCAAAAACAACTGTTTCCTTGAAACATAACACCAGTTTCCCAAGATGTCACACTCACACTGAATTCGATTTAACTCACTGCTTACGTCACTCAAGTGACAACTATTTACAAACGCAAACGACTAGATGGACAAATGTAATAAGAGGTCAGATTTTAAAGAGCTATATGTATAGTTGCAGTTCATTTTCCAATAAACACGCCCACAAATACACACACACATATATTTACATTTCTTTCGATTTTTTACAATGAAACATGACCCAGTGGATATGTTAGTACTTTGTATGAACATTCCACGAAGTCGTTCCTTACAGATTGACCACAGATTCACGATTGGATTTAAATCAGGAGAGTTTCCGCCCCGGTCTATAGTACTTTGATTTGCTCACTGGTAATGCTTACCTGTGTGTTCGAGAAGTGTGATAACTTTCATAAGCTTCCTTGGAGTAACGTCCATTGCAGACAATAGCTGTAGGACAACTAATCAACAGTTGAGACAATAGTGTCTGGGCGTGATGAAAATTTGATGCAATTTTCAAGGTCAAACAAATTTCAAACAAATTTCATCCTACACCTCGAAAATTGATTCATACAACTGCATACCAGTGCAAATGACAATCTGAGGAAAAAATAGAAATCCATTATACCCTGTCACTCCAGTGGATCTAAAACTGACTGTATGGTGAAAGAAAGAAAACTATACACACACACACACACACACACACACATATATATATATATATATATAGTCTCTATTAAAACTATATATATATATATATAGTTTTAATAGAGGCTATAATTATGTGTAAAAGTGCTCGATATCAGTAACAGGGCGCATGTAAATATAAAAGTGGACACAGAGATCAACACCGAGAAGCGACAGTGTGCTTGATGCTTCTGCGCAATCTTCAGGCCATCAGATTGTCATTAGATGTCCACCAGACTGCTTTCAAACATGAAACACCTTGTTGGTGTTGTCTTCAGTTTCTACGTTATATATATATATATATATATATATATATATATATATATATATATATATATGTGTGTGTGTGTGTGTGTGTGTGTATTAAGCGTTTCACCCTAAGCAAGGCGAAAAGCCACTAGGAAGCAAGGGGTTACAGAAGATTTCGCGCAAGATCAGATAGGACTGATAGAGAAAAGGATGAGGAGAAGGATAGTGGATAGATCAAGGCAACTGGAGATGTCGATTGACATTACATTTGAATAGTTGGAGATTATAGCTCTCAGGGAAACTGGAATAGGGAAGGGAGTTCCACAGGCGAGAGGTGTGAGACATGAAGCTATTGGAGCAGAAGAAATGGCTACATTTAGTAGTTTCGACAGTTAAAGGGTGAGAGCGGGATGCCAGACTCATAGGGCGCTTGAAGTCATGAAGTCTGGGAACCAGCGAATGCAGCTCCTCGGGGCAATTGCCATGAAAGTATTTGTAAAAAAGAGAGAGAGAGGCGACGGCGCGTCTGTGAGAGAGCGACTGTAGACGAGATGCCAGAACAGGGCAAATTATATTGCATATCCGCCTCTGGAGCCTATCAAGAACCCCGAGGCAAACAGAAGGGGCTCCAGACCATATATGGCAGCAATACTCCATGCAAAGGCGAATGGTTGATTTGTAGATTTGAAGGATCGATTCCGGAGAGAAAAATTTCCTGGCGCGGCACAGGGAGCCAACTTTCCTTGCGGTGGACGAAGCAATTGACTCAGTGCATTTGTTCCATCTCATGTCAGCAGTCAACGTGAGACCGAGCAGCCGAAGAGAGGTGCTCTCAAGAAGTTGAGAGTCAGACATTCTAATGAAGGGAAGGGAAGGGAAGGATCTCTGTGGTGGTTAATAGAGAACAGTTTTGTTTTTGAGGCATTAGAGTTGACCAGCCAATTCCTGCCCGAGTGCACAACCGATCTCTCTCTCTCTCTC
Source organism: Acanthosepion lycidas (assembly GCA_963932145.1). Taxonomy (NCBI): domain Eukaryota; kingdom Metazoa; phylum Mollusca; class Cephalopoda; order Sepiida; family Sepiidae; genus Acanthosepion; species Acanthosepion lycidas. The sequence goes on along the minus strand of OZ010593.1, from coordinate 32,259,834 downwards.
TCTCTCTCTATATATATATATATATATATATATATATATATATATATATTGCCTGTTATAGTGCATTTCTTCCCTCATTTGATTATAATACACGGAAAAAATATTCGTGAATATGAAATGATTATAATAGAAATAAGTAGACATAATGTTTGCAAATTATTCATTCTGACGTGCGTAAAACATATGTACGTACATTTGTGTGAAAAAAGATAAAGGAAAACTTATCTTTATTCATATTGTCCTTTTACATAGGTATTCTGAGTTTTATATATAATTTTACTCCTTATCTCATACACAAACGCACAGACACGCACACACAAACACACACACATATATATATAGTCACTATATTTTGGCAGCTATTGTCATTGTGAAAATATCTTATTAAAAAGAATAAACATTAGATGACTATTAACTTTATAAATCATTTTTCTGGTATGCTTATAACGTTTCACAAATATTACTGTGATAGATGAAAGAAAGAAACCATGATTTTTTTTAGCTAAACGTTTGACTCATAAAAGTGATCGTCAGAGGTGATAGAAAATAAAAAGAAGGAAAGAAAAGAAAAAGAAATGCTGCATTCTAATACCTTGGATTTACATCTCAAACAAAAAATAACGACATTTTTAAAATGATGAGCAGACATTTGATTTTTGCTTTCATTTTGGTAGCGCGTCTGATAAGACTTCCAACAATTTATCTGGATAGAAATAAAACTGAAGAAGGAAACCTTTCCAAAAAAGTAACAATGATCAGGCATTGAAATGAAAGCGGTGATTGTGCGTAGCCTGGATGTATCATAAAATTTCAAGATGTTGAAATATTAAATGCTAAACACTTCAAAGTTGTCGGTGTATCGGTCAGTAGTTATTGAGATAAGGAAATTGAACATAAAATAGGTTATAGAATATAGAATTTATTTAATAAATAAATAATGAACACTAATTATTAGATTGTTTATTTACACTATTTATTATATTGTTTCTTGGAATTGTGGGTAAAACATCGGGTTCGATTCGAACTTTATAAAATGGTAAATAATAAGGATTTCATTATAGTTGGTTCACATATTTTAACAATTTTGTAAATATTTATAAATTTATAAATCAAAAATTGTTTTCTTTATAAATTGATAAATGATACATATTGCATCGCCTTAGTTTTCATACGATTGTGTTAGCTTTTAGAATGTTGTAAATATAAAATTATTCTTGTAAATAAACAATCTAATATATAGTGTACACTATTTTTGTTGAAAAATATGCATAAATTTACTTTATATCATACGTTTATATTTTACTACAATTTCAGTCATCGCTTTTTAAAACAATAATCATTGCCGAGGAGTGAAGGTAGTTGAAATAATAGCGGTGTTATGGGAAAAAGAGTCCCTTTTGACACTCTGGATTTTGGTGAGCACGATCGTCCATTTTTCGTTTATTTATTATTATTATTATTTTTCTTCAATCATTTTGTTTAAACTTATATATATATATATATATATATATATATATATATATATATATATATATATATATATATATATCACATCCTTTTCTTTTTTTCTTTTTTATTCTTTGGTACTGCTCACACTTCTCTCAGTCTACACTCGACTTCATTTATTATAACTGACAATTGCTTCAACAGCTATTTTATTGAATTAAGAATAGTTAGGGAAAGAATTAAATTTCCATGTTTTTAATTTCCCTACATCTGTATTTGTGTACATCTGTGGTAAATCTAGAAAATAATGATGAGACAGAAAAGACTAGGTTCATGTCTTTCAAATACACCTTGAATCCCTCGTGAAAATTCAGAATGTGAAATTAATTAACATTAAGAAGTTATCTCCCTTTAACTCAACTCTCTGTTCATTGCTGCATTAGCCAGGTATTAAACTCACGACTCTTAAGGTCAAGTGGTTGGATTACAACCAACGCTTTTATCCACTTAGTCACGTGTCCTCAAGGAAAAGCTTGGAGAGTTGAGTTAAACGAAGATAAGGGGATGGTACGTGGAGCTTGAACAATCTATCCCGGTGAATGAAATCAAGGGTTCAGTTCGAAATTCCAAGACCAGAAGAGGGGCGGAATGTACAACGTCGTGAATATGACAATGAAGAAGAAGACAACAGCCCGAACAATGTAAATAATGTAAATAATTACAATACCTCATCTCAGAAATATAGACAGATATTAAAATATTAAATAAAGGAAATCGTCTTTACAAAAATCCATCGATGAAACCTTATTTAGGAACTGATTTCTTACAAAGAATAGATATTCTATTCATACGAAACAATCTGAAACATATTATCGGCATTAAATAACCCACTGAGATGTTGATATGCCGTAAAAGAAAATAAACCAAAGCGAAATATTTTTCTACTTTGTCAGTTTTCCTCCCAACCCCACCAAATAAACGCATACACGTATATGTATATATATATATATATATATATATATATATATATATATATATATATATATGTATGTATATGTAGAAAGAGAGAGAGAGAAGAGACGCGTACTCATTCACTTATACAGACATGTTTCGGTTAGTGTGAGTGCCCATTAGTTTTATTTACAAGAACTTGTTAAAGCAACTGTCGAGACAGTACTGACTAAATTAATTTTTGTCTTTCTTTACTTCCTTGCTATTATTTTAGACTCTGATTTATCATTCGATTTGCAATTATTTATCCTATCAGTAGGATTGTTAGTACGAATAATATATCCTGCGAATTTCTATATATTTCTCTAGTCTATACAAGTACCAGTCAAGTCGTATAGAAACTTAAGTGCCACTACATCTTGTCATTCTCCAATAATTCTTTTTCCAATATTTTGCCAGATAGAATTTGTTGCTTTTCGGTGACGGTTAAATGAGAATACACTCTGTCTCTCTCTGTTTTCTTGCAGAATGGAATGAATAAGATACTCTATAAAATGCACAGTCATGTTAAGTCTTAAGTTCATTGATCATCATTCACTGTCAGACCATCCCACCCAGCTTAACCGAGTAATATTTATTCCGCAAACAATTTTTACTAACTCATTTTAATCGGGGTAAATAAATTCACAAGGTGTAATGACAGGATCAATATTGACAACAGTTTAAAAAGGAAAAGTCGACTTTATATTTGACTATGAAAAGAATGAAGAAGCCATGTTATATCCCTTGAGGTAGATAAGATGGCTTCTTCTTAGATAAACGTAAAATATATTATTAAAACACGTTTACAGTAAGATTAGTGTTTTGTTGACAATATTATACAGACAAGAAAAGAACTTGGTGGCTTGAAGTTGTTAAAACCTCCTATACAGTCTTTAAACGAATTTTCTGAAATCCTGCTATCTATCTAGAGCTCCTTGATAAAATCCAACGAATAATCAGCAATATTATTGGTCTTGATCTGGCGTCTCGTCTTCAATCACTTTCCCAACATTAGAAAGTTGCCTCCCTGTGCCTTTTCTATAAATACTTTTACGGAAAATTTTAATTCTTTAATATTTTTATTGTTCAATATATATATTCAATATATATATATATATATATATATATATATATATATATATATATATATGCCTGTTTGTGCTTGTGTGTATTTGTTTGTATAAAAATAATCACAGGTTGTTCATGATGGCTGATTGATTTTAATAATTTTCTACGCATTATTATGCGTACACATCAATTTTCAATATTGATTCCAACAACACTCTATCCTGAAGAAGAAGAAGAAGAAGAAGAAGAAGAAGAAGAAGAAGAAGAAGAAGAAGAAGAAGAAGAAGAATAGACTCTAGTTCTCTAAACATGCTTTTCAACTGCTATGAGCCCAATCCGTAAATTACCGATGGGAGATACCAAAATCAAAGAAGCATAACATTTTATATACCTGGGAAGTTTTCTAACAGAGCATGGAGAGTGTATCACTGAAATCCGAAGACGCTTTGGGATAGCCAAAGATGCATTCCAAGAGTTAAGTATAATATTAATAGGCATAAAAACTTCGTTATAAACAAAGAAAAGAGTGCAGAATTGTTAAGTGACACCTGTCCTCCTGTATGGTAGTAAATTCAAGACAATCTCCTCAAAGGTGAAGAAGAGACTTGACATAACAGAAATATGGTTCTACAGAAGGATACTGGGGACATTGTGGCTACTAAAGAAGAACTGCTGACGGTAAACTTTCTTATAAAAGCCAAAGTCTCCTTCTTGAATGCAGTCTCGCTCTTGGCTGATGGGTAGGCCTTTCACTGCGACTAAAATCCTAACGACTCCAATTAACATTGTTATAAAGCACCCACTTTTCATTCTCAGTGATGTCTATGTCTAAAAAAAGAAATTTGAAACTAACCGGAATACAATGATGCGCAATAACCGATATGTTGGTTGCGATTATCTGTTGCGAGGTCATGTGGGACGCACTTTCTAACCTTTGACACTTTACCAAGCCTTCATATTTCGTGATGGATAGTCATAACGTTAAACAACTTTATGAGTACTCTACCCGTACTTGATTGTTTAACTTCAACAGCTTACCTCCAACGCGACAGAATTGTTTTGCTTTTAAACAGCTTAACTGTTTGAAAGTACACTTCATCCGTAGTTAACGTTAAATAGTTCATTGTAAGTTATTCCCGGCTTCTCCCACCATAAACTCAGAAGTATCTTTCTTGGACACAGTCCAATTATATGCTGCCCAGCCGTCTTGTCACCACGATTAAGCCACTGGCAACTTCATTTAACACTGTGGAAAAGTATCCACTTTTTAAACCTAGTGATGTCTAACGAAATCACTTGAAGCTAATGGGAAAGAGTTGTATCCAAGGATTATGGTCGATGATGTTTTCTTTTCCTAGTTGTCTTTCCTGGAAGTCATTGGTTATTCATGCAGTATGTAGTCGTGCATTATTTAGGATAATTAAGAATCTGCTCTTTTTTCCAAATCGACTTTGAAACAACTTAACGTCAGATGTGATTCCCACCATGAACTCAGAAGTGTCCCATAGTAGACTGTTAAGCAGGCCTTCCACCATGACTAAGCCACTGACACCTCCACTTAACAGTGTGACAAAGAAACCACGTTTTAAACCTAATGATATCTAAAAAAAAAAAAAGGCTGATAAGGAACCAATGAAGCTGATAAGGATGCAGAATGTAGGGATGAGCAATAACTAGCATGTGCTGTTTTCCGCTGCTTGTAGAACTTTCCAAACTTTAACAGTTTCCAAAGACTTCCCATTTCTCAGCCAAGTTATATGACTAATGTTAATGTACACACCCTTTTCCACAACTGTAATGGTTGCGTTAGCATCAGCAGCTGATTTCAATGCATTGGAATCAAGCCATGATAATTGGTAAATAATAGAGAAATGTAGAGAGTTATTACTACCGATATCCCAGAGACCTGGCATTTTTTAAAAACGTTATGTTCCTCAATTTCTGCTCAACAATAATCATTGTCATCACGGTCCCCTTGTCTTTTGAAATCGTATCCAAATGCAGAAACCACACTCAGACTCCTGCACAACGGTCTATCAACAGCAGCCATCAGCAATTCTGGTAGAGCTATACTTGTCCATTGTTTGACCTGCTTTTGCGTTGTTCTTTCTCACGTCCACCATCTATGGTACCTTGAATGATATTCTTGCACAGGCTGTCATGCTTTGTAACGTGTCCAAACCACGCCATTTTCCTCCGTTTGACAGTGGCGAGAAGAGGTTCCTGGTGGCCCTTAAAACTTTCAACAATTTTTCACAACCATTATAGACTTATGAAATTGAATATAGAGTCACTTTGCCAGACTGATTAACGGAAATATCGTCTGGTAAAATTACTAGGATAGTAAGATCATCCCTTACTGGTTGGCTCACTAAAACGGCCATTTTCCAGACTAGGTGAAGTTAACTATTTTACGTCATTATATGCAGATATATGTGTCTAACTGCTATGTAATACAATTCAAGATGGCAGCGAATTTTCTGCACAGATGAAGAGAGCCCGTGAAGCCACAGAAAAGTCGTTCTATTGAGGGGCGCGGAGGATGCTATGGACGTAACATGTAAACGAGGTATCTCTAAGGAAAACGGAAGCAAAAAATGAAACTTGTAATTAGAAAAAGAAAACAGTTGAAATTTCTAGGACACATAATGAGGAAAGTCGGTTTGGAAAATTTGACACGTAGAGGACAAATTGAAATCAAGAAGAGACAGAGGGAAACACCGATAATAAGATGGTGGAAATAGTTAACAGAATTGAGGATGGTATAGATAACAAAAAGACAAACATAGCTAAAAGCTTTGAAGGATAGGAAGTTGTGAAGAGCCATAATCGCCAACCTCCTGAAGAGACAACGCATATAGATGCATATATATATATAACATAATCCACATCTACGTCTTTGCGATTAAATTATTTTCATGCAACATGTATGTGCCAGTAAGTGTAGCTGCGTACCTAAGGGTTATATTATTTCTGTTGGAACGAGAGCTATGCTTTTCATCTCTTTCGGGCATCGATTTAAGGCAAACGCTTTTAAACCTTGAAATTGTCGACCTTCGTACAAGGTCCTCTGGGAGAGAACAAATAGCCGCGCGTTTCAAGGTGCCAAACTCATTAGCTTCGCGCCAAGGTAATTAGAATGTCTTTGGGAATCCGTGTCGACCGCCGGAGAGATTCTTTCACTTAGCTTTGGCGATCGCAAAGCAAGTATGCGGGCTGAAGATTTTCAAGACATGTAAAGAATTTCACGTCTTGGGGGCTTTCAGATTGGATACCAGTTTCAATTGACGCATGATAGATAGGTAGATATATAAGAAAGGTCTAACAGGGATAGATAGATAGATAGATAGATAGATAGATAGATAGATAGATAGATATGAAGAGTGTGTGATCAGTCGATCAGACAGACAAGAGGATTGACAAGCGAATATAATAATATAGAAAAGTACATTAGCTTCAGATACGGGAATCTAAGCCAAAATATCAAACGAAATCCTTGTAGGCAATGAGGATATATTGATTACTTAGCTGACATGAAAAATTCATCCATCACTTTTAGAAAGTTCATTTTTAAATGCCAAGTTCCTTCAAGACTATGGTGATCATGTCTTTCCACAGATTTCTAATCTTTTTCATATCTGTGAATTCCTTTGAGGTTTTGGGAAATATGAAATGGAGTTGTTTCCCGTTGGCTTTTCCACAATTTTGAATGTCATTCTCTGAGGCTGATGACCATCCAAAGATACTGCTATTTAACCCAAGAAAACCTGGAGAAAAGCAAATTTCATGTCTTTCCCAAGGACATGGATACGAAAATGACTGAAACAGGCTTGAATTGATAACCGTTTGGCTATCCATACTTACTATAAAATTAAGCATTGTAAAATCCTGGCCTCTGCTTAAACTTCGACATCGATTAAAGACATCAGGAAAGACATGTATCTATTCGGTTAACTCATAAGTAATTTCTGTTTTGGTGAACCAATTGTAATGGCGATTCTAGCATCATAATAACAGCTCCTTAAGTACATCATAAGATGGGATGAAAAAGTGGGCTTACATATACATACAAAGGAAAAATCTCCTCAGCCGACCCCAAATGCTGAACTCCATGGAAGGAAGTTACGGTTGCGCGTGTGACAAGGTCATAGAGGCATCATTTTAGTGTTTTTTTTTTTTGCGTTTTAAGAGCCTTAAAACGCAATAAAACACTAAATGCACATTTATACACCCAACAGGGGCAACTTAAATTTTTTGTAGGAAATCGCATTGGGTTTCTCAGTAATTTGTTTGTTTAGCGGCATATCAATACCTTATGGGTCATTTAATGTTGAAATTTAATTTTAGGGAGAGCATTAGTAATATTCTTCAATTTCTTTTTTTGTTTTTCAAAAATGTATTGCTGGATATGTTTTTACCATGAAAATGCACTATGAAAGTTTTTTAAAAATATTTTTACAGTGAAAATCCCTATAAAAATTTTTTTTAATACTTTTATATTGTTTGACCCCATTTATTTGCCCATAGCTGGGATCCTAACAGCTGTTCCCCACACCCCTGGGTCAGGTTGGACCTGGGAATAACAGCAATTATGAGGTAGCCTAACCCTCCTGAAAACTTCCAATCTCCCGATCAGAAACCTTGCTGCTTGATGTAGTTTATCGTCATACCCAGGACGATTGTCAAGATTACAAAATGTATTCTCCTCCATGTAAACGCAAGACCGCACACAGCAAGAGTAAAACATGAAAAAAATTCACCTCAGTTTGTATGTTCTATCCCACACGTCATATTAACTTCTTGCACCAAACGATTATTACTTTTATCGATCGCTGCAAACAACTTTGATGCTAAAAATTCTCCAATGATAACCAGACTCACGAGTTCTTTGGAAACGTTTTAGCATGAATTTAACTGAATTTTTATTTTCACAATATATTAAAGAGCTGCCTGTAAGTGACAACAAGTCATCGCAAATAATGGCGAATATATAAATGAATAAAATAAAATTGTACTTGATTTTTAGACAATTAAGATTAAAAAACAAAAACGGACATTCTCAATGAGTCTCTAATCTTTGTATATATATACAAAGACATGTGTCTATCTTAAATACAAAGAAGAGATGCGGATATTTAGTTATCATAACATGATCTTACACAAGTTCCAAAAGAGACGAATGTGTATTATGACACTTGTTTTGCATAATGGTTCCAAGTTACCAAGGACTTCATTAATTTTTATAATTTTTTTTAAGTGTCTTATTATGCCAAACTTTTTAACCATCTTTTTGATACAATGTTTTCGAAAGTAGTCTCTTATACTCATATGCATTTAGGGTGTTCCACATATGTGGCTTTGTGCCGGAAATGAAATAGTCCAAAAAGATATTTGACACCATTTCTGCCTGCTATCAACATGGCTGGCGCTAGCCTCCTAGAGAGCAAAACACTGCGCCATCCTGGTTTCACGTTTTCAACTGACTTAGAGGGGAGCGACTACATCGAATCAATAGTTGCATCTACTGCAAGGAAAGTTAGGTTATTGTATCGTGCCAGAAAACTTTTCTCGTCAGAGTTCATCTTGCAAACTTACAAATCTACTACAATGAATACTGTTGCCTCATCTGGTCTGGTACCCCTGCTATTCATCTCGAGGTTCTAGACAAAATCCAAATAAGGATTTGGATTGTAATCAATCCTGAATTGGAATCTCGATTCAATCGCGCTGCTAGATTGGCGTCTACGTCCGACCAGTTTACACTTGAAATAGCCAAATGCAACCGCCACTTCTACTCCAAGAGTTTCTTTTCTCGCACTTCTTGCACGTGGAACTCTCTTCCGTTTACTCACTTTACTGACAACTACAATCTTCAAAAATGTATATGTAACATCAACTGCCATCTTCTCTTCTCCTGAAGCCTGTTCATTTTTTGTTCTTTCCTCAATCCTCCCTATACTCAGTCTTTTCTCTAAATTTCACTCTCTGCAACCCGCTTGCGTACAACCTTATTTGGGGGTGAAATGAATTTTAAAAAAAATGGTCAGCTTGCGAATCTCAAAACGTGCAAGGGTCAGATGTTATCTATATCGCTTATCCTTATAAATTTCACTTGCTAACGCATTCGCCCCACCCCCACTTCATTCATATCAGGCACGTCATTCAATAAACGTCTAGCTGCTGTAACCCTCGTATTGAGTGAACTTAAGTATGGATGAAAACCGTTTGGAATTTTTATATACATTATACTGGGATAGATTAAAGAAAGTTTCGGAATTATATTTCTCTCCCAGTGAAGGATGATTTAGGCGCACAAAATTTTGACCAAAATGCCGTGGTAAGATATCTTACATTTGGCTATAAGCAAAAAATTTACTTTTTCTGTCCCAAAATACTTGCAATTTTTGCATTATTTTCTTTTGATTATTGGCAACATTTTTTACGTGTTACTTCTTCTGTCTCAAGCAACACTTACATATTTTTCTTTTCGTCATTACCAACACTTATAACTGGTTTTTTCTTCTGTCCCAAAATATTTGCAACATTTGCATATTTTTCATTTGATTATTGGAAACACTTTTTACTTCTTACTTCTTCTGTCCCAAAATATTTGCAACATTTGCATATTTTTCATTTGATTATTGGAAACACTTTTTACTTCTTACTTCTTCTGTCCCAAAATATTTGCAACATTTGCATATTTTTCATTTGATTATTGGAAACACTTTTTACTTCTTACTTCTGTCCCAAAATTTAGCTTCTTTTTTCTTTTTTTTCTTTTTGATTATTGGCTACATCCATTAAAGTTTGTGTTTATATCTCTGAGTGGAAATATCGTGGTGTGTATTTTAAACCAGTCAGTGTTAATTTTTTAACTAACGCGAAGTGCCTTAAAGGCGATCTGTTTGCAAGAACAATTTGAAATTTTGATAAATGCACCTGCTGCGTTTATATAGTCTTTCAAATAATCTTAACGAACGCGGGAAATTGATGGCCTAATCATGCAATGGATAAATGAATAAACATGTGACAGTATTCGTGACAACTTTCTAAAAAATGCTACAAAATTTGTTGTGAAAATGTAAAACTGAGCGATAACACTATAATTCCTAATTTAAGTAAAGACCATTAAATGTAACACTAATGTAAGGCAATGTAGCGCTATTTTAAACGCTCAAAATGTTCAAATTCAAATTAAATGTTTTAATGTTTCTTAAATTTTAGATTTGCATACAGCGAATCAATAAAATAAATTTATTTTGTTTGTTATTTACATATATAAAAATATTTCTGGACAATTTTCATCCACTAAATACAAGCACCTTTGGGGAATGCAAGGCATATATATATATATATATATATATATATATATATATATATATGTGTGTGTGTGTGTGTGTGTGTGTGTGTGTGTGTGTGTGTGTGTGTGTGTGTGAATATTGTAGAAAATAGGAATTAAACTGCTTTGGTAAATAATCCAAAGTTCCTTAGTATTTTTGTTATTATTTTTAAAAAATAGTGCTCGATACGAAAGTAGAGCATAAATATAATTATTTATTTAAAAATATGATCCCAACTCGCTACATAAGAGGTCTCATGTTTCAAAATAAGAGCCAAAAACTTCAGAATAATATTTGAATTCACTTGAGTTAAATGTAGCGAGTTGGAATCATATTTTTAAATAAATAATTATATATTTATATATATTGGGAGGCACGTTGGCGTAGTGGATATCGGTTTGGATTGAAAAGTGGGAGAGCCGAGTTCGTGTATTAATCCGCTTCTTCTCCCTCCAGCTATTAGTAAATAGAAGGGCAGACTGGGTTCTATAGCCTTGAATGGCAACTGGTCTAGGAGAAGGACAACTCTGAATTCAAAAACCTGCGGAGGGTCATTTGGGTACCCTGTGGCATGTAGTGCACCAGGTCTCTGTATTCGGCCCTTCAAAAAGGGTGGATGGTTCTGCACAGAGCCTTCCTCAATATAATCAAATCAGATATGCTGGTGTTTGGCTGTCTGTTACTAGGAACTCAGCCGCTTGACTCTCATATGCCGAATACGACGGGACAGTTAACTATATATATATATAGCTCAAACACAAATATTCCGTGGTTATAATTTTTTACATTGGAATCGTAATAACGATCCAATTCGTCAGACCTAATCTATCTATCTATCTATCTATCTATCTATCTATATATATATATATATATATATATATATATATATATATATATATATAACTATCTCTCTCTCTCTCTCTCTCTTTATATATATATATATATATATATATATACAGTAGCGTTCAAAACTAAGGGACAAAATTTTAAAACCTAATATTTGTTAGAAATAACAACTGTGAAAAGCTGAAATTTTGACAACTGGTAGTCGTTATCATCCATAATATCATACTAAAATTTGAATCATTTGCAAAGGATAGAAAAAGAATTATAACAATTATTTATTTATTTTCAAATTTAGAACGTCCAAAAGTAAGGGACAAAATTGAGAAAAACAATGTAAACGGCAAAAAAACAATAAAAATACATTTACAATCAATATTTAGTGAATGAGCCCTTGCTCTCAATGACAGCTGCACATCTTCGACTACAAGAACGAATCAGTTCTTGACAATCCTCGATACTAATTTTAGACCATTCTTCTTGAAGCTTCACCCACAAATACTCCGTGTTAGTGGGATTTCTTTCCATAACTTTCACTCCTAAGGTCTTCCAAAGATTTTCTATTGGATTTAAGTCAGGACTTTGCGGTGGCCAATCCATAATTTCCAAATCTTGCTCGCTAAGGTAACTCATTACCACCTTTGCCTTGTGACATGGGGCATTATCTTGCATAAAGGTAACCCTATCGATCCTGAATTCTGTATGATTGGCACAACATGATCTTGAACAATGTTTTTATAGATCTGCGCGTTTACACGAGTTTGTAACCGGACAAGAGGCGTTGTACCTTGGCTAGAAAACATTCCAAATACCATGACGCTTCCGCCCCCAAACTTGACAGTTTTCTTAGTACACTTTGCACTTAATCTTTCACCAATACGTTTCTTTACATTGTTTTTTCCATCATTTCCAAATAAATTAGACTTGCTTTCATCACTGAAAAATACTTTTGCCCAATTTTCATATGTCCAAATTACATACCTGTTTGCAAACTCTAATCTCTTCTTCTTATTCTTCGAACTAACAAGTGGTTTCTTCCCTGGGGTTCCATTAAACAGCCCTATTTCTTGCAGTCGTCTAGAAACAGTCTGTCTTGACACATTAACACATGAGGTACTATTCATAACCCTTTTAATTTCTGTGCAAGACTTAAAACGGTCTTTTAATGACATACGCTGCATTATTCGATCTTCTCTTGCCGAAGTTTTGCGGGGTCTGCCGGTTTTAAAAGCACTAACTATTTTGCCAGTATCATTGTAGGATTTAACAACCCTGCCTACAATACTCTTGGAACGTTTCACTTTCTCTGAAATCTCTCTAATGGTGTGCTTTTCCTTGTGTAGCTTCACAATAGCTTGTCTCACAGAGTAATCAAGTTTTTGGCGTTTCGCCATGGTGCCGGCTGATGCAACGTTTACAAATGACTAAGTAAGACTTATTCTTTAGAGAAAATCAAAAATTTTGAATATAGCATACTGTTTACATTGTTTTTCTCAATTTTGTCCCTTACTTTTGGACGATCCTATTTTGAAAATAAATAAATAATTGTTATAATTCTTTTTCTATCCTTTGCAAATGATTCAAATTTTAGTATGTTATTATGGATGATAACGACTACCAGTTGTCAAAATTTCAGCTTTTCACAGTTGTTATTTCTAACAAATATTAGGTTTTAAAATTTTGTCCCTTAGTTTTGGACGCTACTGTATATATATATATATATATATATATATAGAGAGAGAGAGATAGTTATATATATATATATATATATATATATATATATATATATATATATATATATATGATATATATATATATATGATATATATATGATATATATAAAAGTATATCCCTTACTTTTGGACGTTCCAAATTTGAAAATAAATAAATAATTGTTATAATTCTTTTTCTATCCTTTGCAAATGATTCAAATTTTAGTATGTTATTATGGATGATAACGACTACCAGTTGTCAAAATTTCAGCTTTTCACAGTTGTTATTTCTAACAAATATTAGGTTTCAAAATTTTGTCCCTTAGTTTTGGACGCTACTGTATATAAAATAAACCGGGCTTAAAAGAAAGTATATACATTTCATTTAACCTTCCGACTTTTAGATTTCCAATGACCTTGCTTTTCTCCTTCTCCTTTCTCCTCCTCCTCTTTCTATTACAACTTCACGTTGAGCGTTTATTTATTTATCTCGAAATATTAACGAGTCCATTATTTTTTAAAAGTAAAGCGTGAAGAAATCACTTGATCGAAATCGGCTGAAGATATCGAAAGGTTGAAATCAAATCGGCTGATCTTCTTATGTTTTATACATCAAAGCTCTACATGTTACATTTTGCTTTTTTTTATATGTTTATTGAGCATTTTTGATACCACTGTTTTCTTGTGCAATTCAACTCTGAACATCAACTTTTTTTACCATATATATATATGTGTGTGTGTGTGCAAATATATAGAAAATAGGAAAGAACTGGTTAGGTAAATAATCCAAAGTTCTTTAGTATTTTTGTTATTATTTTAAAAAAATAGTGCTCGATACAAAAGTAGAGCATAAATATAATTATTTATTTAAAAATATGTTTCCAACACGCTACATAAGAGTTCTCATGTTTCAAAACAAGAGCCGAAAACTTCAATATAATTATTTGGATTAAAGTAAGCTCTGTTCCATCTTCAAGCGAAATTTTTTGGGGAATAACTTATTTCTGAAATTTACGTCTTTTAATAGTATATTCATTATTGAAATCAAAATTTCTATGGTAACGGCTAGAGCAATTGTTTAAATAGAAATTAATGTTTCCAACACGCTACATAAGACATATATATTCTGCACAAAAACAAATGTTACGGCAGTTTTTATTATATACATTAAAATAAAATAAAAAAAATAAATAAATCTCCATAAACACGTAAACCAGACTAGGCGAAATCATCTTCCCTTTTAAATTTAAACACCCCAACCTTACCCTGACTTGACATCTATGAACGTAACTCTATACTGATACAAATTATTAACACCCTATACCCCTTTCTATTTAAACAATCGCGCTAGCCGTTACCATGGAAATTTTGATTTCAATAATGAATATGCTATTAAAAGACGTAAATTTCAGAAATAAGTTATTTCCCCAAAAAAATTCGTTGGAGATGGAACACAGCTTACTTTAATTCAATTTAATTAAAATAATTATATTGAAGTTTTCGGCTCTTGTTTTGAAACATGAGAACTCTTATGTAGCGTGTTGGAATCATATTTTTAAATAAATAATTATATATATATATATATATATATATATATATATATATATATATATACCCATACTTATTCTACATGTTATTCTGTCAAAATTTGATTATAAATGTTATATTTTTTCTACTTATATTTAATTTCTAAATCGCTTATATATCTCTAAACTTATATATCCAGCATCCCAAGAAGAAATCGCCACTTCTAAATTTATTAATTTACAAAACACTTTCATTGATTACAGAATTAAGAGTGATAACTACAACATAAATATATGTAATTCAGTTTTAGCTTGTTTTTTTTTTATAGTAAACCAAAAAAAAAAAAAGCATTCCGAATTACTGCTATAACTATCGCTAGAATTTATCCCTTCTATCTATTCCATTGTATTACTATCTCCTATTCCGACCTTTTCTCCCCCACCACTCACTCTTAGGACGCTTGTGAGATGATGTGCCTAAACTTTTGACCGTGGTTATCGGTAAGCAATCTTCCCAGACTAGCCAGCATACAACATCCCATCCATCCTTCACGAAACTGCTATCAACAAGCACTATTGTTTCACTCCGTCAACTTTTTGTTTTATGTATATTTTTTCTCAAACAAATGAAAAAAAAGGAAGTGACGTTTCACATACGGCATTTCCTAAAAGCAAAATGATTCATAACCATTTTTGGTTCTCACCCGTCGAGGTGCACTTGAAATGCGCTGAAACGAAGTTGCATCGTTGTAGTGAGTAAATTGTTTTTGTCTATATGGTAAAATTATTATATATATATATATATATAATATGCTATATTTCGATAGCAATCTTTCCTTCATACACCTCAGAGAAAGTTATTTTTTACGTATTTATTTAGCGTATGCTTCCGCGTATAAAATGACCTTTAAACTCCCCAAATCAGCCTTCAAACTTAAAATTCTGATTGTTATGCGTTAGCTTCATTGCGATAATCAATGACGTACATATAAAGATTCACATTATCAAATAAACTGATACTAAAAGAAATAAAACCATTTCTCCTTCATATATTACTGGCATAACTTCTTAATAAATTGTCTATTCAAAGAATAATTCAATGAAACCAACTGGTATCTACGCAAGCTCACCTGGGAAAATGTAATCACGGGTTATGATCGCGTTCACAACAACCATTATCTTTTGCTAAACTTTCAATAATCATCATGGAAGCGTTAATTAAGGCAGTAATAACATTTCGAATAACATTATATTGATTTCTCTTTGTAAATTCATTATTGTCGATGAAGTATAAGTAAATGGTTATTAGTACATCAGGCTGTTTGTAACTGTTTAGATATAGGAAAAGAAGAGGAAGAAAATTAATCTGTATTCGCACAAAGATCACGCGATGAAACGGGAACAAAACAATGGTTTCACTTTTAGTTGAGGTGTGTAGGAAAAACAAGATATAGAATCTTTTTTTAATTTCGTTTATTTTGAATTTCTAAGGATACAGTGACTAACAACATTTCCAATAACATCACCTTTATATAATCAATAAGCATTCGTCTTATACGACAGGTATATGATAAATTCATGAATAATTTGGTATATTTCTTGATCTTGTTTTATCTAAATGTCGCCTTATAGGCTGATATATACGACACCTATTTTTTTCATATATTTCGGACTATTTTTCTGGTCTCATGCACATATTTAAATTTTTTAATACCAGATTTCTTTTCGGCTATCATAAGCCATTATCAAAGGTGTTTGTTTTTTGTCTGTGAGTTTTTGCATCTGCAGTCGTTAGCAGGTGCTGTGTGTATTGGAGTTAGTTTTAACAGGACCACCTTAGTGGGTCTTCTGTTCCATATACTATAGATGCTAAAAAAACAATTAAACAAAAAAAAAAACAGATATGATATGTTGAATATGCGTCTGGGTTGAATGTGGATGTGATTTGAATAAATGCTGCTTGTCTGGTAGCGCTTACAATTTTAGTCAAACCTATCTAGTCGCGATCATAAAAGATTCGTATTCACCATTTGCGTTGTTCTTGGTAGGCGGTAAAGCCTTCCATTAGGTATTCCCATTGTATACACTCATCCCAGAGTATATTCAGCGTTAGGCTGTTTTATACCCAGCCATAAAGTGGATAAGATAGAACTGATTCTACGATCCCAAGCATGACTGTTAGTACAAACAAGCTCCTGGATACAGCTTATTTCCGGTTATGTTGTAACTTGATCCCTCAAATCCCATCCTCTGTGACTTTACTTCTCTCTTTCTCTTCGATGCCGCTTAAAAAACTAAACTTCAAATGAGACCACCCACTGACTATAAAACGAAAAGACTTGAGATCTAGATCTTTTCTACATGGCCGACTATAGTATCATAAATGAACTCCTGGATCCCTATTGATTTCGGTCGAAATTATTGAAAAGCGATCATTTTTGTGATTGACCACTATTGCTTTGTGTATGCGGCCACAATTTAATTTCTTATGAACATGCTTGTATACTCTAGATCACTTTATTTTACCCAAAAGCTGTTTTAACTGAACAAGATTAGTTATTTTATAGAAACAGAGATACGTGAATACAACTGATTTCATATCATCCATTATTTTATGCAGTCGAGCTAGCTTGCAAATTGATGGGGCTATCACGCCAACCATCACGGTCCTGCGTCAAGTTTGGAAAGTCATTAGGGTGGCATCCTGTGTTATTAGATACTTGGTCAATGTAGATGATTGCTGAGCGACCAACCCGTCTTGGTCCATGGCTAAGAGTCCAGATCAGTAAATCTTTTTCAAGTTCTTGTTTTACGCACCATCAGTGTCCTGCAAAGCGCATTCTGCATAAGATTGTAGAAATATCAGGAACCATAGAGTTGCGATTTAGTTGGATATTATCTCTAAAGTTCTCAGCATCCGAGTGTAGGTTGCATCATGCATAGAATCAAGGGTTTTAGTTAATGTCCAAGCAGTGGCACCATATGTTACGGTTTTTTGGATATATATATGACTAGTGAGACAATCCAGATGACTTAACTTCCTTTATAGTCTACCAATAGAAGTTTAACCAATCAGAAGCCGCAGAACATTTGTATCCGTCGTGTATAAAGGCGGCCATCTTTGTTTACCCTACCGAAGGACCAGTGCCAACTTGACCAGGCGAAGATGACAGAAGGAAGAAGTACGCTCTGCTACTTTGCTACGATATCCACTGCGAACCTGAACTACGCTTTCCCACTGTCTCTGAAATATTAACTGCCAACCTCTGGATTCTATACTCGAAGACGACCGTCATGAAAATGTCTAACACCATATATTAAAACCGGGTCCACAGTAGCGCGAAAAAAGCTTCGTTTGAGGTTGTCTAGTAGATTAGATTTACGCATCGGTCATTATAAACAGTTTACGAACCGGAAAATCATATAACCTCATTGCTTAGGAAAAAAAGAGTTGATAATGCTAATACTATATGAGGTTATAAGTAGGCATACTTTGGAATTGTTTAGAATAGGGTATTTTATACCCGCTAGCCTAAATTATGTACCGGATGTTATTTTGAACTATACCCGGGTGCAATCTGAGAGGAAGTTAATCCAGGCTACTCCAGTAAGGATGCTTATTTTTGGGGTTTTTTTTTCTGTTTATTTTATTATTATTATTATTATTATTATTATTATTATTATTATCTTTGATTTCTGGCGTTTACACATTTCTTTCCGGGTCCCGCCCAGGGACCTAAGGTTAGAAATGGCATCATGACACTTTCCACTGACAAAAAAAACAATTTACATAGATAAAGCCCTTTGTAAAGTGTGGGCTGTACTTGTCAGAACAATTTTTTGTATCTCCTTGAGGCATGGACTTCCAGGAATCCCTTCAATTAGTCTACTGCAATCTTTTCCGACCAGTCCTAGGGCTTCAACTACAACAGGGATTGTTGATGTTCCCATATGCCACATTTTCGAGATTTCTATTTCAAGGTCCTTGTATTTTGACAGCTTTATTATTATTATTATTATTATTATTATTATTATTATTATTATTATTGTTGTTGTTGTTGTTTGGTTAGCGGCATATGAACTACTTATGTGTCATTTAATGCCGAAATTTAATTTTCGTGGGAGCATTACTAGTTTCCTTTTTAAAAAAAATGTATTACTGGCCAATTTGTTTTCAAAAATGGACTGCTGGTAATTTTTTTTTTTTTTTACAAATATGTATTGGTGTTAATTTAACTATAAAAATGTATTTTTATACTTTCATATTGTTTTGACCCTAGTTTGGAGATTAACTATTTACCCATAGTTGGGACCCAATCAGGTGCAACCGCCCCAGGTCAGGATGGACCGGAGAAGAACGGCAATTAAGAGGTGTTTCCACGCTGCTCAAAACCTCCCGATCAGAGTCCTTGCTGCCGGATCTGGTTTATCGTCATATCCTGGTCGAATTGAGAGATGTCAATTGTATTCATAATTTCAAAAACGGAATAGCTTCTCCGTCTTTTTACAAACAAATATACCCCATTCGAACTCTGATTATTCCCTAAGCCTTAATATGAGTCGGTGTTCACGCTAACTCGCCTCATGTCATAGCAAAACTGAGATATGTCTTGATATTTTCATGATGGCATGTAAAGTGGCATTATCTACTATTCCCTGTAATTGGGAGTATCGATGTTTTTATAAAGCGAAAATAGTGTCCTAAATGTTGTTCGCCTATTTTGGGACCCCCTATAGGTGTCTGTATGCAAAGTCGAATTAAATTTCCTTCTGTGAATATATGTTTCCTAAGAACAAGACAAAGTAAACTAAAAGAATAAGTCTAGAAAAGTCAATAAATAAGAATACATACAGACAAAAATGATTGTTCTGTACTTACATCAACGGACTATTTCATGGTTAGTTATTAGACTGGCCATAAAATATTAACCAACTTTATGATGGAATATTTAATCATGTCACAAAATAAAATCTACCCAATATACTTCCAGTCTATCTGAATACGTTGTAAGATTAATTACCGTCCATTAGATTTACGGTGTTTTTTTCTTTTATAGATAATAATTTGCATGTTTAATAGCCCCAGACTTGAAATGAAAATTACAAAGTTACGCATCATTTTCTTGCATATGTATAAACTTGGCAACACTGTCTCTCGGAGAGGTCGTAAAATTAATCAAGTATAAACTAAAGATACAGTAGGCGGTCGGTGTCCGAAGTTCACGAATGAAGATGAGACTCTTAAATTTCAGCATAAGTAGCGTTTTGTTACAGTTGTAAATTGTCTGCTGAAACTTTGGCGGACAAAGAACATTTGATAAAATGACTCCCAAATGCTGAAAGGTTTGCATCCTCCCCGAAGATGGAGTCAGTTTTTGCAAGCACTACCTCTAAACGGTCTTTCTGTTTGAAATCTTCTGGTCCTTGCTCAATTATTGATTCCTTAACTTTTCCAAATCAACGTGAGGAGGACAGCAATAGCCATTTTTTAATTTCCAAACTATTTACCAATTTACCATTTTTCCATTATGTCGCATAATTGTTTTTTTGATAATAACTGAGGTATATTGATATTGTTATCAATTATATTCTGCTACCAGATTGCTACTCCTTTTTCTCTTTTCGAGACCAATCCCTCTCCCAGCTGACACCTAAACCGACCCTGTACATCTTGAATTGTAAATACCGTACAACTTCTTTTTGTCTAAATTTTTTGCCCACTTATGCAATGTTCACGCGGAAATTTGTAAGTCGCAAATCTGTTTAGTATGGAAGATAGAGAATAAACAAATAACCTAACGATCTTATTTTTTTTCTTCAGTTTGTCCTGGTGTTGCTATACTTGATAATAACAACTTGACTGATTACACGATCAACTTGTTGGCAATAAACGTTTACAGTGATGGTCCTTCCATGTTCCAATCGTTCATTGTGAATGACACATTAATATTCCACTAGATACTTATATGGATAGATTCCTGCTTCTGATGTTGGAACTGGTTCCTCATTTGGTGATAACCTTCGCCTTTTTTTCGTTTTCTGTTGACATGCAAAACACATTTTTCATCACCTGTTACAATGCAATGCGATAATGGAAGGTTAGCATTCTTAGTTAAAACACAGTTGTGTATACTGAATCTCTGTATTCGGTTCACGACCGAAAGGTTTTAAGAACCGAAATTCTCTCTGTACAAGTTTTCCAAATTAAACTCTGAAATGCATTATAAACGACCCATCGGATAGAAGTGATTATAAACTAATTCTAAACTCTGTTTCTTGTTATTCGGTCTTAGTTCCCATAATTCAAAGCGGTAACTAGCAGACATGGAAAAGAAACTACAAAACTTCCGACAGAAGGTAACAAGGAAGAGCAAGAAGATGAGACTCACCAAAAACTACAAGACAAAATGCATGGCCATCCATTAAAGGATGAGCCCTAAATGCCATTTGTAGGTCGGGGACACTAAAATAAAGCATATGCGGAAGTTTAAATATCTGGAAAGTGTTTTGACGGAGGACAGTAGGCGCGAAGCTGATATCCGAAAACGGATTGGGATGGCGAAGGATGCATTCCAAAAGCTGGATAGAGTCTTGCGAGACAGGAGGATTTCTTTGATGACAAAGAAAAGAGTACTGAGCTGCTACGTGACACGTGTCCCCCTATACGGCAGCGAATGTTGAACGGTCTTCTCAAAGACGAGGAGACTCGAGGTGGCGGGGATGTGGTTCTACAGAAGGATGCTAAGGATATCATGGAGCGAGCGTGTGAACAACAATGAGGTCTTGGAGAGGATGCAAACAAGGAGGAAGCTTATACTTAATATAAGTAAGAGGCAGATGAAATTTCTGGGACACGTAATGAGAAAGGAGGGCTTGCAGAATCTGATACTCACAGGTCGAATAGAGGTAAAAGAGACCAGAGAAAGCAACACATGACATACCTGGCGGGATTAACATCCTAAAAAATCACGGCGCATAAAAAGAAGAACAAAAGAAAATGCGTAATTATCCTAATAGTTGGATTTGTAAGTTTTTTTTATTGATGACTAGCAGTAGAGCCCGGCGTTGCCCGGGGATGTAACAGTAAGAGAAATATCAAGTATCGTCATCATAAAGACTAAAAAATAAAATTGACAAAGATTATTGTTTAAGGTTGACGGACACGCATGTCCTAATTAGTTTTTTTTTTTTTTTTTTACGAATTGGTCAAACCCAAACTCAAACAAAAACATTGTTTTCAATCGTTATGAGTCTACCGATTGAATAGAATTTTATTATAAACAATTGTCTTGGAAATGGAATTTTTAAAGCATTCTGAATGTAAAAATAAAGAAAAAAGTGTGCAAGACAATAAGAAACACTACCTACCAAAAAAAAGTGAAGTTTTGTTGAAATCGGTTGAAAAATGTAGGAAATCTGATCCCATATATAAACGAACACACACACACACACACACACACACACACACGCACAAACAACCTAGATTTTAAGCATAACTGGATATGATTTTTCCCCCTTTCATTCTCGAGATGCCTCTTAATCGTGTTTTCAAATTGATTTCGTGCAAAAACAATTGTCTTTTTCCAATTTTGGGCGCTGTCAGAACCACCGCAAGGTAATTTTACGTAGTCCTGTGAAGTTTTGTTTAAATCGGTTGAAAAATGTAGGAAATCCGATCCAATATATAAACGAACAGACACACACACACAACCTGGGTTTTATAATAAGTATGATTATATTTTCGGGTCCGCATTATTTCTACTCGGTTATTAGTTCCCAGGCAACGAATCAAATACTCAATACACCATCACCATCTTAGAACACTATCTCTACAGAGTACCTATAACACTGATTTTTTTTCAGTTAGAAATCCAGTTATCTAACCGATAGCTCAGTGGTTCTCAAATGGCTCGGCGCGTCTCGTAGATATGACGGAAGAGGATAGCAAGTGAGGCGGAAGTGGATATTGGGCGTGGCGGGCGAGGATAGCAGGCGAGGCGGGAGAGGATAGCAGGCGTGGCGGGAGAGGATAGCAGACGAGGCGGAAGAGGATAGCAGGTGAGGCGAAAGAGGATAGCAGGCGTGGCGGAAGAGGATAGCAGGCGAGGCGGGAGAGGATAGCAGGTGAGGCGGAAGAGGATAGCAGGCGAGGCGGGAGAGGATAGCAGGCGAGGCGGGAGAGGATAGCAGGCGAGGCGGGAGAGGATAGCAGGCGTAGCGGGAGAGGATAGCAGACGAGGCGGAAGAGGATAGCAGGCGAGGCGGGAGAGGATAGCAGGTGAGGCGGAAGAGGATAGCAGGGGAGGCGAAAGAGGATAGCAGGCGTGGCGGAAGAGGATAGCAGGCGAGGCAGGAGAGGATAGCAGGTGAGGCGGGAGAGGATAGCAGGCGAGGCGGGAGAGGATAGCAAGTGTGGCGGAAGTGGATATTGGGCGTGGCGGGCGAGGATAGCAGGCGAGGCGGGAGAGGATAGCAGGCGTGGCGGGAGAGGATAGCAGACGAGGCGGAAGAGGATAGCAGACGAGGCGGAAGAGGATAGCAGGTGAGGCGGAAGAGGATAGCAGGCGAGGCGGGAGAGGATAGCAGGTGAGGCGGGAGAGGATAGCAGGCGAGGCGGAAGAGGATAGCAGGCGAGGCGGAAGAGGATAGCAGGCGAGGCGGGAGAGGATAGCAGGTGAGGCGGAAGAGGATAGCAGGCGAGGCGGGAGAGGATAGCAGGTGAGGCGAAAGAGGATAGCAGACGAAGCGGAATAATTGAACAACAATCAAAAATTTAGAAACAGTTTCAAAAAATTCATATGCCAAAAATAAATATGATTTCAAAATTTTAAATATTATGGATTATTTGTAATTGCATGAACGTGTCCTCGTATAAATAGTTATAAATAATTATTGAGCGATTTTATCATTGTGACATTTTTGCATTATATCAAGTATTAAGAATATAGTAACTAGTGTCTGCAAATTGGAGGAGAGAGTTATCAATGATAATGTTCTGATCTGACTTCGAATCCGCGGTTATTTCTCTTTAACTGTCTGTTTTTATTTATTTTAAAATGTGCTTTTTATCACATAAAATTCTGTGAGATGCATGCAACTTTTTATTCCGAAAATAATGTCCAGAGAAACGAAAATTGGGAACCACTGCGGGAGGAAGAGATGGATTCAATACTTTCCCAAGGTTGTTTGCGCGTAAGTGAATGCAACGACTGGAATTTGAACTCGACTCTTCGAGTTTTCATTCAATGCACCCTTGAAAAAGAGCGAACAGAAAATGTAAGGTGCAGATTTAAATATTTAAGAATGAGGTGGTCATTCAATTGTATCCTGTCGATAGAGTTTTTCTCTTTCCTCTAAAGACAATTTGGGTACTTTGTCACACAGGCGGTTTTTTTTTATACGCCATTGTTCTTTTCACGATGTTGGCCGTAATGTCGGACCTTCTTATCTTTTATTGTCTTAAGCAAGATTTTAATTTTTGAAGTTAATTTTCATCTTTGTTCCATTAATTATTTAGATAAAATCGGTAAGGTATAGGGTGATCTGAAAGTCTTCTCACCCCTACATAATATAATTTTCTATTTCAGCTGCCTGAGACGAGCGCCTACAATTTGGAAGAGAGGGTACTTGAAAGTGACAGCGTCAATCAATGTGAATAGTGATTTTTTTTCAAAATGTAGCATAGATGTGGCACCGGGACGAATGTACGGGGCACCCAGTGAGAATCGAACTCACTACTCAGTAATAACTGCTCTAGCAAGACAAGCTTGTTCGCCATTACACCGTCTGAAAGTGCACCAATCAGAGGGCATAAACTGAATCCAGAACATGGGGTTTGTATTACTGAATTACGTGTTCTATTGTTCTCATGACTTTTTAGTAGGGGTGACAATACTTTCGGATCATCCTGTAGATTACACGCTATTGGCCTGTCTTCTCTTGCCTTCATTATACGCAGTGAATGCTAAAATGTACGCATATCTCAAGTGAAACAAAAAAGTTCGCATCTGTCTTAAACGTCGAGGTATAGGCATTTTACAGTCTTTTTAAAAAACCTGAGTAAAAATTGAGTATATGCTTGAATCACAGCGTCATGTAATTACTTCTTCTTCAGACATGGGATAGCATCAAATCTAAGATTAAATGCTTTCATTGATTTTTTTTGCGGCTTATCAACCCTTCGTTGGTTATTTAAAGGCGAAAAATATTTCGGGTTGTAACAGGTTGCTTACAATAACCGGTGTAAATCGATGGCTAGTGTCCTCGTGTTACATCGACTGGGAGTAAAAATTGGGTATGCTCTTGAAACACGCGCCCATCTAAGTAGCTCTTCTTCATGCATGGACTAACATCATTACGTAGGCACCGGAGGCGCTCCCTAACGGGAAAATGCTGAACGAGTCGGGTAATTCTTGTCCCTTTGCCCATGTACGCGCGGGTTCAAATGGGCCTTGTGTCCCATTCTGTACGAGTTAAACGTACAGATAAATATATCTCTGTGACTGATCTCTCTTTTCTGCTTTTCTTTTCTAAACCAGAATATTTTATAGACATTTATTCTAGATCGTGTCCCCTTGAAAGACAATAATAAGAAGTTGTGGGAAATTTTATATCTAACCTGGATTTTTGTTTTCTTTTTGAATCATTAATTAAGGTTAGCAGCCTGAAAAGCAATGATTATCATTGTTTATTGAACCTTTGTGTTGTTTTTACACAAAAGCTTCGTCACCGTCTGCTGCCGACAGAGATGTTGGTGAATGACGAACTTTAATAAACGCTTCATTGGTTGCTTAAAATGATGCTTTCGTGGGGGCAGAGACGGACCATTGGCCCGAAACTAGTGAAAATAAGCGAGATAAGTAAATGAGTGTGTGATGAAGTAAGAGAGAAAAGAAGATTGAGCGAAGAAGCGGAGAAAGAAAGAAAGAAAGAAAGAAGGAAAAAAACAGAAAGAAATAAGGCGTAAACCAAAAAAAAATTAATAAGAGGAAGAGAAAAAAAAAAGTAGTAGAAAGAAAGAAAGAAAGAAAGAAAGCAAGAAAGAAAGAAAGAAAGAAAGAAGGCGTAAACCAAAAAAAATTAATAAGAGGAAAAGAAAGAAAAAAGTAGTAAAAAGGAAGAAAGAAGGAAAAAAGAAAGAAAGGAGACGTAAACAAAAAATTAGAGGAGGAAGGGAAAGAAAAAAGTAGTAAAAAGAAAGAAAGAAAGAAAGAAAGAAAGAAAGAAAGAAAGAAAGAAAGAAAGAAAGACAGAAGTAGGTGCAAAAAAGAAAACGAGAGAGAATGAGAAGAAGCGAAAAATAAAGGGGAATGAAAGACGATATATTTGGAAGGTGATTAGTTGGAAGGAGAGAAGCGAGCTGAATTACGAAGAGCGGGGGTGGGGGGATTAAGAGGAATAAAAGCATAACTAAAAAAGACAGAGAAAGTGTATAAAAAACAATCAGAATGAAAAAGACAAAGAAAAGATGAAAGCAAATTACGAAATGACAGAGAGATATTTAAGTGAAAATAAAGAGAAAGGATAATGTGGCACATTAGATAACGAAAAGGACAACGAACATAAGAGAAGAAATGAGAAAAAAAGGGAGGAGATTAAGAGAAAATAATAGTTAGGAGAATTTCCTGGTTAATGTGTTACCCGTTTGATCTATAGACGATTATAGGCGGTCAGCTGCACATTTTAAGCGAGGAACGAAGAGGCTGCAAAGTCATTAGATGAATTGAGAGACATAAAATACAAAATATAGAAATGAATTCATTTATATATGGTGGTAAATATACTTTTAAGTGTACTCGCATCTATATACATATACATACACGCACACACACACATATATATATAAGTATATATGGTGGTAAATACATTTTAATTATATATACATACACGCACACACACACATATATATATAAGTATATATGGTGGTAAATACATTTTAATTATATATACATACACGCACACACACACATATATATATATCGTCTATATATATATATATATATATATATATATAATACATATATATATATATATAATACATATATATATATATATATATATATATATATACATACACATATATACATACATTGAAAGAGGTAATATGTATTGAAACAATATTTATATATATATATATATATATATGTATATATATATATATATATATATATATATATATGCGGTTGGCTGTATATATATATATGTGTGTGTGTGTGTGTATGGATTTGTGTGTAAGTATACGCACAAATACACATTTAAATATATATATATATATATATATATATATATATATATATATATATATGTATATATATATATATATATATATATTTGTATATATATACTTACTTACATAAATATATATCGTTTAAAATCTATATGAAGTCTTGCTAGAAGAGTACAGCTCAATAGTGTTATAAAAACCTCGGCGTAATGCAGCAAAATATCTTTAATCATGTCTAAGATAAAACGGTTTAAAACTTAATCTAACAATTGGACAATTTTTCTGTTAAACGATATTCTATATATGTATCTATACACGTGTGTGTGTGTGTGTGTATGTGTGTGTGTAACAGACTCACTCTTCACATAAGATTCATGTTGTCCAAATATTCACTTTTTACTTTATTCCACATTTTAGCTTTTGTCATTTCTGGGAGATACTAAATCTTCTGTTTTTTTTTGGGGGGGGGGTAGCGCCATGTCTCTTTGTCCTGGATATGGCGATCATCTACATCCGGCAGCAACACCTCTGATTTGGAGGTTTTGAGGAGCCTGGACCCACCTTTTAATTTGCTTTTTTCCCAAGTCCACCCTAACCCGGGGTGGTAGCACCTGTTAAGTTAACATCTATTGTCAAAATATTATAACGGTATAAAAATACAATTTATTAGTAAGAATACCCGTAATATATTTTCATAGTAAAATAAAAAAAATACCATCTATAAATTATTAGGAAGAGAAAAATTAACAGCAACACTTTTTTGACAAAAAATTACCGAACTACAAAGAAAATTCAATTTAGGCATTAAATGACCCATAAGGAGTTGATGTACCGTTAAACAGATCAAACCAAAAGACTACATTGCATCTTTCATATACAAAATGTTGAAGAGAAACATCATACTTTCCAATTTGCCTTAGAGCCTTAAATGTGCTCATTTTCTCTTTTGGATTTTGCTTCAAATTCCATTTTGGTATGTTTATCTCGACACGAAGTGTGTTGAGATAAACACACCGAAGCAACATACTCCTCAAATTTTGATGGTTGTATTCCAATATGTTTGATATTATCTTTTAGGATGTATTTCTATCTCAGATTAATGGATTTTATTTATTTTTTTATTTTTTACATCTTATCAACCCTTTGTCGGTTATTTAAAGCCGAAACCAATTTCGGATTTTAGCGCGTAACTTATAGTACCCGGTGTTTAAAAGTGGGCACCCATCTAATTACTGACCGGTCTTGACGCCACTTAACTTCGATGTTCGAACGAGAACCGGGTGTTTTGATTTTATCTCAGAAGGTGCCTCAAGTGGTTTCTGATCATAGAAGAATGTAGGTGTAAGTGCTTTCACTTGACGAATTACGATAGCCTACAGTAAATATCCTGTTCAGTACTATAGATTTGATTGGCATTAGTCTGTCCTTAACCAGCTAGGCATGTTGCCAAGTTTCTGACGAGCCGGCGTAATTGGGGAGCATCATGGCCGGTTGTCAAGAGAGTTGTTTTTGTTTTGTTTGTTTTTTCTTAAAATGAAGACAGCCAAAGTGACTTGGGTTTCACATATAGATACAAACTGGTCCCTATCTGCAAGGTTATGTTGCTTTTGTCAAGATCTGTCGCCGGATCTCTCACATTTGGCATTTGCATATACCTGGTATATCCTTGTCTGACAGGGTGTCGTGTTGGTTATATTGGGATGCGTATATGTTGCACCCGAGTGTCACTTTGTTGTCGTGCTGCTCTCTCTCCCCACTTCAGTCTCCCTCTCACTTTCTCTATCTCTCTCATTCAACAACAGCAACAACAATAATAATAACAATAAACGAAATAGATTTGTTCACTAAGCTGTTGAATTTCTCCAAAAATTCACTTAGTGAACATATTTTTTTCATTCATTCGTTGTTATTATTATTATTATTATTATTATTATTATTATTATTATTATTGTAATGGGGAATGAGAACTTAGATAATTTGATACTCACCGGACACATTGAAAGCAAGAGGGACAAAAAAAAAAACAAAAAACAAAGCATAACCTATTTAGTGAGCTTAAGTCAATGGATGGTGAAACAAGGTTTAGGGGTAAAAGAAATTGACATTATTTAAAATTTGAATATCTGATTAAATATATATCCCAAGCAAATGAAATTAAATAGGCTTCATGTTGAGCAAGAAAAGATTTATTTATCAAAATTTGAACAATATATTCAAAGGGATGTAGATTTACAGATGTTCAATATGCGCAGCACCTGTGATACGACGCACGTCAAGTTGGTTGTCCATCTCCTGCCAAACACGTTGTAGCATCCCGTGAGTAACATTTTCCAGTGCCTCAATGATTCTCTGCTTGTAGAAAGAGGTGTCATATAGATCTGTCCTTTCACCTGGCCCCATACTAAAAATATCACAATGTGTCAAGTCGGGTGATCATAGTTGCCATTTCAACAGCACATTGTCACTATCACTGGCACGACTGATCCATTTTCTGTGTAGATTCTCATTGAGATAAGTCAGCACAGATTTTACACATTAACATTTGAGATCAACAGAGCGACAATTGGCTATGCTATTAAGTTGGTGCAAAGATAATGTCGGTTTTTGGCGTATTTTTTAACGTCAAAAACCGACATTATCTTTGCACCAACTTGGTATTAGACTGCAAAATTATGTCAATTTTGGAGGGACATCTGTATTTTATCCAGCGGGGTAGAGCTTGACAGATCATTTTTTTTTTTAACGAAATAAACCCTAGCCTGGAACCAACTGACTATTCTTGGTCAGTTATTGTGAATACTGCGGTCACATAATACACAATCTTGGTCATTATCATCCGATAGTCCAAGTAACCCCACTGGAGTGTATCCATTTCTGCATGTATAAAAAGGCCTCTTTTATTTAGTGGCCAAGTAAACTAAGACCCCGTCACCGGTTCTTGTGATATTCAAAATATCTGGACACGTTCCGAACAGCCTTTGCATTAATCTATAAAAGCGAAAATGTCCTTTATGAAATTGGAGGTGTATGCACATAGACAAAATATTTGTGTCTAAGGATAGTATATACTAAAGTAACATTTATCATTACTATTTATATCGGAAGATATTAATTTGTTTGGTGTGATAAATACAAATCACTAATCTAATTTGAATGTACGCTTAATTAGAAATCTGTGTTCGATGTTCCAGAACACGGGGAGACACAATATTTAATCAATAGAAATCTTGAATAAAAGTAATATTGAAAAGAGAATAGAATTCTCAGGAGGATTATATATTCTCTCTCTCATTCTCTCTCTCTCTCTCATCTCTCTCTCTCTTTCACTTTCTGTCTCTCACTTATCTCTCTTTTTCTCTCTCATATATATATATATATATATATATATATATATATATATATATATATATACGAGGTCTCACAAAATGTGTCGGGATTTGTAAAAAAAAAAGATAAAGAAAAGAAAAAACTACAAAACATATCAATTCGGCGTTTAATCTCATTCGAAGTACTCCCCTTCTGAAGGGCTCGTTAATTTTAACCCCATCCAAACAATACTGTTCTCTATTAATCGTCTGATAGAACCATTTCTGCCTTCCATCAGTATGGCTGATGCTAACCTCGTGACTTGTTGCACCTTCTCCGGCTAAAGTTTTCCACAGACATGAAGTGGAAAGATTATATTGAATCAATTGTTAGGTTTGATCCCTTGAAAGGTTGATTCACAAACTATTGCGAACGATTTTTTTATGCCAGAATCCATCGTACATATCTACAAGTCTACCATTCGTCCATGCTTAGAATATTGCTGCCACAAATGGTTTGACGATCCTGCTATATATTTAGAGATCCTTGATAAAATACAAAGAAGAATCTGTAATGTTATTGGTCCTGACCTGGCATCTCGGCTTCAGTCACTTCCCACCGCCGTAATGTAGCTTCCTTATATCATTTCTACAAATACTTTCATGGCAAATGTTCTGATGCCCTACTCTTTGTAACCTCGACTTTAGGAATTTAAGCGCATTACTAGATCGCGTTACGATCTCATCATTTTACAGTCGAAGTTGTTAGATGCAACCATAGTTTTATGCTAATAGTTTCTTTTATCGGACATCATGTTTCGGCTTTTTGCTTCCAGGTAAACTCCAGGTCAATGGAGATGTAGTTTATCACCTTACTCAGGTCTTGGGTAAGGCGATAAACCACTGACGCGGGGTAGTAACACCTGTCAGTGCCCCAGCTATGGGCAAAAAGTTAACCCCTACAAAAGGGATCAAAATACTATAAAAGTATAGAAATATGTTTTAATACCAGCAAAACTTTTCTGGAAAAATTATTAACAGCGGTACTTTTTTGAAAGAAAATATTACCAGCAATACATTTTTGAAAAAATATATTACCAGCAATACATTTTAGGGGAAAAAAATTAAAGCAATAGAAACGAACCATCTTTACAAAAATATATCAATGAAAGCGGATCTATAAACTGATTTCTTACAAAGAATTCATAGCCTATTCATACTTGTCGGCATCAAATAATCCATTGAGGTTGATATGACGAAAAACAAACCAAACCAAACCAGTCAACTTTGATCTTCAAAAATTTAAATGCAATATCAATCGTTATCGTCTGTCTTCTTAATCCCCTTTCTTTTATTATTCTCACGCCATAATAATTTTTTCTTATATTCTTTCACACTCAGTAACGCCCTGCGTTTTAGTGGTTAGCTTGGTTTGCTTAGGGTTAAATGATTAAAAATGTTTTTTTCTGGGATTCAGAATTTATTGTTTTATGGAAGTTTTCTTGTAATTTCTAGTTATCATGATTATTATGTTTTTCATATTCAGTGTAGAGAAAAGTCAAGTAAGAAGCAAAACAAAGCGATATCCAGTAAAGATAACGCCTCTCCTCGTTATTACATGTGGAATCTTTTTGGCAAAACATGTACATTTGAGTCATCAAATTATCAATCTTATTAAGTCTAGTTTATTGTATTAATTTGAAACTTGACAGTTATTATTCTGAAATAACTTACAAAATGAATTTGTGCCAATGGATGGCAGAGTGAAGACAAAGAGGGTGGTTTAGGAAGATTTGTTGCTTAGAGCGTTTCAAAGGACAGAACGTTGCAGAGAGATGGCACATAAGAGAAAGTGAAAAATTCTACGGTTAAATATTGTCTTGAAAATAGTCTTGCTGAAATATTCTTTTCTTCAACGTTATTCTGTTCACTGGAACTGCTTCCAATATTCCTCGATATTTGTCGCAATCTTTCACATTTCCACTGTTCAAGAATTTAATTCTT
The DNA here is from genome assembly GCA_963932145.1 of Acanthosepion lycidas. Lineage (NCBI taxonomy): Eukaryota > Metazoa > Mollusca > Cephalopoda > Sepiida > Sepiidae > Acanthosepion > Acanthosepion lycidas. Next base: position 32,227,374 of record OZ010593.1, on the reverse strand, counting down.
TTTTTTTTTTCATTCTTTTGGTCTTTCTGCATCTCAATCATATTATTTTCTTATTCCAAATTCCAGCCCAAATTGTTTGATGTCGTGTTATGATATATTCACGTTTTCTTTTAGACAAATAATTTCAGATCGACTTGATTAATGCTGATAAATTTGTGAAACAAAACTTCTTTACATTTCCACCTTGGTAAAAACTCAAATATTAGGTTGGTGCAAAAATAATGTCGTTTTCTCACATAGTAACATATGTGAGAAAACGACATTATTTTTGCACCAACCTAATAATAACATTAATAATAATAATAACAATATCAATAATAAAATTTATAATAATAATTACACTAATATTAATAGTATCATGGCAAGATAAGCCACTTCATGATCAATACTCTTCCGGTAGCAAACAAGCTGATATAGACAAACTCAGTACGGATCAATGTTTGCATAGTGTAGAGTTAAAATCTGAAACCGAAGATTTTATTCTTGCTGCACAGGACCAATGATTGCTAACTAAATATTATCAAGTACATATACTGAAAAATTGTGTTGACTCCAAATGCTGATTCTGTGATAAATATCAAGAAACAATTAATCATCTTGTATCAGGTTGCGTGGTATTGGCATCCAGTGAATCTAAAACACAGCACGACAGAAGTGGGCCCATATCTGCACTGGAAAATCTTCAACACTTACGGTAATGAAATTGCAATAAATTTGTATGAACATCACCTAGACACGGTTACGGAGATAGACCTGTAATAATGTAATTTGTATGGACATCACCTAGACACGGTTACGGAGATAGACCTGTAATAATGTAATTTGTATGGACATCACCTAGACACGGTTACGGAGATAGACCTGTAATAATGTAATTTGTATGAACATCACCTAGACACGGTTACGGAGATAGACCTGTAATAATGTAATTTGTATGAACATCACCTAGACACGGTTACGGAGATAGACCTGTAATAATGTAATTTGTATGAACATCACCTAGACACGGTTACGGAGATAGACCTGTAATAATGTAATTTGTATGAACATCACCTAGACACGGTTACGGAGATAGACCTGTAATAATGTAATTTGTATGGACATCACCTAGACACGGTTACGGAGATAGACCTGTAATAATGTAATTTGTATGGACATCACCTAGACACGGTTACGGAGATAGACCTGTAATAATGTAATTTGTATGGACATCACCTAGACACGGTTACGGAGATAGACCTGTAATAATGTAATTTGTATGGACATCACCTAGACACGGTTACGGAGATAGACCTGTAATAATGTAATTTGTATGAACATCACCTAGACACGGTTACGGAGATAGACCTGTAATAATGTAATTTGTATGAACATCACCTAGACACGGTTACGGAGATAGACCTGTAATAATGTAATTTGTATGAACATCACCTAGACACGGTTACGGAGATAGACCTGTAATAATGTAATTTGTATGAACATCACCTAGACACGGTTACGGAGATAGACCTGTAATAATGTAATTTGTATGGACATCACCTAGACACGGTTACGGAGATAGACCTGTAATAATGTCATTGGTATGAACATCACCTAGACACGGTTACGGAGATAGACCTGTAATAATGTAATTTGTATGAACATCACCTAGACACGGTTACGGAGATAGACCTGTAATAATGTAATTTGTATGAACATCACCTAGACACGGTTACGGAGATAGACCTGTAATAATGTAATTTGTATGGACATCACCTAGACACGGTTACGGAGATAGACCTGTAATAATGTAATTTGTATGAACATCACCTAGACACGGTTACGGAGATAGACCTGTAATAATGTAATTTGTATGGACATCACCTAGACACGGTTACGGAGATAGACCTGTAATAATGTAATTTGTATGGACATCACCTAGACACGGTTACGGAGATAGACCTGTAATAATGTCATTGGTATGAACATCACCTAGACACGGTTACGGAGATAGACCTGTAATAATGTAATTTGTATGAACATCACCTAGACACGGTTACGGAGATAGACCTGTAATAATGTAATTTGTATGGACATCACCTAGACACGGTTACGGAGATAGACCTGTAATAATGTAATTTGTATGGACATCACCTAGACACGGTTACGGAGATAGACCTGTAATAATGTAATTTGTATGAACATCACCTAGACACGGTTACGGAGATAGACCTGTAATAATGTAATTTGTATGGACATCACCTAGACACGGTTACGGAGATAGACCTGTAATAATGTAATTTGTATGGACATCACCTAGACACGGTTACGGAGATAGACCTGTAATAATGTCATTGGTATGAACATCACCTAGACACGGTTACGGAGATAGACCTGTAATAATGTAATTTGTATGAACATCACCTAGACACGGTTACGGAGATAGACCTGTAATAATGTAATTTGTATGGACATCACCTAGACACGGTTACGGAGATAGACCTGTAATAATGTCATTGGTATGAACATCACCTAGACACGGTTACGGAGATAGACCTGTAATAATGTAATTTGTATGAACATCACCTAGACACGGTTACGGAGATAGACCTGTAATAATGTAATTTGTATGGACATCACCTAGACACGTTTACGGAGATAGACCTGTAATAATGTCATTGGTATGAACATCACCTAGACACGGTTACGGAGATAGACCTGTAATAATGTAATTTGTATGAACATCACCTAGACACGGTTACGGAGATAGACCTGTAATAATGTAATTTGTATGAACATCACCTAGACACGGTTACGGAGATAGACCTGTAATAATGTAATTTGTATGAACATCACCTAGACACGGTTACGGAGATAGACCTGTAATAATGTCATTGGTATGAACATCACCTAGACACGGTTACGGAGATAGACCTGTAATAATGTAATTTGTATGAACATCACCTAGACACGGTTACGGAGATAGACCTGTAATAATGTAATTTGTATGAACATCACCTAGACACGGTTACGGAGATAGACCTGTAATAATGTAATTTGTATGAACATCACCTAGACACGGTTACGGAGATAGACCTGTAATAATGTAATTTGTATGGACATCACCTAGACACGGTTACGGAGATAGACCTGTAATAATGTCATTGGTATGAACATCACCTAGACACGGTTACGGAGATAGACCTGTAATAATGTCATTGGTATGAACATCACCTAGACACGGTTACGGAGATAGACCTGTAATAATGTAATTTGTATGAACATCACCTAGACACGGTTACGGAGATAGACCTGTAATAATGTAATTTGTATGAACATCACCTAGACACGGTTACGGAGATAGACCTGTAATAATGTCATTGGTATGAACATCACCTAGACACGGTTACGGAGATAGACCTGTAATAATGTAATTTGTATGAACATCACCTAGACACGGTTACGGAGATAGACCTGTAATAATGTAATTTGTATGAACATCACCTAGACACGGTTACGGAGATAGACCTGTAATAATGTAATTTGTATGAAAATCACCTAGACACGGTTACGGAGATAGACCTGTAATAATGTAATTTGTATGAACATCACCTAGACACGGTTACGGAGATAGACCTGTAATAATGTCATTGGTATGAACATCACCTAGACACGGTTACGGAGATAGACCTGTAATAATGTAATTTGTATGGACATCACCTAGACACGGTTACGGAGATAGACCTGTAATAATGTCATTGGTATGAACATCACCTAGACACGGTTACGGAGATAGACCTGTAATAATGTAATTTGTATGAACATCACCTAGACACGGTTACGGAGATAGACCTATAATAATGTAATTTGTATGAACATCACCTAGACACGGTTACGGAGATAGACCTGTAATAATGTAATTTGTATGAACATCACCTAGACACGGTTACGGAGATAGACCTGTAATAATGTAATTTGTATGAACATCACCTAGACACGGTTACGGAGATAGACCTGTAATAATGTAATTTGTATGGACATCACCTAGACACGGTTACGGAGATAGACCTGTAATAATGTCATTGGTATGAACATCACCTAGACACGGTTACGGAGATAGACCTGTAATAATGTAATTTGTATGAACATCACCTAGACACGGTTACGGAGATAGACCTGTAATAATGTAATTTGTATGGACATCACCTAGACACGGTTACGGAGATAGACCTGTAATAATGTCATTGGTATGAACATCACCTAGACACGGTTACGGAGATAGACCTGTAATAATGTAATTTGTATGAACATCACCTAGACACGGTTACGGAGATAGACCTGTAATAATGTAATTTGTATGAACATCACCTAGACACGGTTACGGAGATAGACCTGTAATAATGTAATTTGTATGAACATCACCTAGACACGGTTACGGAGATAGACCTGTAATAATGTCATTGGTATGAACATCACCTAGACACGGTTACGGAGATAGACCTGTAATAATGTAATTTGTATGGACATCACCTAGACACGGTTACGGAGATAGACCTGTAATAATGTCATTGGTATGAACATCACCTAGACACGGTTACGGAGATAGACCTGTAATAATGTAATTTGTATGAACATCACCTAGACACGGTTACGGAGATAGACCTGTAATAATGTAATTTGTATGGACATCACCTAGACACGGTTACGGAGATAGACCTGTAATAATGTAATTTGTATGAACATCACCTAGACACGGTTACGGAGATAGACCTGTAATAATGTCATTGGTATGAACATCACCTAGACACGGTTACGGAGATAGACCTGTAATAATGTAATTTGTATGAACATCACCTAGACACGGTTACGGAGATAGACCTGTAATAATGTAATTTGTATGAACATCACCTAGACACGGTTACGGAGATAGACCTGTAATAATGTAATTTGTATGAACATCACCTAGACACGGTTACGGAGATAGACCTGTAATAATGTAATTTGTATGAACATCACCTAGACACGGTTACGGAGATAGACCTGTAATAATGTCATTGGTATGAACATCACCTAGACACGGTTACGGAGATAGACCTGTAATAATGTAATTTGTATGGACATCACCTAGACACGGTTACGGAGATAGACCTGTAATAATGTCATTGGTATGAACATCACCTAGACACGGTTACGGAGATAGACCTGTAATAATGTAATTTGTATGAACATCACCTAGACACGGTTACGGAGATAGACCTGTAATAATGTAATTTGTATGAACATCACCTAGACACGGTTACGGAGATAGACCTGTAATAATGTAATTTGTATGGACATCACCTAGACACGGTTACGGAGATAGACCTGTAATAATGTCATTGGTATGAACATCACCTAGACACGGTTACGGAGATAGACCTGTAATAATGTAATTTGTATGAACATCACCTAGACACGGTTACGGAGATAGACCTGTAATAATGTAATTTGTATGGACATCACCTAGACACGGTTACGGAGATAGACCTGTAATAATGTAATTTGTATGGACATCACCTAGACACGGTTACGGAGATAGACCTGTAATAATGTCATTGGTATGAACATCACCTAGACACGGTTACGGAGATAGACCTGTAATAATGTAATTTGTATGAACATCACCTAGACACGGTTACGGAGATAGACCTGTAATAATGTAATTTGTATGAACATCACCTAGACACGGTTACGGAGATAGACCTGTAATAATGTAATTTGTATGAACATCACCTAGACACGGTTACGGAGATAGACCTGTAATAATGTCATTGGTATGAACATCACCTAGACACGGTTACGGAGATAGACCTGTAATAATGTAATTTGTATGAACATCACCTAGACACGGTTACGGAGATAGACCTGTAATAATGTCATTGGTATGAACATCACCTAGACACGGTTACGGAGATAGACCTGTAATAATGTAATTTGTATGAACATCACCTAGACACGGTTACGGAGATAGACCTGTAATAATGTAATTTGTATGGACATCACCTAGACACGGTTACGGAGATAGACCTGTAATAATGTAATTTGTATGAACATCACCTAGACACGGTTACGGAGATAGACCTGTAATAATGTAATTTGTATGAACATCACATAGACACGGTTACGGAGATAGACCTGTAATAATGTAATTTGTATGAACATCACCTAGACACGGTTACGGAGATAGACCTGTAATAATGTCATTGGTATGAACATCACCTAGACACGGTTACGGAGATAGACCTGTAATAATGTAATTTGTATGGACATCACCTAGACACGGTTACGGAGATAGACCTGTAATAATGTCATTGGTATGAACATCACCTAGACACGGTTACGGAGATAGACCTGTAATAATGTAATTTGTATGAACATCACCTAGACACGGTTACGGAGATAGACCTGTAATAATGTAATTTGTATGGACATCACCTAGACACGGTTACGGAGATAGACCTGTAATAATGTAATTTGTATGAACATCACCTAGACACGGTTACGGAGATAGACCTGTAATAATGTAATTTGTATGAACATCACCTAGACACGGTTACGGAGATAGACCTGTAATAATGTAATTTGTATGAACATCACCTAGACACGGTTACGGAGATAGACCTGTAATAATGTCATTGGTATGAACATCACCTAGACACGGTTACGGAGATAGACCTGTAATAATGTAATTTGTATGGACATCACCTAGACACGGTTACGGAGATAGACCTGTAATAATGTCATTGGTATGAACATCACCTAGACACGGTTACGGAGATAGACCTGTAATAATGTAATTTGTATGGACATCACCTAGACACGGTTACGGAGATAGACCTGTAATAATGTAATTTGTATGAACATCACCTAGACACGGTTACGGAGATAGACCTGTAATAATGTAATTTGTATGAACATCACCTAGACACGGTTACGGAGATAGACCTGTAATAATGTAATTTGTATGGACATCACCTAGACACGGTTACGGAGATAGACCTGTAATAATGTAATTTGTATGAACATCACCTAGACACGGTTACGGAGATAGACCTGTAATAATGTAATTTGTATGAACATCACCTAGACACGGTTACGGAGATAGACCTGTAATAATGTAATTTGTATGAACATCACCTAGACACGGTTACGGAGATAGACCTGTAATAATGTCATTGGTATGAACATCACCTAGACACGGTTACGGAGATAGACCTGTAATAATGTAATTTGTATGGACATCACCTAGACACGGTTACGGAGATAGACCTGTAATAATGTAATTTGTATGAACATCACCTAGACACGGTTACGGAGATAGACCTGTAATAATGTAATTTGTATGGACATCACCTAGACACGGTTACGGAGATAGACCTGTAATAATGTAATTTGTATGAACATCACCTAGACACGGTTACGGAGATAGACCTGTAATAATGTAATTTGTATGAACATCACCTAGACACGGTTACGGAGATAGACCTGTAATAATGTAATTTGTATGGACATCACCTAGACACGGTTACGGAGATAGACCTGTAATAATGTAATTTGTATGAACATCACCTAGACACGGTTACGGAGATAGACCTGTAATAATGTCATTGGTATGAACATCACCTAGACACGGTTACGGAGATAGACCTGTAATAATGTAATTTGTATGAACATCACCTAGACACGGTTACGGAGATAGACCTGTAATAATGTAATTTGTATGAACATCACCTAGACACGGTTACGGAGATAGACCTGTAATAATGTAATTTGTATGGACATCACCTAGACACGGTTACGGAGATAGACCTGTAATAATTTTACTGGACTTTGCAAAGGACACTGACAGAACAGATAAAGCTAATGTCCCTGACTTCGTGATTAGAGACATCAAAGACAAAATGTTCCTGCGTATTGACATGGCAGTCCCTGCAGACTGCAATGTATCTTTGAGGATCTCCAAAAAACTAGCACCAACTGAATATAAACCTCGGCATGACAGACTGGATTAATATTCACTAGAAAATATGCAACTATATGCAATTGACCGAAGGAAACTGCCAGAAGCTGGTATGAACATCACCCCGACACGGTTAAACAAATAGGACCTGTAACAATTTTATGGGACTTTGCAATACATACAGACAGAACAGAATCAGAATGTGCTTTCTTATTGACATGAAAGTCCTTGTGGATTATAAATGTCATGGGTCCTTACCTATAACTACAGAATAAACTCTTCCTAACACTATGTATACTATGCCTCTCAAGAGAGAAGGTCGAATGGAATCGAGCCGTTTCGAACTCTCTTCCTCTCAGCAGAGAGGAACCCGGACGATGCAGAGTCGTAGTTCACTCCAAACCAGACTGACAGTCATACTAACACCTTCCACATCTTGTATTATTATTTCGTGTAATATACCTTCGTTATTTCTACTCTTGTGTTCGCGTTGTTCTTCCTTGGTCCGAACCTGGACCATAACAGTAATGCATTGTTGAAGATCTTCAAAAACTATAAAAAATACAAGCATCTTGAAGTTGAAATCTCAAGAATTTGGCACATGAGCACATCAATAATTCGCTGCAGTTAGACCTCTTGGATCGATAGGAAAAGGTTCAGATAAACTCATTGAAGTGATTCCTGGTAGAATGCGCCTTTAAGAAATACAAAAAAATGTACTCACAAGTTACAAAGTAATTTATCTATGTAGATTATGTGTCTAATGTTAAGTTTTACTTTTTATTTTTATTTTTTTTTTTACAAAAAATGATCAGTAGATGTAATAAAGCCATTTCTGACCTTAGACCTCTGGTTAGAAGCCGGAAGGAGTTATGTATAAAATATATATAATATATACTCAAGAAAATAATAAAAACAAAATAGATCGGCTGTAAGTGGGTGTGACCAATTGGTTTGACCGTTAGCCTTTCGACCGCGAGACATAGGTTTTAATTTTACTATGGTCGATTCGGCAAGGAGGTGAAGACTCGAAAATATCGTGCACCGCCTTTGAGTAGTAACCCCAAAATATTTCACTAGTTGACCCAAGTCTATATTGAAGCCGTCAATGGCTTTTTTTTCAAAATGACAATCCCGCCAGATTATTCGTCTCGCCTAAAGATTGTAAATAAAGTCCACCCAATATAGTTGCAGTATAAACTATAGGATGGCTCTGTGGACGAAGAAGAGACACAAATGCGCATACTCGGAAATGGGCAGTCAGCCATACCATTTTGCTTGTCAGTTGTCTGATTTTAATCTGTTGCGCATTGTCCATCCCTGTTCATGGGCGTGAGTAGTGGATGATTATCATGGCCAGGTGTCATTTTTTTCTCTTAAGTTTGAAAGCTATGACAGCAAATGCATAAGTCTATAAAAAACTGTCGCGATATCGCGCACATTTATTGTCGGGATTTCAAGTCCGACTGTTTGGGTAGAGGAAAGATAGAAAAATTATAATGGCAACTATTAGTACTTAAAGCGAAACTCAACTAAGAAAGAAAGAAATGATAACGAATTCTCACTTGTTACTGGTGTAATCTCGCGGGGGCAATCGTTTGTGTCAAATTGCAACAGAAAACACTATAATGTTGCCTACAAGTGATTCTCCTTGTAGAAGTAAGGATAGAAGATAGATTTAAGACTCTTATTAACAGTTTCGGTAACACGTCCAGTCAGCTCCGTAAACGGGAGCACGGTCGTAAAGAAGGAAGAAAATCTACAGTTACGGCCCCTTTGGCTAACTATCCTGGCCGTTTATATATCTCTCTTCGAACACATATGAAAATTTTGATTCCCCCTTCAGTCAGAAGGGGGTCGACTGGAACCCATTTCTGTAGGTTTTCTGTGAAGTCGAAATAACATAATGAAAGATATTTTCGTCACAAGATTACAGATTACAATTGAATTATTTCATTTCTCTCCTCTCACTTAAGTGCACATGGTTCCAATATTATTAGGCTGGTGCAAAAATAATATCGTTTTTTGACGTATTTCATAACGTCAAGAAACGATATTATTTTTGCACCAACCTCATATCAATAATACTGATGTGGGCTAAAATCGGGACCACGGAAGGAAAACACGGAACACGGATTAGAGGTAAGAAAGATATATTAAACAAAAAGGTTACAAAGATAGTGTAAGTGTAAGCGGAGCTTACTATGTGCTAGTGTCCAATATTGGTAGTCGTACGCGGCTGATACTACGGTATTAGGACTCTCACTAGGACTCTCACTAGAACTCTCTCTCTCTCTCTCTCTTTCCTCCTCTTCTCTTAGAGTGTTATATCGCATACTTTATATAGTCCTGGAAGAGTCCATGTTGTAGGTATGTTACGGTCTCACAACAAATACATGTGCCCATTTTGACCTTTTCAGTGCGGGTACAATATATTTTATCGAATTTTGGATATTTGGATCCCTGTTTTACTTGATTGGTGTGCAGCTCCCCCACCAAATAATAATACTTACATTCATAGTTGCGTATTTCCTGTCTATGATCTAAAGAGAATTATGGGAAAAATTGGGGATCAAAAGAGGAACATAAATATTAGAATAGAAAATAAAAATACTAGAAAAATAAGGGATGGGAACATTCTATAGTAATTTTTTTTTTAATCTTTTTACAAATTAAAATTTTTTGAAACAAAACAAGTACAGTTGACCACTGATGACAATTCCAGAACAACGTAACAATAAACAATTTTTTCTTATCCTCAGCCAGCCGCAATGATGGGGAAAGCATAACCTCGAACCATCGCCAGTGAGACAAGAGCCACTCCGTTTCGCGAAGTTCGTCCCTTAACCGAGACGCAATCGCGCCAATCCTCTGAAGGAACGCCATCGAACGAGGGCCAATAACCCCTGAAGTCTCCACTGCCGCAGGAGTAAAAAAAAAATCTATCAGCAAGAGAAGAATATTTAATTATTTTTTTTTCATCTCTGCATCCCGGGCGACGGATCCTGGCTCAACCGCGAAACTGATCAAATTACCGACCGAAAATGTATCCGCACAGGTCGCATCCCAAATCAACGACTTCCCCATTTCAAAAGAGAAAAGGGTAATGCCATCCGGCCGCTTTCCCTCACCACGGTCGAGGCCTACGGGTTCGATTTGGGAACAGGAAAAAGAACATTAGAAACATCGACCAAAAACAGAAAAAGAAACGTTAGAATAGGCAACTTTTTATAATGAGAAATGTAACTTTTTTTCTTTTTCGGACTGTTGCCCTCATCTAATATTCACGTCGTTCCAGCCGTTGTATTCTCCGGCCTTCTTCAGGTGATATACGTTGCAATTTCGAACCGAACCTTTCATCTCTTTCACTGGGATAGATTGTTCTAGTTTCACGTGTCATGCCTTTTCTTGATATCGAAGTTTAATTTGGTTTATTTTGTTTTATATCATATCAACCTCAATGACGACATTTTTCTTTTTTAGGTTCATGTTATTAGGATATGCATTCTTTGTAAGAAATCAGTTTATAGATCAGGTTTCATTAATGTATTTTTGTAAAGACGGTTATTTTCTAGAGTTAAATATATTGCTGGTAATATTTTTTTTTTCAAAAATGTTTTGCTGGTACCTTTACAACAAAAATCTATTTTTACATTTTTATAGTGTTTTGATCCCATTTTGGGGGTCAAATCTTTGCCAATAGCTGGGACCCTAACAGCTAATATTCCGGGTCGACCTGAGAATAGTAGCATTTAAGAAGTGGTTCTTGCTGGTAATATTTTTTCCAAAATATATTGCTGGTAATATTTTTTTTTTAGATATTTTTCTGGTACGTTTACTACAAAAATCAATTTTTAAAGCTTTATAGTGTTTTGATTCCATTTTTGGGGTCAACTCTGTGCCAATAGCTAGGGCCCTAACAGCTAGTATTCTGGGTCGACATGAGAACAGTAGCATTTAAGAAGTGGTTCCAGGCTCCTCAAAACCTCCTGATCAGAGGCCTTGCTGCCAGATGTAGTTTATCGTCATAACCAGGACAACTGGATATCTCAGTTTCAGTTATTTCCCTTTAGTAATTTAACCTTCAAAGTTTTCGTTCTCTCTGTATCTCTACACATTCACATTTGTTAAGACACTGAACCTAATGCTTTTATCCACTGGGCCATGAACAGATTCAGAAAAGGCAACATTAGCGATCAAATATATCAAAGAAAATCAAAAAAATAAATGAAAAAATGGAGACATTTTACATCAAAATAGAAATATTTGAAACATTAGATAATCGAATACGAAAATAAAAGAGACATTTAAACATGAATTAGTCAGAATAGGAAAAGAAATATAAGAAATCTTACGAATCAAAACATCACAGGAACCATTAGAGATCAGAACAATATGAGAAACATTTTAGCTGAAAATGGGAAAAGAAATATTAGAAAATACGAAAATGAAAGAAACATGCGAAATATTAGCGATCAGCGAAGGAAAAAACATTCGAAAAATCTGAGATCAGAATAGGAAAGAAACATTCGAATTATTAGAGATCAGAATAGGAAAGAAACATTCGAAACATTAGAGACCAGAAAAGGGAAAAAGCATTCGAAATATTAGAGATCAGAATAGGAAACGAAACATTCGAAACATTAGAGATCAGAATAATAAAACGAAATATTCGAAACATCTGAGATCAGAATAGAAAACGAAACATTCGAAATATTAGGTATCAGAATAGGAAACGAAACATTCCAAACATCTGAGATAAGACTAGGAAAAGAAACATTCGAAACATTAGAGATCAGAATAGAAAACGAAACATTCGAAACATTAGAAATCAGAATAAGGGAAAAAAACATTCGAAATATTAGGGATCAGAATAGGAAACGAAACATTCGAAACATCTGAGATTAGACTAGAAAAAGAAACATTTGAAATCAGAATAGGGAACAAAACCTTCTAAACATTATGGATCAGAATAGGGAACGAAACATTCGAAATATCAGAGATCAGTCTAGGAAAAAACATTCGAAATATTAGAGATCAGAATAGGAAACGAACCATTGGAAACAATAGAGATCAGAATAGAAAACGAAACATTAGAGATCAGAATAGGAAACGAAACATTCGAAACATCTGAGATCAGACTAGGAAAAGAAACATTCGAAACATTAGAGATCAGAATAGGAAACGAAACATTCGAAAAAACTGACATCAGAATAGGGAAAAAACATTCGAAATATTAGAGATCAGAATAGGAAAGAAACATTCGAAACATTAGAGACCAGAAAAGGGAAAAAGCATTCGAAATATTAGAGATCAGAATAGGAAACGAAACATTCGAAACATTAGAGATCAGAATAATAAAACGAAATATTCGAAACATCTGAGATCAGAATAGAAAACGAAACATTCGAAACATTAGGTATCAGAATAGGAAACGAAACATTCCAAACATCTGAGATAAGACTAGGAAAAGAAACATTCGAAACAATAGAGATCAGAATAGAAAACGAAACATTCGAAACATTAGAGATCATAATAGGAAACGAAACATTCGAAACATCTGAGATCAGACTAGGAAAAGAAACATTCGAAACATTAGAGATCAGAATAGGAAACGAAACATTCGAAAAAACTGACATCAGAATAGGGAAAAAACATTCGAAATATTAGAGATCAGAATAGGAAAGAAACATTCGAAACATTAGAGACCAGAAAAGGGAAAAAGCATTCGAAATATTAGAGATCAGAATAGGAAACGAAACATTCGAAACATTAGAGATCAGAATAATAAAACGAAATATTCGAAACATCTGAGATCAGAATAGAAAACGAAACATTCGAAACATTAGGTATCAGAATAGGAAACGAAACATTCCAAACATCTGAGATAAGACTAGGAAAAGAAACATTCGAAACAATAGAGATCAGAATAGAAAACGAAACATTCGAAACATTAGAGATCATAATAGGAAACGAAACATTCGAAACATCTGAGATCAGACTAGGAAAAGAAACATTCGAAACATTAGAGATCAGAATAGAAAACGAAACATTCGAAAAAACTGAGATCAGAATAGGGAAAAAACATTCAAAATATTAGAGATCAGAATAGGAAAGAAACATTCGAAACATTAGAGACCAGAAAAGGGAAAAAGCATTCGAAATATTAGAGATCAGAATAGGAAACGAAACATTCGAAACATTAGAGATCAGAATAATAAAACGAAATATTCGAAACATCTGAGATCAGAATAGAAAACGAAACATTCGAAACATTAGGTATCAGAATAGGAAACGAAACATTCCAAACATCTGAGATAAGACTAGGAAAAGAAACATTCGAAACATTAGAGACCAGAAAAGGGAAAAAGCATTCGAAATATTAGAGATCAGAATAGGAAACGAAACATTCGAAACATTAGAGATCAAAATAATAAAACGAAATATTCGAAACATCTGAGATCAAAATAGAAAACGAAACATTCGAAACATTAGGTATCAGAATAGGAAACGAAACATTCCAAACATCTGAGATAAGACTAGGAAAAGAAACATTCGAAACATTAGAGATCAGAATAGAAAACGAAACATTCGAAACATTAGAAATTAGAAAAAGGGAAAAAAACATTCGAAATATTAGGGATCAGAATAGGAAACGAAACATTCGAAACATCTGAGAAAAAGAAACAGAAACATTTGAAATATTAGAGATCAGAATAGGGAACAAAACCTTCTAAACATTATGGATCAGAATAGGAACGAAACATTCGAAATATCAGAGATCAGTCTAGGAAAAACATTCGAAATATTAGAGATCAGAATAGGAAACGAAGCAATGGAAACAATAGAGATCAGAATAGAAAACGAAACATTCGAAACATTAGAGATCAGAATAGGATACGAAACATTCGAAAAAACTGAGATCAGAATAGGGAAAAAACATTCGAAATATTAGAGATCAAAATAGGGAACAAAACCTTCGAAACATTAGAGATCAGAATAATAAAAAGAAATATTCGAAACATTCGAAACATTAAGGATCAGAATAGGAAACGAAACATTCTAAACATCTGCGATAAGACTAGGAAAAGAAACATTCGAAAAATTAGAGATCAGACTAGGAAAAGAAACATTCGAAACTATAGATATGAGAATAGAAAACTAAACATTCGAAACATTAGAGATCGGAATAGGAAACGAAACATTCAAAACATTCGAAACATTAAGGATCAGAATAGGAAACGAAACATTCTAAACATCTGAGATAAGACCAGGAAAAGAAACATTCGAAACATTAGAGATCGGAAAAGGAAACGAAACATTCGAAACATTAGAGATCAGAATAGGAAACGAAACATTCGAAACATTAGAGATCGGAATAGGGAAAAAAACATTCGAAATATTAGGGATCAGAATAGGAAAGAAACATTCGAAACATCTGAGATTAGACTAGAAAAAGAAACATTTGAAATCAGAATAGGGAACAAAACCTTCTAAACATTATGGATCAGAATAGGGAACGAAACATTCGAAATATCAGAGATCAGTCTAGGAAAAAACATTCGAAATATTAGAGATCAGAATAGGAAACGAACCATTGGAAACAATAGAGATCAGAATAGAAAACGAAACATTAGAGATCAGAATAGGAAACGAAACATTCGAAACATCTGAGATCAGACTAGGAAAAGAAACATTCGAAACATTAGAGATCAGAATAGGAAACGAAACATTCGAAAAAACTGACATCAGAATAGGGAAAAAACATTCGAAATATTAGAGATCAGAATAGGAAAGAAACATTCGAAACATTAGAGACCAGAAAAGGGAAAAAGCATTCGAAATATTAGAGATCAGAATAGGAAACGAAACATTCGAAACATTAGAGATCAGAATAATAAAACGAAATATTCGAAACATCTGAGATAAGACCAGGAAAAGAAACATTCGAAACATTAGAGATCGGAAAAGGAAACGAAACATTCGAAACATTAGAGATCAGAATAGGAAACGAAACATTCGAAACATTAGAGATCGGAATAGGGAAAAAAACATTCGAAATATTAGAGATCAGAATAGGAAAGAAACATTCGAAACATTAGAGATCAGAATAATAAAACGAAATATTCGAAACATCTCAGATCAGACTAGGAAAAGAAATATTCGAAACATTAGAGATCAGAATAGGAAACTAAACATTCGAAAAATCTGAGATCAGACTAGGAAAAGAAACGTTCGAAACATTAGTGATCAGAATAGGAAACGAAACATTCGAAACATTAGAGATCAGAATAGGAAACTAAACATTCGAAAAATCTGAGATCAGACAAGAAAAAAAAAACATTCGAAAAGGAAACAAAACATTCGAAACATTAGAGATCAGAATAAGGAAAAAAACATTCGAAACATTAGGGATCAGAATAGGAAACGAAACATTCGAAAAAACTGAGATCAGAATAATAAAGCGAAACATTCGAAACATCTGAGATTAGACTAGAAAAAGAAACATTCGAAATATTAGAGATCAAAATAGGGAACAAAACCTTCGAAACATTAGGGATCAGAATCGGAAACGAAAAATTCGAAACATTAGAAATCAGAATAAGAAACGAAACATTCTACACATTACAGATCAGAATAGGGAACGAAACATTCGAAACTATAGAGATCAGAATAGAAAACGAAATATTCGAAAAATCTGAGATCAGACAAGAAAAAAAAACATTCGAAAAGGAAACAAAACATTCGAAACATTAGAGATCAGAATAGGAAACGAAACATTCGAAACATTAGAGATCAGAATAAGGAAAAAAACATTCGAAACATTAGGGATCAGAATAGGAAACGAAACATTCGAAAAAACTGAGATCAGAATAATAAAGTGAAACATTCGAAACATCTGAGATTAGACTAGAAAAAGAAACATTCGAAATATTAGAGATCAAAATAGGGAACAAAACTTTCGAAACATTAGGGATCAGAATAGGTACCGAAACATTCGACAAAACTGAGATCAGAATAGGAAAAAACATTCGAAATATTAGAGATCAGAATAGGAAACGAAACATTCGAAACATTAGAGATCAGAATAAGAAACGAAGCATTCGACACATTACAGATCAGAATAGGGAACGAAACATTCGAAACTATAGAGATCAGAATAGAAAACGAAACATTCGAAACATTCGAAACATTAGAGATCAGAATAGGAAACGAAACATTAAGGATCAGAATAGGAAACGAAACATTCTAAACATCTGAGATAAGACTAGGAAAAGAAACATTCCAAACATTAGAGATCAGAATAGGAAACGAAACATTCGAAACAGCTGAAATCAGACAAGGAAAAAAAAAACATTCGAAACATTAGAGATCAGAAAAGGAAACAAAACATTCGAACCATTAGAGGTCAGAATAGGTAACGAAACATTCGAAACATTAGAGATCAGAATAATAAAACGAAATATTCGAAACATCTGAGATCAGACTAGGAAAAGAAACATTCGAAACATTAGAGATCAGAATAGGGAACAAAACTTTCGAAACATTAGGGATCAGAATAAGGAACGAAACATTCGAAATATCAGAGATCAGTCTAGGAAAAACATTCGAAATATTAGAGATCAGAATAGGAAACGAAGCATTGGAAACAATAGAGATTAGAATAGAAAACGAAACATTCGAAACATTAGAGATCAGAATAGAAAACGAAATATTCGAAATATTACAGATCAGAATAGAAAACGAAACATTCGAAACATTAGAGATCAGAATAGAAAACGAAACATTAGCGACCTAAACAGGGAAGGAATCATTAGAAACTTTAGAAATCAGAAGAAAAAAAAGAAATATTAAAATCATGAGAAATCAGAAAAGAAATTTAAACAAATCACTATGTAATCCTCAAGTGCCTTGCTGTCACTTGATATTCCTTTGATAATCCCATAATACTCCTGGTATTAAGATGCACAAATTCCTCATAATTCATGGTCCATACAGTTCATTTTCGGATGTTAATTATTATTGTTGCTTTTTTTTTTTTTTTTTTTTCATCAGTGCTTTTATTTCTCTTTTAATCTTGTTCTTTATTTCATTTTCGATATTATCAATTTACTGGTTAGTAATATTTTACGATAATTTCTTTTTTATTTTATTTTTTAAATAGTTACTAGAATTCTTTTCACTTTTGTTTTTTTTTTTTTGTTTTTGTTTTTTTTGCTATATTTTTTATTATTATCATTATTATTATTATTATTATTATTATTATTAACATTAAGACTGCATATGGCTTCGCGTTCGTCATTCCCGCTTCGTTTTTCGTTTCGTTTCCCAATTCCAGCTTTGTCCGATCTTTATCGCCTGGAAGCATTGATTTGCTTCCCATGATTTTGCTTTTGGCTGCGTAAACCATTTTTCATTTAAAAAACAAAAAGTTAATAAAAAAAAAATTAAAACCCATCAAAAAACTCCCAAATTAAAGATTGAAATATTGTTTGCGATTCGGTGAATTTTGTTTTAAGAATAACAAGCAAAGTCCCTTCAATTACATAAAAAGAAAAGAATGCAAGAAATTTGGGAAAAAAACGCCTAAAAAAAAAGATAAATTCATATTTCTTGTTAACCTGAGATTGAGAAAAAGACAAAACGAAAAAAAAAATAAAAAACCTTGCCTGAGGGACATTTTAAGACGCAATGTTTTGTATATTGTGATGATGTTAATTTTTGTGGTAGCAATTTGTTTGCTTTTTTACTTGTTTTTGTTTTATCGACTGTCAAAATCAAATTTAGGGTACAAATGTAAAAAATGCAGAAAGTGTTCAACAAGAAATAAAAGAAACTAAAAACAATGATAAAATCGCTGACCGTGCAACAAAAGTTCATAAATCCTAATATGGTCGCAGAAACAATTATATGGTAAATACAGAGAACAAGAAAAAGACATTTGAAAGAAAATACGAGATTCGTCAAAAATCTAAACCGACTGAAATCATTAAATTGAATAATCTGGTCAAATTGCGAAATAAAATAATAATATACTGAAATGAATAACAAAGTAGGAAAACATTAACAATTATAACAATAAATTAAACACGTTGGAGTTAAAGTATAACGCATAAAACTGGAATATATCGAACTGGTTCATAAATCTTGATATTCACTTACGCGCAAATACTGTTAGGAAAGGAATGAATCTATCTCCTCTTGCCTCCCATATTTCGGTTAATTAGTAAGGCTTCTATCTGGAAAAATCATTGTCATTATAAAAAAAATTAATTCAATATTCACTTGTAAAATATAAAACAACAAAGGGTTGATAAGACGTAAAAAATCAATCAATCAGAAATCGTATGCCCGTAGGTGTGATTGTGTGTAAATTTCTCTTTTTGAGTAATTTCGCGCCTTCTTATCATCTCTCAGTTGCGTCTCTGTCTTTGGACAGAGTGCGCTCAGGGGCTTCTCTGTCAAAGGACAGAGGGGCAACTGAAGAAAATAATACTGAAGAGATGCCCAGCCTTGGGGAACAGCTGCCCGAGGCCGCGCCTTCCCATTGCACAAGAGGGGGGATTGATGCTCGCACTGAGGCCAGCGCAACCGACGGTTGTGGGGGTTGAAGTGAATTTTTGTTCCTGTCCCGGTCGTACGCGCTCGGGCCCCCACCTAAAAATAGACCTTGTGTCACATCTCGTCCTAGTGGAGGGATAGAGTAAATACCATGATTGTGTGAGGAAGCTAATCGTCTTGAATAAGGAAAATTACCTGAATAAAACTATACATTATCGTAGGTAAAGAAGAATGAAAACGTATCACGAATCGGAATTGCCCTCAGAAGGAGCAAAATAATTTTTAATTAAATAAAATTAGTTCACCGAATATAAGGCTAAAGAGCCACTCAAGGTAGAGGATTACCGACTGCGGCAAATGGTATGGCTGTAAAAAGAGAAAGTACAGTGAAGATTATGGGACTAGGAAGGATATATAACGACTGACTGAACTTGAAAAGGTTGATTGTAGTAGTTATGGAAGCATCCAATTGGGTGTTTGTTTTACAAAGTCACGGTTCTTAGGACGAAGTTGTCTGAATGGAACTTTCTTTTTGTCTGTGTGGACCTTTCTTTTTTGTCTGTGTGGAACTTTCTTTTTTGTCTGTGTGGAACTTTCTTTTTGTCTGTGTGGACCTTTCTTTTTTGTCTGAATGGAACTTTCTTTTTTGTCTGTGTGGACCTTTCTTTTTTGTCTGTGTGGAACTTTCTTTTTTGTCTGTGTGGAACTTTCTTAGAAACGTAAGGCAAAGAAAATGAGGGCATTCGATGACCCTGTGGCTGTAGAGTGGTGACTCTTACCTTTAAAGGTCTGACATGGCGTAGCGAAAATGAAATAGAGAATATGCATTGGTATATGTGTTTTAAAAGGAGATAAATTACTAGATCACTATAGGAAGACAAAAATTAGAAGAACTGCAAAGGTAGGTATAAATATTGATTCGTTTTTACTACTTATCAACCCTTTCTCGGTTATTTAAAGCCAGAAAATATTTTAGATTGTAAGAATTTATTTTGGAAGATAATAATGGTTTAGTGATACAAGTTTTACTAATTAATTTATAGAGGAGAGAGAAGAAGCGGATTCATATTTTTCTCATGGGTATTTTTTGCGTAAGTGAATATAACGAACCCAAATGGAATTGGAACTCCGCTCTCCGATTAACAATTTCGAGACACTGTCCATTACACCAATCGCACATCCAAGCTTACAGTACCTGGTACTCGCAAACAGTCCTAGATACTGACGAGGCTCGACATTGCTTAACTTTAGTGATCGTACGGGAACAGGTGTTTGCAAGTGATGTGGTCGTAAGCCTAGACAGAAATAATATAAGGACCAATCTGACAGTTAATTTATTGCAAATGATACAAGAACTTGAAAAGGATGTATCATTTCTGACAATGTGTTATCGCTTTAGACTTCAAGTGGATAATAGGGTCACAGCTTCACTACACCAAGGCTTTGCTGATGTGGTTTTTGACATGAGTCGTTTTTTACGGGGTAGAGTTACTAGCCCCACGCCCAAACGGTTTTAGATTCAGAATCTAAGTCGACAAGAGCTAGAGACTTAATTCTACACTCTTCTTAATCGCTATCAGGGGTGACGTGGGAGAGAAGAGATGGATTCATACGTTTCGAAGTGTATTTGTGCGAAAATGAATGTAACCGATGCGCTTGATAGTCGACTGGCCAATTAGTGTACAGAGAGCTGCTACGCTACATACACTGTAATAGCAACCAGTAAGTTCAGTAGAAGATAGTAATAATAATAATAATAATAATAATAATAATAATAATAATAATAATAATCCTTATTATAATTCTGCTTGTCACCCCTTTCGTTCGTTAGTTCCTTAGTTAGTTCGCACGACCGTTACGCCCTGCTAATACCTCATAAATAATAGACTACTGCGTTTTAACTGCGTGAAAACACGGATATTACATATAGACGCTACTTGGTTTCACTGAAAGAAAGAAAGAAACAAACAAACAAACAAAGAGTCGAAAATAGAAGGGATTAATGTCTCCTGCCAATACCTCATAAATAATGGACTACAGCGTTTTAACCGCGTGAAAACACGGAAATTACATATAGACGCTACTTGGTTTCACTCAAAGAAAGAAAGAAAAAAGAATACTGCTAATACCTCATAAATAATGATCAGAAGACAAAAGATATATCAAAGATGCTACTTGCTTTCAGTGGGAACATGAAAGAAATAGGAAAAGACAGAAGTCTTTAACGTCTGTTTCAGGGAACTGGAAAAATTAATCAGTTTCAAATCTTATCATTTGTACCGTTTTACTTCTCAACATGACCCCCAGCATTCACATTTATGATTGCTATTGCAATATTTTGTTAAAGTTGTTAAGATCAAATATTTACCGATACGATAGGGTAATTTCTGTGCATATACTATTGTCATAGAACTTATCACTAGCTTATTCAATCATTAACGTAAGAATTAAGATTCATCATATTATTAAAATAGGAAAACCGTGAAATTTTCACGGGAATTTCTAGTGTAAATAATTCCTAGAAATAGTCTGTGCGATTCTTTATTCGACCATTGATTTTCAAAAAGTCAAAGTCTGTTTGTCTTTTATAAATCAACTGGAACATTCCACTTAGTAGATTGGTGATAAATCTTCTTACACAATAACTATGCTTCATTTTTTAGGTATTATCTACCAGTGAGCAAATTTTATTTACTAATTAAGTCGCTACATTTACGCGAAAATAGTCCTAAGTATGACGATAAACTAGATCAGGTAGCAAGGCCTCTGATCGAAAAATTGGAGGTTTTAAGGGTCGTGGAACCACCCCTTAACTGCTGTTGTTCCCAGGTCCACTCTGACCCGCAGTGATAGCCCCTGTTAGGGTTTCAAATATGAGTAAATAATGAACACCCAAACAAAAATCAACAGTACATTTTTAATAATAAAATGAGCAACAATACATTTTATAGAAAAATGACAATAAATGCAATATATATATATATATATATATATATATATATATATATATATATATATATATATATATATATATAAAATACATTTTAGTAAAATTACCAACAATAAATTTTATAATCTACAAACTATATATTTAAAAAATACCTTTACCCTAAAAGTATAAAACTATTTACAAAATAGGTGAAAGCATATAATTACGTAGAAAATATTTAAAGCTCAGCATTAAATAACCCATAGAGGTTCATATGCCGCTAAACAAATTCAAACAACCAACAATACCTACTTATAGTAAAATTACCGAAAATACATATTTAAAGCTTGCCCCCCTCTTTCATTAATTGGTTCCTTAGTTACTTTAAGAAATAAAGAGGTACAAATGAAAAGATTTGAAACTGACAATTTTTTTCCAGTTCACTGAAACAGACGCTTAACACTTCTAACTTCCACTCTTTCTGTCTTTCTTTTTCGAAACCAAGTAACGTCTATATGTACTTTCCGTGTTTTCACGCGGTTTAAACGGAAAGGCCATTTTATCTGTTGTTGAAGGCATACATTTACGTTTAAAATATATTTAGTTGAAACCATAAAATTGCGTTCAAAATATGTAGATTTCGACATTAAATAACCCACAGAGGTTGATATGCCGTTAAACAAAATGAACCAACTTACGCAAAAAAAAAGAGATGTGCATCTACATGAAAAGGAAATTAGTATGACGCATGCGCAAGTCTACAGTTGATTTCTGAAGATATTCATCATGGAGTTGTTCTTTTATTAAAGAACATTCACATTTCTCTTTTGACTAGTGTTTTTTTTTTCTTTTTTTTTTCTTTTGTATGAGAAGAGTGAAGTGGATACACTTCTTTTGGCTGTATTTCGAGCAACTTTCACCAATTAATGAAATCAAAGCGGATAAGATCTCCAAATTCTTTGAAGATCGCTGTCCGGAATTAAAAGTAAAAGACGATATCATTTCAAATTTTATCATATGATAGAAAAGAAGAAAAAACAGTTGAAAAAAAAATCAATAATTACACTCGTCAACCTCTGTCTCTGTCTATCTGTCTCTCTCTCTCTCTTTCCTCAGTCACCCATTTTCACTGTCTCTCTCTCTCTCTTTCTTTTTTCCCTCTTCTCTCTCTCTCTCTTTCTCTCTCTATCACTGTATCTCTCTTTCTCTTTCTCTATGCCTGTTTTTCTCTCTCTTTATCTCTCTCTTACTGTCTTTCTCTCTTACTCTCTCTATTTTTCTCTCTATCTTTCTCTCTCTGGTTCTCTCTCTCTCTCTCTCATTATCTCTTCCTCCTCTTTTTTTCTCTCTCTCTCATTCTCTCTCTCGTTCTCTCTCTCTTTCTCTCTCCCGTTCTCTCTCTAAGTCAAATATCTCACTATTCTATTCACACGTGCCATGGCCCTCGCTTAGAATCAACTGAAATATTAATGCTAACAGTAATATTAGCCGTTTCCCTACAAGGAAATATTTGGCAATAACCAAGCTGCCATTTTGGATGAAATTTATAACTTGCAAAATATTTTTTATTACCTTTTAATCTTACTTTCTCTATAAATAATTTCTAATTAGAATTATAAGATTTGAAATTTTACTTATCTGGATTTAATCTCAATTTAAATTAATCATTTAGATTTAAATTTAAATATGTTGCCCCTTAACCATTGGTCATGATGTTTAAAATATTAAAATTAAAAATATTTTTTGAAATTTTAAACACTTAATTCGCCACCTAACGTTAACTGTAAAATTTAAGTAAAAATTTAAATATGTATAAATATGGATGTGTGTGGAGATATGTAAATGTATATGTAAGTATTTGTATATGTATATGCATATATACCGGTGTGTATCGATACATGTGTATGTGGTTATATGTGTAATTGCAAAGGTACATGAATGTATGTGTATGTGTTTTTTACATAAATATGTATGTGGTGTATGTATGGAAAAACAGTAATTTTTTTTACTATGACCTTCAAATCTTACTCCATCTTGATTTAAAACCTAAATTTTAATTAAGAAATATTACTCATCTAAAATAGCTACAAATTAAATTCATGAATTAGACTCAAACTGATAAAGATTTTACCTTAAAAGTCATACACAATATTAAAATATTACTATTAGTAAATTTTTTTTTATTTTTTTATTATTGTTGTTTATTAATATCGTATTCAACTTATATTAAATTCCTAACTTATTTTTAGAGAAGTTGAATATTTAAATTGCTAACAAGCATTAAATTAATTTCTTTGTGGAGTTTTTTAAACATTTAAATTACTATCAAACGTTAAAATCTATTTTTATCTAAATTGCTAAAGCTATACTACCCCTCTTCTTCTTCTTCTTCTTCTTCTTCTTCCAAAAACCCTAAGTAAATCTCTTTTCTCTTTATTTCCCCTTTTTTACTTTTTCCCTTTTTTTCCTGTCCCCATATCCTTTCCGTTGAGTTGACCAATTAAATAGATCAATGTCTGATCGTTACCTTCTCCTTCCTCAATATTAAGTATTATAATAAAAAGAAATATAAAAATGAATTTTAAAACTCTCCCTTCCCTCTCTAAACTCGACCATGTCTCTCACACCATTTCTCACCGCCCTCTATGTCAACTTATATAAGCTTAATACTTCCCGTCAAAAGAGTAAATTTTAATTTCATTTTTCGTTTCACTTTTTGAAAGTGATGCCTGAAGATCCAGGGAAAAATAAAGATCCCTGGTGAAATAAATTATTACAATGGAGCCTTAAAGTGGTATGTTTTTCTTTATATTAAAATACATACATACATACATATATATATATATATATATATATATATATTGAGAAAACTTACCTCTATGCTAGCATATTTTCTACCAGAAAATAAACCAAATTATCCTATATTAATTACAATTGCATTAATTAGGATTAATAATATTATTAATAATATTATTAACCTACCTTATTTTATTTTTTCCGACTTTGCTGGTAATCTTTAATACATTATGTATTAACTATAAATTATATTGATGTGTGTTTTTCGAGTGTCACCGTGATATGCTCTTATATGATAACTCACTCTTCCTTCTTCTTCCCCCTCCCTTGCTTAATTCTTTCTTTCTCCTCCCTCCTTTTCCCCTCCTCTGTTTTACAATTTGTCTTCTTTTTTCTTCTTCTCTGTTCCTGTTTAAAAATTATTCTAGTGGTCAAATTGTCTGTCCACTTAACTGATTACAGTTGTTCCTAAGTAAATTATTAAAGATGGTTTAAAAACAACCTTAGCCAAATTTACATTAACAAGATGGACCTTTCTATAATTCTCCCACCACCTCTGTCACTTTATATCAATCTAAAACTATCCCTCAAAAAGTTGTATTAAAAATAAAAGAAACTTTTGTAACTTTTGTAACTAGAGATGTAACCTGATGAACCAGAAAAAATATATTTTCTGGGGAAATAAATTATAGTCATGGAACCTTAAGGTTGTCTCTTTCTTAATTATTTAATTAATATATATATATATATATATATATATATATATATATATATATATATATATATATATATATATATATATAAGAACGTTCGCTTTCTGACCATGAAACCCGGGTTCGAATCTCATCATGGTCGATTTGTCAGGATACTTCTTGATGTTATCGGTCTGGAGTGGGGAAAGTGCCTGAAAACCAAGCCTTGTGAGTGAAACTCTTTGGGTCGTCGATAACTGTGCTAGCACGAAGTGGCAAGTCATTGTGACCGAGGGTTTTAGGGTGCTGGTGTTGTTCAGATTATTGATCATTCTAGATAACACATTCTATCCCAGAAAGTAAGGTATAGTTGCAATATAAACCACAGGTTGACTCTGTGGGTATTGAACAAACACAAATGTACCTGATCGAGAGTCTGCAATAGGTATTGGATAGCCACCCTAGTAGACGCGTATCCTCGAATACCAATGGCCAGCTTTTATTATTATTATTATTATTATTATTATTACTTATACATCTAGACACACATACAATCCAATATTATTGTACTCGATTAATTTATAAGTACATCAGATATATAGTCCTGACCTATTATTTTTTTTATATATTTTATGTAAAAACAGGGAGTTATCCCCCTTGATATATTGTTTACCTTTTAGTCTAAATTTAAATTTAAATATTTTAAAAATATTTATATATATTTGTTAATTCCTCGACTTCCGAACTTAAGAATTTGAATGATATAAATTATTAACAGTTAATTCTAATATTTCAAGCAACAACAATTAAATAAACAAGTTTTAACACACAATTTTCAATCTTCACCACGAGTACACGAACTCTATATCGGTCAGAAGATATTTGCACTTGAAAATTGCTAGATCATCATGAAAGTCCGAGTGGGTTATCGACGTTGGATATTATGTATATTCACTAATATATATATATATATATATATATATATATATATATATATATATATATATATATATATATATATCCCGAAGAGCTAAGTAAAGTACCAGGTTGAGAAGTGGCGCGCGCTAGCTGCCCTTGAAAGGAGTCTCTCTGAGATTTGGTTAACAATCCTTTTATTGTTGGTTTCACGTTTAAAAGACTTCAGATGGGAAGGAAAACTCATTAACCTGGCCATTATATTGCATGTGTCTACCGAGAGACGTCTACTGGCTGGTATTGACTGTGTTCCGAAGAGGCTAAAACTCCGCGATAATAACACATGAGGACTGTTGTTCGGAGTTTCCGTGGCAAGTCTTTTGCACTGTAACTTTTCTATCGACAGATCCAAAAGGTGTGGATGGTCCAAACACAAGCTTTCACCACGTGAAACAAATCATTGTGTTGATTTTTTGACAACTACGCCTAATTAGTTCCACACATATCCGAATAATGCGAAAAACTCCACGAAAGAACATCAACTTAATTTTGGCACTTGGAATGTACGAACTCTCCAGGAGATCAACTCAGTACCAGAGAGAAAAACATATATATATATATATATATATATATATATATATATATATATATATATATATATATAATGTATTAAATCCACCAAATATATTTAATAACATTTCTATTTATACGTTATTTTTTATAGATAAAACGTATTTGTGTAAATGCTCCACATTTTGAACATTATTAATTACATTTACTGGTCTGAATATTCGATAAATATCGTAGAAAATATGCGTCCTTTGCTAGAAATTGAATCTTTATGCAATACGGAAACCGTCATTTGGTATGACGTGCTTCTAAGCGATTCAACCATAAACGACCTTCCGTTTAGTAAAGATCAAAATCTAACATTTATTCAAATAAGTTGTATCCTTAAAAACAACGTCAAAATAGAAAATATATTACACACACACAGATATATATATATATATATATATATATATATATATATATATATATATATATATATATATTAGGTTGGTGCAAGAATAATGATGTAATAATGTCGTTTTCTGATGTTAAAAAATACGTCAAAAAACGACATTATTACTTCATTATTTTTGCACCAACCTAATATATATATATATATATATATATATATATATATATATATATATATATATATATATATATATATATATAATCTCTGATTGATGCCAAATCGGATGTACTGTGATACAGCAAAACAGGCTTGTATGTGGATAACTATATATATATATATATATATATATATATATATATATATATATTAATTTAAATAATAATCCAGAGAGCCCAATGTAAATCCAGAGCAAATAATTTAAATAATTTAATAATTAACAATTTTGCTCTGGATTTACATTGAACTCTCTAGATTTTATCCTCCTTGTGTCTACCCATATGGATTACCTAGGTTTCCATAAACTAAATATATATATATATATATATATATATATATATATATATATATATATATATATATATATTGGTCATTATTCATCAATCTCTTCGATCGTTAGTCAAAGTGGAGAGGCCGGATTCAAACGAATAAATCGATAATATTCTCTATCGCTTTTGTGCAGATCAGCCGGGATGGAGGAAAGAGATAATGTTTACTGAACTCGGCACTGCTTACATATGGACGTGTAATTTTTCAGGAATCTATTGATTTCTACTACTCAAAAGAACATTCTCTTTATCAAGTCACTTGAAGGCGTAGGCCGGTAGACATAATTTACACTACTTATCAAACAGGCACATTTGAAGTAGCCGGAAATACTGACGTGTCACGTAACTAACGTGCTGTCTTGTGACTGTATATCTAAGGGGAAATAATCGTGCAATGTTGCCAGTGTAATTATATTATTTTATATACGTGGGTATTTGCAATGGATGGACATTTTTTATTTACCCATGTTTGCTTGTGAACGTTACAAAACATCTATGTGGAAACAATGAGACAAAATGGACAACCGATAACGACAAAGACTTTCATCTCTTTATGGTAGACGTATATAATATGGTAGACTAATTAATATAAGAATGAGAGAGATACATCCGTGTGTAAGAAAAGTGCGTTGACATTTTGTAGAAGAGGCAATAAATATCCGTATCTATTGCTGCAACTATAATTTTTTTGTTTCGTATTAAGACCATTAACGTCTGCTAGATTTGAAATTAACTCGGTCCGAGCAAATCTCTAGATATTTCTCTTCCTTTGTTCATATATCGCATTTTGCTACTATTTTTTGTTTGCGATAATCGGTGATAATATTAGGTTGGTGCAAAAATAATAACGTAATAATGTCGTTTTTGGACGTTAAAAATAGGTCAAAAAACGACATTATTACGTCATTGTTTTTGCACCAACCTAATATACATGAGGGTCTGAAGTTTAGTCTAAAGTATTGTGAGATCAGTACACTTTCAATGCATTTTATTCAAAGTGAATTCTTTTCTGTGCTAATCAGGCTGACATTTATTAGGCCGAAGTCCCAGACATCCACACACAGACATACACAACACAGAGAGATACACAGACATATATATGTGTGTCGATGTGTGTATGTGTGTGTGTTTAGGCAACAAATTTTATTTTAGGCACGTTTGATTTAATAAATTAGAGATATTAAATAAAAGCGATTTTTATAGTTATAGCACATTTCTCACATTGCCATACACAAAGGGTTATCCATTAGTATGAACGGATTTTATAAAAAAATAAGTAGACATAATGTCTGTAATTTATTTAATCAGGCTCACACACACACACACACACATATATATATATATATATATATATATATATATATATATATATATATATATATATATATATATTAGGTTGCTACATAAATTCGTTTGTTTTTTCATAATTGATTTAATATCTATTATTTATTAATAGTTCTGATGAATCATTCAATAATTTATTCTTCTTCATTGTTTACAACATCCTGCTAACGATCCACTAACTATTCAATGCATCGACGATAGAAATCATTTGGTTTTGACTCGATAAATTCATCAATACAAGTTTTAAGATCAACATCGTTGTTGAATGAAGCACCCCACAAACTGTTAAAAAGCGACTGAAAATGTTGTAGGCAGAAGAGGCTAAATCAGGAGAATATGTTTTAAATGTCCTAACCGAGCTTTTTAATTGCATGTTTGGTCGGGTTACCGACTTAGAGGCAGGCATTGTCATAGGGAATAATCACACTGTGTCATTGGTCAGGTTTTTAAAGCCGAATTGCCTCTTCAAGCCTGTTCATTTATTCATCTCATTACAGATAAAATGTCTCGAGCAGCCTGGTGACCTTGATTAAAAACAAAGAGAAAAGATAATCGAACATGATTGTCTGAAAAGCGTGACTAATCGGAAATTAGATTTCACTAACTTTAGACAAAAGTTTAACAGGACGATCGTAGTTTCTAAGTATCCAAAAATGCTACAAAAGTTTTTTCTTCGCGATCATTTGCAGAACATCTGAAAAAACGAACAAATATATGCAACCCCCTATTATATATATATATATATATATATATATATATATATATATATATATATATATATAATGCATAAATGTTAATGAATTGCTATACTACCTATTCTATGGTAATGGACTCTTCCAGAGACAATAAGTAGCAGTAGCGATCGCCAGTTCGGTGGCGTCTCGCGGTCTTTGACTGCGGACGCCTTCTGTCCAACTCTCTGCGTTTGCAGAGAGGAACCCGGACGAGGCTTTGCCGAAGGGTAAGGTTTCGTTCGTGGAGTTAGACAGAGCCTGAACCTGTCTAGGCGGTTTCAAAGGCCATATTTTTGGCTGAGCCTACGCGCTCGGAGATACCCACATTAAACCAGCCTTGTGCCACATTTGATCCTCGTGGGTGGATTAATAAATACCTAGGTGGCGTCTCGCGGTCTTTGACTGCTGACGCCTTCTGTCGAACGCTCTGCGTTAGCAGAGAGGAACCCGAACGATGCTTTGCCGAAGGGAAAGGTTTCGTCCGGGGAAGTAGACAGGGCCTGAACCCGTCTAGGCGGGTTCAAAGGCTATATTTTTGGCCAAGCCTACTGGCTTGGAGAGGCCCACATTAAACCCGGCCCTGTGCCACATTCGGTCCTCGTGGGTGGATCGATAAATACCTGGGTGGTGTTGAGCGGTCTCTCACTGCGCCCGCCTTGTGTCGAACTCCCTGCGTTAGCAGAGAGGAACCAGGACGAGGCTTTGCCGAAGGGCAAGGTTTCGTCCGGGGAGGTAGACAGGGCCTGAACCCGTCTAGGCGGGTTCAAAGGCTATATTTTTGGCCGAGCCTACGGGCTTGGTGAGGCCCACATTAAACCCGGCCTTGTGCCACATTCGGTCATCGTGGGTGGATCGATAAATACCTAGGTGGTTTTGAGCAAGTCAGACATTGAAGTATCAACCATCGCAACGAGATTTCTGTGTCCTTAACTCTTATTTCCAAGTTCTAACATTTTGTACGTCGAACCTAATTTAGGACGACTTATTGAAATACAAGCCTCCACTGTGAAACGACTCCACAACATGAATTTAAAAGATAAGGACAACAGGGATCCGATTGCAAGCTAGTAAACTTTAAAAAATGGCAAAGCCTTACAACAATCGCAACAATATGTGCTGAGAACAGGAAAAATAGCAATTATGACATTACCTGACCCAATGAACGTTTTAAACCAGAAATTCGAGTTTTTAAGTACATACTTACATATTAGAAAATCTCTCTTAAGCATATATGAGAGCTGGATGAAAAAAAGGAATGTAAATTTCAATTAACACCCACCGATGCGCTTACAATATACTTGTTTTTCTTCTCTTCTCCCTCTCTTTCTTCTTCTTCTTCTTCTTCTCCCAATCCTTCTTCACATCCTCCACTTCCCTTTCTATTACACCAAACGACCTGCATTTGTTTATTTACTGTAGCGTTCATTAGTTTCTTTTTTAAAATAAAACGTTAAGAGGACATTTGAAAAGAATCGCCTGAGGATACCGTAAGGTTAAAACCAAGGTGGCGGATTCAACTGACATCCTGATTTTTTAAGTATATATATATATATATATATATATATATATATATATATATATATATATATATATATATACTTTAAAAAAACTATATATATATATATATAGGGTGACCAAAAAAAATGAGAATTTTTGAAGTGCGTATTGCCAGACATGAGCAAGTGGCAACACTGTGAGACAGTGACCTTGAGCAAGTAAATATTTCGCCATTTAGAATTCAAGATGAAATTCACAGTAAACCAGCTGAGGTGTTTCAGCAGTCAATGAGGAATCTCAACAGTAGATTTCAAGTATGCATTCGTATAGGAGGACGCCATCTACAGGACGTAATTTTTAAAAAATGAAAATTCCATCATTGTTTCTTAAATTTTTAAATGTTTTAAGGTTTCAATTACTATGAATAAAATATTTTTCTTCCATCACTCTTCGTTTTATTGGATTGTTAAAAAGTTCACGTTTTTTGGGTCACCCAGTATATATATATATATATATATATATATATATATATATATATATATATATATATATATATCAGGATACTTGTGTTGATTTAATATCTATTATTTATTAATAGTTCTGATGAATCATTCAATAATTTATTCTTCTTCATTGTTTACAACATCCTGCTAACGATCCACTAACTATTCAATGCATCGACGATAGAAATCATTTGGTTTTGACTCGATAAATTCATCAATACAAGTTTTAAGATCAACATCGTTGTTGAATGAAGCACCCCACAAACTGTTAAAAAGCGACTGAAAATGTTGAAGGCAGAAGAGGCTAAATCAGGAGAATATGTTTTAAATGTCCTAACCGAGCTTTTTAATTGCATGTTTGGTCGGGTTACCGACTTAGAGGCAGGCATTGTCATGGGGAATAATCACACTGTGTCATTGGTCAGGTTTTTAAAGCCGAATTGCCTCTTCAAGCCTGTTCATTTATTCATCTCATTACAGATAAAATGTCTCGAGCAGCCTGGTGACCTTGATTAAAAACAAAGAGAAAAGATAATCGAACATGATTGTCTGAAAAGCGTGACTAATCGGAAATTAGATTTCACTAACTTTAGACAAAAGTTTAACAGGACGATCGTAGTTTCTAAGTATCCAAAAATGCTACAAAAGTTTTTTCTTCGCGATCATTTGCAGAACATCTGAAAAAACGAACAAATATATGCAACCCCCTATTATATATATATATATATATATATATATATATATATATATATATATAATGCATAAATGTTAATGAATTGCTATACTACCTATTCTATGGTAATGGACTCTTCCAGAGACAATAAGTAGCAGTAGCGGTCGCCAGTTCGGTGGCGTCTCGCGGTCTTTGACTGCGGACGCCTTCTGGCCAACTCTCTGCGTTTGCAGAGAGGAACCCGGACGAGGCTTTGCCGAAGGGTAAGGTTTCGTTCGGGGAGTTAGACAGAGCCTGAACCTGTCTAGGCGGTTTCAAAGGCCATATTTTTGGCTGAGCCTACGGGCTCGGAGATACCCACATTAAACCAGCCTTGTGCCACATTTGATCCTCGTGGGTGGATTAATAAATACCTAGGTGGCGTCTCGCGGTCTTTGACTGCGGACGCCTTGTGTCGAACTCCCTGCGTTAGCAGAGAGGAACCAGGACGAGGCTTTGCCGAAGGGCAAGGTTTCGTCCGGGGAGGTAGACAGGGCCTGAACCCGTCTAGGCGGGTTCAAAGGCTATATTTTTGGCCGAGCCTACGGGCTTGGTGAGGCCCACATTAAACCCGGCCTTGTGCCACATTCGGTCCTCGTGGGTGGATCGATAAATACCTAGGTGGTTTTGAGCAAGTCAGACATTGAAGTATCAACCATCGCAACTAGATTTCTGTGTCCTTAACTCTTATTTCCAAGTTCTAACATTTTGTACGTCGAACCTAATTTAGGACGACTTATTGAAATACAAGCCTCCACTGTGAAACGACTCCACAACATGAATTTAAAAGATAAGGACAACAGGGATCCGATTGCAAGCTAGTAAACTTTAAAAAAAGACAAAGCCTTACAACAATCGCAACAATATGTGCTGAGAACAAGAAAAATAGCAATTATGACATTACCTGACCCAATGAACGTTTTAAACCAGAAATTCGAGTTTTTAAGTACATACTTACATATTAGAAAATCTCTCTTAAGCACATATGAGAGCTGGATGAAAAAAAGGAATGTAAATTTCAATTAACACCCACCGATGCGCTTACAATATACTTGTTTTTCTTCTCTTCTCCCTCTTCTTCTTCTTCTTCTTCTTCTTCTTCTCCCAATCCTTCTTCACATCCTCCCCTTCCCTTTCTATTACACCAAACGACCTGCATTTGTTTATTTACTGTAGCGTTCATTAGTTTCTTTTTTAAAATAAAACGTTAAGAGGACATTTGAAAAGAATCGCCTGAGGATACCGTAAGGTTAAAACCAAGGTGGCGGATTCAACTGACATCCTGATTTTTTAAGTATATATATATATATATATATATATATATATATATATATATATATATATATACTTTAAAAAACTATATATATATATATATATATAGGGTGACCCAAAAAAATGAGAATTTTTGAAGTGCGTATTGCCAGACATGAGCAAGTGGCAACACTGTGAGACAGTGACCTTGAGCAAGTAAATATTTCGCCATTTAGAATTCAAGGTGAAATTCACAGTAAACCAGCTGAGGTGTTTCAGCAGTCAATGAGGAATCTCAACAGTAGATTTCAAGGATGCATTCGTATAGGAGGACGCCATCTACAGGACGTCATTTTTAAAAAATGAAAATTCCATCATTGTTTCTTAAATTTTTAAATGTTTTAAGGTTTCAATTACTATGAATAAAATATTTTTCTTCCATAACTTTTCGTTTTATTGGATTGTTAAAAAGTTCACGTTTTTTGGGTCACCCAGTATATATATATATATATATATATATATATATCAGGATACTTGTGTTTCAATTGTTAATCATTGACCATACATCCTTTCAAGATTTTTTTCTGATTCTTTATGGTATAATTCATATGACGCTGATCCTATGAATGTGTTGTGACTTTCAAGGCTCAAGTCAGAAAGATAGTTATCAAATTTTGTCTTCATTGCTTCCAAATTATCAAAATTAAGTCGGCAAAATTATGCCACCTCCTTTTTGCTGTTTTACACGCCTGCAAAGAAAAAAAAAACAAAGGGATTTTTTTAATTTAAAAAATATAATAATATTTTTGAATATCTGAGGCTTAATTATCCACCATTCTTCAGTCCAAGAATTACAACAAATTAATTTATGCGATTATTCATCGGACTGATCTTATGATTGGGTTTCACCGAGCAATAATCGTTCAATAATAAAATAAGATGTAGTTAATAATTTTCACTTTATTAATTCCGAACAGAGATTATCAAAAAATAATTCTTTGCCATCAGAAATTAGTTTTTGACTTCATTAAATCCAGTCAGATATGGTCAGAAAATAATTTTTTGCCATTAGATGTCAGATCAGGACTCTCATGTAGATGTCATACATAGCATCCAACTTTTTCAGAAATATGTAAAATATCATCTATATATACCTGTTTTCACTGATCAACGATTAAAAATTCCTTCATGGTCTGACGCTATAAGTTTATTGATTTAGTTGTTCAACGGCATATCAACTCTTTGTAGTTCATTTAATGCCGAGACACATAAAACTTTACCAAATAACAACAATCACATCGCTTCCGACCATAGCAACAACTAAAATATGAAGTACACGTAACTAGAAGGTACAATAAAGATAGAATCAGTATGTTACCTGTCCATACTCTCTTAAAGAAAAGGTTGGGAAATAAATTCCCACTAGTACAAGAAAGAGTAATAACAGTTAATGGATTCGAAAAGTTGATTTCCCAAATAAACCACATCGAGTTGAAAAAATTGTTTTCCGTACGATCATCGCAATTAACCAACTGGACCTTACCTAAATGTGTGACTGCTTTAGAATACCAGCTCCTGTAAGCTTGGGTGCGCGGGTGGTATAATGGATACCGGCTCGGAATTGAAAATCAGAGAGCCGAGTTCGAAATTGCTGTTGGGTTTGTTATATTTGCTTACTCGCTCATACACTTGGGAAAGGTATGAATCCAATTCTTCTCCTTTTACTTATGGGTTAATTAGTAGGAGCAAACAGTAAATCATTATTATCTCCAAGAAATTCTAACAAACTACAAATATTTTTTTGCTTTATATAAGGTGCAAAAGGTGGATAAACCGTAAAAATATATCAATAAATCAATCAATCGTGAAGAACTGTTTGAAGAGAAAGCTTTTAGAAATTTCAATCGACCGTAACGCTAACTTTTCGGTCAATGAATACTGAATATTTTCTGAATAAAAATTATATATATATATATATATATATATATATATATATATATATATATATATATATATATATATATATATCATTTGATAATTAGTAGTGATAGTTCTAATGAGGATATGAATCAAAATAGAACTCAGTGTAAGAACAGATCAAATATAATAATGAATACACAACACTTAAAAATACATTCAAGGGATATTTTATTTCGTGGACTCGGAGGTCTCTTCAGACTAATTATAGAAAATTTTATAAATTTATTTTCTAAAATCTGATGTGAGGAGATGGACTTCTGAGTCCACGAAATAAATTTTACCTGAGTTTTGGATTTTTAAGCATTCTCTATTCATCATATATATATATATATATATATATATATATATATATATATATGGTGCACCAGAAGTAATGGCCTTTTTATTGAACAAAAATAAATGACAGTAGCTTAAGATGGCTTAAGATTAACTAGGGTTTATGTGTCGGGAATAACTAAATGTTAATTTCGAGCTGATGTGAATAGGACGAGGTGTATCAGTTGAGTGGTCATTACGATCATCAGATCTGATACCCTAGTTTTTTTCTTTCTTGTGGGGTGTTCTGAAAGGTCTTGTTTACAAGATCAAACTGAAATCAATTCCTGAATTAAGACATGCAATTTCTGAAACAACTTCTGATATTAATGTAGAAAGGTGTCAAACGTTTGGTAGAAGTGTTGCCGATAAGTTTCAACATTGTACTGAACATTAATGGGACCATTTTGAACATGTGAAATAGTTTGTTAATCATAAAAAGCCATCTTTTGTTTTAATGCGACAATACTTATAATTTTTGAAACTTCTGTCATTTATTTTGGCTCAATATAAGTTAATATATAAAAAAAATGGCGTTACTTTTTCCGCACCCAGTATATAATATTCTTCTCTCCTTTTCTCCCTCTCTTTCTCTTTCTCTGTCTCTCGCTTTATATATATATATATATATATATATATAT
Organism: Acanthosepion lycidas; assembly: GCA_963932145.1. Lineage (NCBI taxonomy): Eukaryota > Metazoa > Mollusca > Cephalopoda > Sepiida > Sepiidae > Acanthosepion > Acanthosepion lycidas. The sequence goes on along the minus strand of OZ010593.1, from coordinate 32,190,016 downwards.
ATATATATATATATATATATATATATATATATATATATACGTGTATATATATTTAAATAAATTGTTGGAGGTACAGAACCGTAATACTGCAAGGAATAGATACAAATTATTTCCTAAAGGCATTATGAAAAATAAAAAGTAAGAGATGAAAACACTTACAGAACAGACCAACCGGTTTCGTTCCCAAGCTCTTCAGGGTCGAACAATTATTGCAATATATATTGACTCACACAAACACCCTACATACAATTAAAACATTAAAAAATGAAATGATTAATGGTATGAGGGGAAAAAAAAGGATTCAAACCGCGCGAATTTGCACAGCACAAAGGAGAAAAATTGGGGGAGTGTGAGGGGAATGTATGATACACACTAGAATCTAATAACGTGAAGCCCAAGGAGACAGTCTCTTTGCTTACAAAGAGACGGCTCCCTGGACCGAATATACAGAGACACAAGTGCTCGCAAATGAAATGGAGAGTGCGAACTGGACAGTACAGTAAACCAATTGGAACTGAAATCCTTCGCACAATCCCTGCAATTTATCAAATGTTCCGTGATCGCTGATCCGGAAGTATTAACCAACTGGCTCTTACGGGCATCCGGATTAATATATATATATATATATATATATATATATATATAGCCAAATGAGAGAAAGAACAGATGAAGTAAAAATCCACAGTTCGTAGTATTTTAAACTGTTCTATACAAAGTAGAGCAAAATATTATTATATTTTTATTATAATTAATTACCATAAGAACATTTTACAACATTACACAAAAGCTTTCAGAGGTAAAAATTTGTTTTTAAAATTCCCTAATAAATCATTTTTATCATAAATTATATACCATCGCCTGAAGAAGTATAATCTTAGTACTGAAACACGAAAGTTTTTGTGCATCGATGTAAAATGTTTTTATTCTAATTTATTATTATAAAATATTATAACATATATATATATATATATATATATATATATATATATATATATATATATATATATATATATATATATATATATATATATATAGTTCGGATGATATCGTAAGTCATTGGATTAACAAGAACTACGGCAGATTCCTTGATGAATTTCAAGTTAACATCAAGAAGATAATAACCGAAGTAGAACGGATTATTGTAAAAATAAATAGACATAATATGCCTATATTATTTAATGAAACATGCTTAAATTAACAATATTCTGCTTATATATATATATATATATATATATATATATATATATATATATATATATATATATATATATGTATATATATATATATATATATATATATGTATGTATATATATATATATATATATATATATATATATATATATATATATATATATATGAGACTACCTGCATTTCTCGTTTCATGCGCATGCGTAGACGTGGCAACGTCAAGCCCAGTGCAATGAAATCCTACCGGATGAAATGCGTCACAAATAAACTTTTACAGTTTGTCATATGTCATCTCTCTCTCTCTCTCTCTCTCTCTCTCTCTCTCTCTCTCTCTCTCTCTCTCTCTCTCTCTATACATATATATATATATATATATATATATATTGAGAGAGAGAGGGGGGTAAGATTCCGTTTTCTTTGAAGGTTCTGTCGGTGATTACAAAGCCTTTGCCAGGCATGATACAACACCAGCTTATCGGTCAGCTGTTAAAGTTCTCATTTTACTTGTTCAGTAAAGCAACTTTGCGTTGCTTCAATTCTTCGGAGATATTTGCTGAAATGAAAGCTACTTTGGCATTAAAGGTATTTTGAATCCTTTCAGTTGGAGACTCTCGGGCGAGCCCAAAATTGCATAGATTTAAAGAAGTTCGTCATCCCCAACAAAATTTTCTTTGTTTTTATCATTGGTTTAGGGATCGTTTTTGGACATATTACTGGATTTAGTTGGAATGAAAACAGAAAAATCGTATTTTAGTGAATCGGTATTATTAACTGGATGACTGGCTTTCAAATAGAGAGTCAAACGGAGAGATGGGAGAAAAATACGAATAAAGGAGGCAAAAATCGGATAAAGGGGGAAGATAATAGCAAGAATAAATCTGGAAAAAAAAACAAGTGTGGATAAGAAATGAAAGAAAAAGGTTAAAACGGATTATGTTAGTGCAGAGATAAGACAATGGATAGAGATCGTGAGTGAACGAAAGAATGAAAGGCAAGGGGGAAAAGACATTGAAAATGGCGGATTGTCGAAAGAAGAAAGAAAACGAAAAAATGTAAAAAGAACCGTAATTGAAGGATTGACTGTGTTGAAAAGATAATACCGAGGGGAACAAAATGGAAAAAAATTTGTAAACTACAGATTTTGCAGCAGATTATGTCCAGCAGAAAGAAAGAAAGAAAGAAAGAAAGAAAGAAAGAAAGAAAGAAAGAATAAGAAGCAAGGAAATGTAAGGAAGGAAATGTAAGGAAGGAAAGATAATACGAACAAAGCAAATAAAGAAAATTAACGAAAAAAGAAAGAAAGAAAGAAAGAATAAGAAACCAGAAAAATTAAAGAATGAAAGAAAATCCGAAAAAGTAAATGAATAAAGAAGGAAATGAAAGAAAAAAGAATAAGAAATCAGTAAGAAAAAAAAATGTTTAGATAAAAATGAAACTGAAGAAAATAAGGAAAATGATCAAATTAAAATAATATTCAAAAGAAAGAATGAAACAAGGAAAAAAAAAGAAAGAATGAAAAAGTATGTAAAAGAAAAATAAGAAAATTGGGAGAACATAAAAAAATATTGTCGAAAGAAAGAAAGAAAGAAAGAAAGAAAGAAAGAAAGGAAAAAAGAAAAATGAAATCAAAGAAATATCAAGAAAATGGGAGAAAACAAAAAGATAATTTTAGAAAGAAAGTCCGAGCAATACAAATCGATGAAGGAAATAAAATAAAAAAGTTGTATTTAAAAGAAAAAAAAAAACTGAAAAAAAAAAGAAAAGAAAGTTATTGTTCAAAAGCAGAAAAGATTGAATGAAGCATGAATAAAGGAAGAAAGAGAAGACATTAAATTAGAAATAAGAAAAGAATTGAATGAAAATAAGATAAATGGTAGAAAATAAGACGGTTATGCCCATGAGAAAAAAGAAAGAAAATGAACCAAAAAACACCCGCCAGAAATGGCAAGAAGAGAGCGTGAGTTTCGCCCGATATTCTCGTTTCAATCTCGAAGTGCTCAATAAGCCGAACAAAAAGAAGCCCGACGGGAGACAGTTGGCCGATTTCCTTGCTCGTAAATGCCTCCGTGCTTAGTTCAGAGAAAAGGGCAACGGTCAGTTTTGAGCCAGAAATAAAGAAGCCTTCAAGTGGGAGGAAGGGGCTGGCTGAGTGATGACGAAAAGGTGGCTTGCAGCTCTCCAGAACGCAGTAGTTCTAAATCTGGCATTTAACGCAAGGTACAAGACGAAACGGGTGGGGGCGTGGACAATTTGGAGGATCTGAGAGGAAGTAAAAGAATTCGGAAACTGAAAAAATAAAAGAATGGATAGAAGTAATGCGTCTAATGTGATTTCGATGTGACGAATTTGAGATTAGGCTAAAGAAAAAGAAAATGTAACAATAATAATAATAATAATAATAAAATAATAATAATAATAATAATAATAATAATAATAATAGCAGTAGTAGTAGTAGTAGTAGTAACAAGAAGAAAGAGGAAGAAGAAGAAAGATTAAGGTGAAAAAAATATAAAAAGCCGAAGAAGAAATAAAAAATTAAAACCAAGGTAAAAAATATTATTAATATTATTATTATTATTAACAATAATAATAATAATAATAATAATAAAATAATAATAATAATAATTATTATTATTATTATTATTATTATTATTATTACTATTATTATCTTCATAATTAATAATAATAACAACAATAATAATAATAATAATAATAATAATAGTAATAATAATAACAATAATAAATAAAAAGAAGAAAAAGGAGGGGAAAGAAAAGAAGAAAAATATTGAAGTGACAAAATGAATATCAAGAACCCGAAGAAGAAATAAAAACAAAATGAAAAAACAAGGTAAAATATTATATATATACATTAAGAAATGGACAAAGTCCGACAATTTTATTTATTAAAGACATTCTTAATGTTTAACGTTCTTTTTATAGATACAAGTATTTAAGTAAATGCTCTGTTTATAATAAACAGTATTAAATAACATTTACCAGCCTGAATGTCCGAGAAATTTTCATAGAAAATATTCGTTCTCCAACAGGATTCGAACCTGCATCCTATACGGAACCGTCATTTACGCTGATGTGCCTAACCGCTCGGCCACCAAGGATCGTTAGGTAAGGTCGAAAAAAAAAAACGTTAACGTTAAACATAAAAAATGTCTTTAATAAATAAAATTGTCGGACTTTGTCCATTTCTTAATGTATGACGTCATTTGTTTACATTTGATACGCCATGAGCAGTTATGAATGTGCGAGATTCATAGAAGATTGAAGTTTATAAGCAGTAAATTCGACCTTGCCTAGCGAACGATCCTTGGTGGTCGAGCGGTTAGGCATGTCAGCTTAAATGACGGTTCCGTATAGGATGCAGGTTCGAATCCTGTCCAAGTACGAATATTTTTCTATGAAAATTTCTCGTACATTCAGGCCGGTAAATGTTATTTAATACTGTTTATTATAAACAGAGCATTTACTTAAATACTTGTATCTATAAAAAGAACGTTAAACATAAAAAAATGTCTTTAATATATATATATATATATAATGGCGACACTAGGTCATTAATGTTTGCCGGATTCATTAAAATCTTTAACAAAATATACTGTTGGTATAACTTAAATGCTAAAATGGTTCCTTTACTCTAACTAAAATATATAATTTTTAAAAATCACTAACCAGATATGTTTTTAAAAATAACGTGTGTATCGATCTCGAGTGTATGTTTGCATTTATGGGTTATCGTGTTTATGTATCTTTGTGTCTGGGAATGTTTACTTTCATTTATTTGTGTTTATGATCCCGACTGCTGACTGATATCATATTTCCTCAACACTACCCCAACCCTCCAGTCGATTGGTTATGTCTGCCAATTTCTTTCATTTTCGCCAATTTAAATGAGGATAGATTTAATTTGCCCCTTTTCAATTGATACATTGTGCTAAAAAAATTATACTGTAGGGAATAAAAAATTTAAATCGACATTTGAAAAAAATAAGTTGAAGTAAAATTGTGTTCTTTGAAAAACAGGGCATACAAGTCATTCGTAATTTGTAGCATTATTTATAAAAATTAAAGCAAGGAATATATTGCCTATTAAATAGGTCATCAGCTCAGATAGGGCTCAGATCTACGTAACCCAACTAGCCAGTTTAATTTTCTTCCATTCCTTCTTTTTTTTACTTCCTTTCTTCTTTATTATGAACGATATCAACGAAATGTATTTCGGTTAATATTTTGAATCACGGAGTTAAAACAATTAATTTTGAATCCAGCTGGAGTCAAGAATGAAAACGACACAGTCCAAAATTGTTTGTTTCTTTGAAATTCATATATACTTGGATGTTGATTGACTTGGGCTAAGCCCGACAAGACCGACCCCCGGAGTTGCTATATATATATATATATATATATATATATATATATATATATATGTATATGTGTGTGTGTGTGTGTGTGTGTGTGTGAAAAGTGTGTGTATATAAATATAAATATATATATATATATATATATATATATATATATATATATATATTATATATATATATATATATATATATATATATATATAATTATTTACCTATCATAATTTTACACAAACCCCACCACACGTATATACATACATGCGAGGAAATATTATTCAGTGGAAAAATAGAAAAATGACATGTATACATTCACGAGACATTCACGAAAAATGTTCGCTACACTTCCAATCTTTGAATTTCAACATACAAATGCGTATGTATAGACACAACACCACCCGTATACTTATTATGTCATATCCGAAACTGTCCATATATGTTTATATATGTACGAGTTCCGACAGACGACCAAGTGTGTATGTGTGTCTGCGTACTTCATTGGGCGTATGAACATACATCGATGTTTGCGTTAGCACGATAACACCACGACAACGTTTCCCCCTCACTTCCATAATAACACCAATACACGCAATCTACATAAACCCAAATTTTTAAAAAAATTTATCAGTTTGTCTGACGATCGCAAAACCGTGAAACCCAGGGTCACAAACTGACATCAATCCAACCAAATATATATATATATATATATATATATATATATATATATAATTGTGCTCAATACACAGAGCGAATTCTACGCAAAATATAGGAAGTGCCATAAGTACGATTTTTGGCAATTCCCATGTTTTAGGACTGCCAGGAAATTGATCCGCATATTTGTTTACTCGTTTCTGCATCATTCCCAAAGCTACAAGAACAAGTAATGTTGGGGTATTTCTATCTTGAGATCCTTGTATTTACTTAGTTTCTTCTTCTTCTTCTTCTTCTTCTTCTTCTTCTTATTATTATTATTATTATTATTATTATTATTATTATAAAAGAATGAAAGGAGAAATATATCGAAGAAAAATACTGATTTAATGTTTCTGGCACAGAAAAAGTATAAATATATGTATGAATGGGTAGGAACGCTATCCGTTTGGAAACAGCGCAAACGACTGATGTTTGACAATTTAATAATAAATAATATTTTCCTACTTGTTTCCGAGTATACCCATCTGCTATAGCGGCTAATTAATCCATGTTGCAGACACATGATCAGGCACCTTTGGATTTTTTTCAAAACAATTACAGTTTCTGTGAGAAAATACGCAATCTGACATGATCAGGTCAATGCGCTTAAACCCTCGTCCATGATGACTTGTAACCTCATGCTGACACAACAACCGACTCTTCCCGAACAGTTCTGTTTATTGCTCATAAGACTAATGCTTTTAAGACAATTTCCAAGAGTGGTGTAAATCTCCGTAAGGCGATAATATCCAGAAATAATCTCCTTCCCATATAGATCCTGATGAGATCTGAACCCTAATCTCATAGTCGGAACGCTTTCGTTCTGACTACATGACTATGGAAACGATATGTATAAAACAGTGTCTGTTGTAGAAAATGAAAAAAAAAAGGGGGGGGACTTTTTCTGGGGTTTTAACTTTTAAGCAGTTTGTTCAAACCAGACCGAAATAGGAGATCTGGTTATTGTAAGTAGAAATAAAATTTGTCAGAACGTAGATGGCGTTGTGCTAGCAGACGATTGCGTAAAATAGATAGAACCGGAAAAGCTTAAATGGGATTCACCGGGGACTCTTCATAAGGCACTCGCAGATTCACTAGGGAACCGAACGAAGAGTTAAACATAAACCATTGCGCTGAGAGCGTCGGCAAGCATACTGAGCAAAATGTTATCAGAAAATGCCATCACAGAAATTCTCACAGAGCCTTTCTCCGAGAACGACTCCATGGAACATCACTCGGACACTTTATAGTAGGAATATAATGGTATTGATAATTTATATAATAAGCGCTAAAGAAAATTCCTGGTTTGAGCTCACCTCAAGGAAGGTGATCAAGCCACTAAGGAACGAGATGTTACTGAGTATGAAAGAATCAGAGAAATAATCTTTATTAAGAAGGGGGGACAATAAAATAACGGGGATTAAGGAGATAGAAAATAACGATTGACATTGCATTTCAATTTTTGAAAATCAAAGCAAAAAGCCAGAAGAGAGTGCCACAAATGAGAAGTGCGAGAGAAGAAACTGCCAGCATAGAACTTACGGTTACATCTATCTTTCAACTGCTTTAATGGAGAGGCATATATATAAGATAAAAAGAAATATATAAATATAAATATATATATATATATATATTCATTTTTCTTGCATCTATTTCGTTCCTTTCTATCTTTCTTTCTAGCTCTGCCTTTCCTCTCCCTCTTTTTTGATTTCTCTCTGTTTCTTGTTTCCTGTGATCTTATATTCCTTCTCTTTTTCTCTCACTCTCCCCTTTTCTTCCCATCTTTCTCTATCTCCCTCGCACTAGACGATCTTTCTCACTACCCCTGTTTCTATCGCCTCTTTCCCTCTCATCCCTATCTATTTTTCTCACTGTCTCTCTCTCTCACACACACGCACACAGATATATATATATATATATATATATATATATATATATATATATATATATGGCACACTCTCTCCTCTTTCTCTTGTACTATATTTTCCTCCTCACGCACACATTCTCACTTATTGTCACTTTTTCTCGCTCCTTTTCTCTCTCCCCCTCTCTCTCTACTTCTTTCTTTCTCTGCATGTGTGGGGTGTGTCTAGTTCGTTATATCTACCAAATCAACTGTGCTTTGCGCACCTCATTGTAATTCTTGTTTAGCCTGTAAAAGAATCCTATTCTCGTCGTCGTACTCCCACCCCCGACGATATTCCTGCTTTCATAGACGCCCAGTGGCCCTTCTTCACGTCGGATTGCTTTCCACCCGAGGGCGCCGGCGTTTTTCTAAAAGATTGTCCAATTCGACACACAAAAGAAAATGCCAAGTTCTTGCCTCTATTCAAGAAAGCTCCATCTGTGGCCAGTCACCCAAACACCACGACCCATAATACTTGCCTCACCCTGAGCTTCTCTTACTCGACCGCATTATCCATCCTGAATAATTCACTGTTGTATGGAACAGGACGAAGCAACAATGAGAGAAGGAAATCTGGCCGCTCACTGCAGTTGGAAGTTTCCCGCCAATCCTTGTTTTCCATTTAAACGCTTCTCTGGCGAAAGAAAGAAAAGAAAATGATCACGAAACGAATAAATGTGCCTGCCGGGAGTAATGAGAAGCAATCTACTGTCACAGACAAAGCGAGATCGATCGTCACAGCACCCTCCTATAACTCTGTCCATGTGTCGTACAAAACTAAACTTCGTATCCACGTTCGTTTTTAAATAAACGACTTTGAATTTCGACTAGTAACTAAATTAGTAGAACAGGGGGAGATTATTATATATAGTAAAGATTTTGACCAGTAGACTGGTTGCTTGATTTTTGCACAAGAATTGGTATTCAACTTTCTAAAATAATTATTTTGATAAGGTTTGAAAAATAGACAAGAATAATAGTTCAAGGTAAATAAACTAGTAGAACTGGTAGAATTGTTGAATACAGTAATGATTTTGACTAGTACATTAGTTGCGTGATTATTGTACTCAAGTTTATAAAATGATTATTTTCTATTTATACTTTGATTTAACAAATAGACAAGAAAAATAGTTCAATATGAGTAAACTACTAAAAAGTACTTGAATATAACGGAATTAGTAAAACTGGTAGTATTGTTGTATGCAGTAAATATAAGTTATTTACTAACACATTTGTGTAGTTTTATTTTATTTTAATTCCCTTTTTGAGTTTTCTTAAGCCACACAGACGTAAATTTAAGTATAGTTACTTACAAACGAGTTGATTTTAAAAATTCGTGCGCATGAAGTCGATTGTTGGATTTTTTTTTTTTTTTTTTTTTACGGTTTGTCAACTCTTTGTGGGTTATTGAAAACCAAAACCTATTTTGAATTGCAAGAATAATTCTCTTTCTTTGCGTTATAAATTTTGCTTAGAATAGCAATGATATTTTCCAGATAGAAAGTGGGGGGGAATAAATTCATACACTTCCTGAGGACTTTTGCGCGGATGTAATGAACCCGACTGAAATTCGAACACCGATTTTCTCATTTTTAGTCACTATCCATTACACCATCCGCACATCCACGCATGAAGCCGAATGAGAAAAAGAGATTGAACTATTTTTGAATATTTACAATAGTAATTCAAGAAATTAGAATAAAATCACAATAGTTATCATTAAGTAGAATCTTGAACATTGCACGGATGTTAGCAACTAAGTTTATTAATTATCTTTTCTCTCTGCCCTTCTAACAACGCTTTGTTTATATTTTCTTATACATTCACTCTGTTATCTTCGTTCTTCATCTATGTATTAATTTGAATGTTATACATCCATAAAGGGAGCAAAAACTTGGAAATTTGAGTTGCTAATGTAGATTAACCGAAACTGAGATATCCAGAAAGGGCATGGCATGTGGAACTAGAACAATATACCTCCGTGCCGGTCGACTATATAAAGGGTTCACTTTGAAATTCCGATATATATTTCCTGACGAAGGCCGGACCGTACAATGATTGAAACGTCGTGAATATGACAAAAAAGGTGAGGACAACGGTCCGAACAATGTAAATAGTGTAAATAATTACTATCAATTGATTAATCAACTATTGTGTCTAATTTATAAAGTAAAGTTTATAATAAAGTTTATATGTACGTAAAAACATAATATACATCGGTTTCTATTCTGTGTGTGAATTTATACATCTTTTAGATGTCTTGTAACCTATCCTCCGCTGAAAAGGAGGGGCTAATTATTCAGTTATCCGCGATCAACCGCTGAAAGAAACGAGTGATAATGAAATGCTAGAGAAATTGTAAATGCTTTCTTTAAATGAAGAATGGAAATCGTAATTCTAGTTTTGTCGTCTCTCAGTATTTATTACAATATATTATAACGAATTATTTTATTTTATTATTAATTAATCTAGATACATTGACTGGTAAATAAAATCTTTGATTGAAGTAATCCAGTAACTTGACCTAAAGTGTTTGGAGTTCAGTACCTGGCGATATCATTTCAGTGTTTTGACCTGTTTGCGGGGTTAACTATTTGCCCATAGCTGGAACCCTGACAGGTGCTAACACCCCGGGTCAGTGTAGACCTGTGAACACCGACAATTATGAGATAGTCCCATGCTCCTCAAAATCTCCTGATCAAAGGCTTTGCTGTCGGATGTAGATTGCCGTCTCAACCAGGACACGGATGTTTATCGTCATACCCAGGACTGTGTAGTGAATGGATTATTATATCAAATGGATGGGTTAATAATTGAAACTAGGTTTAAGTTAAGACTAATGTTTACCAGTATTTCCCCATCCTCCATTTTGGCCTTTTGCTACATTTGTACATAAACATGCGATAAATATTTCATTACTAAAAACATATTATTTTATGCAATGATTACTAAATTTTATTTTCTTCTCTTGTGGGAAACAGTAACAAAAATCAAAAATCAAATCAAATTCCATTTATTATAGTGATCATTAACGCAGGCCTCACGCTCCTGAGGCTTCAAATCGTACTGAAAAAAAGACTAAAATTCGATTGAATTTTGCTGAAAGGCTTACGGCGTTGAAACACTTGTTCACCTGAATTTAAACAACGTCGAGCCTATTCAATGCTTAGATGGATAACCGCTTTGGAATACAACGTGCTGTATCCTTGAATTTGCCGGTAGTGTAGTGGACACTGGCTAGTAATTGTTAATCTGATTCGTTATATCCACTTGCGAAAGGTATGAATTCACCTCTTCTCCCCCAGCTATAGATTAATTAATAAGTATCACTAAACCATTATTTCTAAAAATAAAATAAAATTGCGTAGAAAATATTTAGATTTCGACATTAAATAACCCACAGAATTTTATATACCGCTAAAAAAAAGACAGCCAACCAAACCAATCAAAATATTTAGATGTCGACATTATATAACCCAGAGAGGTTGATATGCTGCTAAACAAATACAGCCAACCAAACCAATCAAAATATTTAAATGTCGACATTAAATAACCTAGAAAGGTTGCTATGCTGCTAAACAAATACAGCCAACCAAACCAATCAAAATATTTAGATGTCGACATTAAATAACCTAGAGAGATTGCTATGCTGCTAAACAATACAGACAACCAAACCAATCAAAATATTTAGATGTCGACATTAAATAACCCAGAGAGGTTGATATGCTGCTAAAAAAAAGACAACCACTCAAACAACAAACGGGCTGGCCGAATGTAACTGATGAAGTAATGGAGTATAATAAAGTGAAACATTAAATATATGAAGGTACAGATTTCGTGTTCGCATTAGTCTCCATGGGTTATCTTTTCGTCGACACACAGACTATCTTTGCAGTAAGTAACTCTTGTTTATTTAACTTTTTGCAATTCATTAAGATCTCTGTCTTTATTCATTCTCTTGTTTATTTAAATTTGTACGTGAGCGAGGATTTCTTTCTTCATTGTATGTCCCCAAATATTTCAACGGTTCTTTCCGATTGGCAGTAGAATTTTCCATTTTGTTCTGATCATCTATACAACTTCCACGTTACTTTCATGTCCTGTCCACATTACTCTCAGCATTCGTTGTTAGAAGCAGATTCCAATTACGTCGCATCTCGTCTTCATCTGTTAGGAAATCTACTGATATTCGCTGTCATATATAAGATTTCCTGCGCTGCGGTTGATGAATAAAGGATAGGAATATGGTTTCCCGATTTTTCTACACTTTCAACAATCTTCAAAATCATTTCAGGTTGTAAATGTGGTTCTTGACAGTATGTCTTGCTATCTGTACCAAGAAAACAAAAAGGTTATCCATCTCAATAATTGATAATGATTCCCTTTCAGAAGGAACAGCATGTGGGTGGATGAAATTTTCATGTGGGTAAAACTTTGCACATGTCGTGATCCATTCTCTCTACATCCATTCCAGAAACGATCAACAAATTGAGATCTAGGTCGGTTAGTGGCGGATCAATTGCAGTTAATAGCCAAAACCTCGCCTCAATATAAGGTTTATTTTTCCCTTGACTCCATGGAGTTTTCTTTCACGTAAGCCGTGATTTATTTTCACAAAAATCAAAAGATTATTTAACCCGAAGTTAATTTCCCAACGGCATGTTTTAACGGAAATGACTTGGACAGAATTCGAACACGCCACACCGATTTCAGTTTCTACGGCGACAACTGATACATTCGACACACAACCACATATTCACTCAATATGTATTAGGTTGGTGCAAAAATAATGACGTAATAATGTCGTTTTTTGACGTATATTTTAACGTCAAAAACGACATTATTACGTCATTATTTTTGCACCAACTTAATACATTACTCAATAAACACATTAGTGTAATGGATAGCGTCTCGGATTGAGGAATTGGAGAGCCGAGTTCGAATTCCAATCGAATCCATTACATTTACTTACGTGCTAATACCCTTGGGAAAGGTAGAAATCCTCTTCTTCTCCCACCATAAATAGCAGGATAGACCGGGTTATATAGCCTTGAATGGCAACTGGAAAGAAATAGCAATCTACTGCGGGAAAAAAAAAACTGCCTCGTTAATCATGTATCGAAAGGTACATGATCGTCTAAGCGTGTATAACGCATTGCGCATAATTGACTGATATACATTAATCAACAGTTTTTTAAATACATTTTTTAAATGTAGCATTCCTGAAATGATTCTCTCCTCCTCAACCGGGTCACGATTAATCATCTTTTAATTCACTGGGGTGCTTTCTGTCGCCTGTACAATAGTCCCGTGGTAAATAAGATTTTAGCATTAATGATGTCAACGGTTTTAATATTTACTTTTAGAGCGACTAAAACAAATGCGAATAAAATGATTCATTTTTTTTTATTTATACTATTTGGTATGGTTTTATCGTCGGAAAATCGTCTTTTTAATATTTTAATACTTTAAATATTCCCCTTTACAGTGATAAAGTTTAGCTTAGTCTGTCACGAGGCCAAATTAGGGTTCAAAATGGAAGTGAAAAGATTTAGTTCGAATTTTATATTTCCCAGATATGGCATTTTGCCCAGAATGAAACTCCGACTACTGAATGCAGTAGAAATTACATAAATGAATCTTGATTGCTGAAGCATGCAGGACACCACCGATTCCTCGGGCCAACAGTAGTCTTTATACGATAAAAAAAGTGCATATATATATATATATATGCAGCAATCCTTCCTTTATGCTACGGTTAAGCTTTTTATTCAATTTTTCTTGTGTTCTGACAAGTGCTTTCTTTTCTGGACAAAGGGTGTGTAAGAACTGTCCAAATGTTTCATATTTCCGAGCGTTTTCGGCTATACCTTTAGCCATTATCAAGGATGATTCGATTTTTCAGCTTAATTGAATGTGTGCGTTCTGTGTATGTCTTAGTGTGTGGTAGGGAGGTTTTTAATTTCCGAATACGGTTAGCACATTGTGGCTTTGTTCGTAGTTAATATTGTTAAGAGTTTGCTTTTTCTTTTTTATTATTATAGCTTCCATTATTTTTAGTCTTTTTTTTTTTGCAGGTGGATGCAGTTAATATATTTGTGTTTTCTACTAGTATATTCCTTGTACTTTGTCTGTCGTTTTTAATGAAACATGCATATATATATATATATATATATATATATATATATATATATATATATATATATATTAAGGCATTAAAAACAAGAAATTTTATATTGTAGACCATGATAGATTTAAAACAAAAACATACAGCAGTCGACCGGTTTCGTCCCCTCTCATCAGAACTGTTAACGGGGAACTAAAATTATGAGGAAAAGAAAAAGAAAAAGTCTGTTATGGATGATATGATTGATTGGACAGGGAGGAAAAAAAATAATTATAAAAATTATACCAACAAAGATATGATAGTTCTGATGAGAGGGGACAAAACCGGTCGACTGGTGTGTGTTTTTGTTTTAAATCTATCATGGCCTACAATATAAAATTTCTTGTTTTTAATGCCTTAATACGCTTCTGTACTGTTTCAAACATATATATATATATATATATATATATATATATATATATATATATATATATATATATATATATATATATAATATTTATTGCAAAAACTGTAGAATGTATCACACTTTGTATCACTTAGTAGCTTTCTTTTCTAGTTTTCTAACCCGCCGGTTTTCGTTTTTAAGATCGACTTTTTTTCTTCTTCCACTTCCTAAACCTTGCCCTTTTTCTGAATTTCATCTAGTATCATATTATTTTATAGGTTTCTCGGTCAGAATGCATAATTGAATAAAACTCAAATGGGTCGCGGATCGGGCATATGTTAGGCTTTCATCTCAAAGTGTCGCCTATCCAAATCACCGGAATAACATGAGCATATTCGGAAAGTAATCACGTATTGCACCAAAGTGAATTATGAGTCAACTAACCAAAGTATGACGCATATCGAATGACAGGAAGCTGCATCTAGAATTAGTTCATCAGCTCTGCTCAACAGCGGTATACCGTTTATAGTGCATTTTAGAGTTTAATTGAAAAAAATTGACTCCTCGTGAGCTTTCCTTTGTGAATCGAACACGATATTTCACCATCTACCGGAGTATTTTAATAAGGAATTCATTTTTTGCATCGCATTGTTGCAGGTGAGAAAATATTGGTTTCGCATATTCGCAAAATAAGAAAAAAATAACAGTGATTATAAGAAAATAAGGAGTGAGTTTCTTATTTTCTTATAATAACTGGGGGGTCTTTACTTTATAACTTGTACAAAATTAATGTGTTGTCCATTACGATTAACTAGAGCGTGGACCATAACTGAAGATGTTTATTGTATGAAACTTGATCGGGTAAAAGAAGCATTACGTCGAAAATGCTTTGATCTGCTAAACAGTTATTCTCTATTAGGATAATGCAAGGGTTCGCTCTACAAAACAAACCCAAGAAAATATAAGATGGTTAGAGTGGAAGGGTCTTTATGATCTTCCATACTCACCAGATTTACCCTCCACAGATCCTCATTTGTTTCATAAGTGGCAAAATATTCAGAAAAAAAACATGAAAACAGTATTTCAAATGTTTTTTCAGGCAAAAAAAATCATCTTTCCTTAAACGTGGAAAATCTACAGATCCGCATTTGTTTCATAAGTGGAAAAATGTTCAGAAAAAATATAAAAACAGTATTTCAAATGTTTTTTCAAGCAAAAAAAATCATCTTTCCTTAAACATGGAAGCGACAAATCATTGAAATAAATTTATCTTAATTCTTAATGGCATTTTTAAGGTTTTTATATCCTTTATAGTTATTTTTTTAATCGATTTTACCCCATGCAAAGCACGGTAAATTTCTGTCGTCCGATGTGTCTAGACGTGCGTTGAAAGACGCACATCAAGAGACGTCGAAGATTTAAAATTTGAATTCTACGTACCTGTTACTATTTCGTCTTCTGAATAGTCGTTAGATGACAGTCAGGCCACAAATGTTGGACAGTTCTAAAGAAGCTAATAAGAAGGTTAAGGTAAAAACACAGACATTCAACGGTAATTACAGGACACTGAACAATATTTTGCCGGGAATGATCCAGTGAAATGGTTAAGGGTTTGGGGTTTTTTGTGATGGTAGGAAGAGGTTTTCAATACTTGTTTTTCTTTACTCTTAGGGTTTTACCAACGAATTTTATTTTTTACATGTAAAGTTCTTAAAACTTCTCCGGTGTTCTAGCATCATTCACGGTCTTCCGCCATCAGATCATTTCAAACATTTTTTCATTCAATTGAAGACATCTTTATTCCAATCACCCCCTTTATTAAGTATCCTGAGAATCATTTCCACCTTTTAATTTAGGCTGCGAGCTTTCTACGACGAAGTGTTTTCATTGCTTTTATTCCATCTAGCTCGTTTATGATTTTGTCTTTACGGCACGGCATTTTGTCTCTACGTCACACTATTTTGTCATACGTCCCATCATCTTTAAGACGCACCATTTTGTATTTACGTAAAAACATTTTGTCTTTACGTCACACCATTTTGTCTTTAGGACGCGCCATTTTGTCTTTACGATGCACCATTTTATTTTTACGTCAAGCAATTTTGTGTTTACGTCACACCATCTTGTCTTTACGACACACCATTTTGTCTTTACGACACACCATTTTGTCATTACGACACACCATTTTGTCTTTACGATGCACCATTTTATTTTTACGTCAAACAATTTTGTCTTTACGCCACACCATCTTGTCTTTACGCCACACCATCTTGTCTTTACGACACACCATTTTGTCTTTACGACGCACCATTTTGTCTTTACGACACACCATTTTGTCTTTACGATGCACCATTTTATTTTTACGTCAAACAATTTTGTCTTTACGCCACACCATCTTGTCTTTACGACACACCATTTTGTCTTTACGACACACCATTTTGTCTTTACGACGCACCATTTTGTCTTTACGACACACCATTTTGTCTTTACGATGCACCATTTTATTTTTACGTCAAACAATTTTGTCTTTACGCCACACCATCTTGTCTTTACGACACACCATTTTGTCTTTACGACACACCATTTTGTCTTTACGATGCGCCATTTTATCTTTACGTCAAACAATTTTGTCTTCACGTCACACCGTCTTGTCTTTACGACACACCATTTTGTTTTTACGTCCCACCATTTTGTCTTTACGTCAAACAATTTTTTCTTTACGACATACCATTTTGTCTTTACGTCACACGATCTTCGAGAAATGTGACTTCGTTTCTTTTTCTCATCAAAACCGAATTGATAGAAATAACTTTTACTTTAGAAATATTTTCGCAAAACGGGAAACTTTGACTAGAAAATAGCACAAATATTTCAATATATAATAACAGCCTTACTCTGAAAAACCGGAAGCCGAAGATAATGATGAATGCTGGTAAAAAGGCGGCGAAGAATGTGAAAAATGATTTAATAAACTTAGAAATGGTTTTAATCTTGATGCAAGTAATGGTGGAAATGAAGAATAGGTAAGACCGAAAAAGGTACTTATCTGAACAGAGAGAAATCAGAAAATTGGAAATGCTTTTAGTGGCAAAAAAAAAACTTCAGTAAGAGAAAACAAGAAAAAGCATTAATAATGATTTAATATACACCCTCCCCTAAAAAGAGGAACAACGCAAAAAAAAAAGCAGATGGAAACAATCTTATGAATAGAAATTTCAAGAACGGAGTTAATATTCGCTGAATTGGTTAGAAAATTTGATTTGTCCGTATAGAAAAAAAAAATTCCAAAAATAAATAATTTGAGTAAGCGTTCATTTGTAGCTTGTCTCGTAATTATTATGGGTATGAATTTAGCATTGATACCCGAAGTTGGTTTTCGATTCGAGTTTGAATTAATTGAATGCTGTCTTTCAAGACAGGTAGGTCCTCCACGTTTAAAAGCCTTAAACTGAAATCCTATTTTAATACAGATAACAATGACCATGTTTAAAGCCCAGGTAAAATCTAAGATTTTGAATATAAGACAAAGCTTCATTTCTTCTTATTATTATGGGTGGTTATTGCAGAAGAGTAATAAAGAATATTATTATTATTATTATTAGTAGTAGTAGTAGTAGTAGTATCTGGAGCCCCTTCTGTTTGTCTCAAGGTCCTTGATAAAATCCAGAGACGGATATGCAATTTAATTGCCCCTGATCTGCCATCTCGTCTGTTCTCTCACAAACGTGCCGTCTGCTCCGTCTGTCTTTTTTTTTTTTTTTTTTTTTTTTTTGCAAATACTTTTTTTACGGTAACTGCTTCGATGAGCTGCTTTCGCTGGTTCCCAGACTTCATGAATTTAAACGTTCAACTAGGCTGGCATCTCGCTCTCGCCTTTTCAGTCGAAATTGTTAAATGTAGGCGTCTCTTCTCCAATAGCTTCATGTCTCGCACTTCTCGCCCGTGGAACTCCCTCCCCATTTCTTGTTTCCCTGATAGCTATAATCTCCAACTATTCAAATGCAATGTCAATCGACGTCTCCAGATGCCTTGATCTATCCCCTATCCTTCTCTTCATCCTTTCCTCTATCACTCCTATTTGCTTTCGCTCCAACTCTCTGTAACCCCTTGCGTGCTAGTGGCCTCCCGCCTTGCTTGGGGTGAAATGCTTAAAAAAAAATCTTTTCATTTCTGGTGTATACTCATTTCTTTCCAGGTCCCAACCAGAGACTTAACGTTAGAAATGGCATCATGATATTTTCCACTGAGAAATTTGAAGTGCAGATATTGGCCCACTTCTGTCGTGCCGTGTTTTAGATTCAGTGGATGCCAATACCACGCAACCTGATACAAGATGATCAATTGTTTCTGGATATTTATCACAGAATCGGCATTTGGGGTCAAAACAATTTTTCGGTATATGTACTTGATAATTTCTAGTTAGCAAGCATTGGTCTAGTGCAGCAAGAATAAATTTTTCAGTTTCTGATTTTAACCCTGCATTACATAGCCACTGATAGGTACAGGGTTTGTCTAAATCAGCTTTTTTGCTACAAACGTGAAGCGGTTTATCTTGCCATCTTTGATTGAATTTGTCTTTGCTTTCTTTTTAACCATTTTGCAGTTTCAGTCGGTGTAATATGTTTTACTTGCATTTCTTCATCCACTTGAAACTCCATTTTGAAGTTATTATTATTATTATTATTATTATTATTATTATTTGGTGAAAGAGCAGCACCCTCACAGAGTGACGTTGGTGTACAAATATAAAAAGGGTCAATAGACACGTCATAACACCCCAAATTGATAAGAAAATGTAGAAAAATTCGGTAGATTTAAGTAATATCACTAAAACTCAAAACTGAAACATTTTTCTTGTGCACATAGTAGATTCCGATTTAAATTTCAAAATCATTTTTATTAACCAATCAGAGACGTTATTTCAAACGCGCTGATGCTTTGTAAAATCAAACAACCATGACTGTTGTCTGCTACGAAATTTGACAACAATATTTTCTCTCTTTAAAATAGATATTTCCAAATTCCGAAAAAATATTTATTAATCAATGTTGTGAGGCTCTCCCCTTTTTACATAAGATGGACTCGTCCAAAGTATACTTATACTGATAGAGAGAATACCTGCTGTTGAGATACATTGAGATACGTTGAAACAGGTTGAGAGATACGGAGACAGACACAGGGTGTTCTCAGAGAGTTATACAAGAGTCTAGAGAGACAGATGATTACGGCATTACATACAGAGACTTGTACATATACTTTCTACTAACCTGCATTCCTGGACTACTAATCTTCACTTCATGACTGTATTCTTACGTTTAAGACACTTATTTTTCTATCTCATTTACTGGCCTTGTTTATATATTTGTGCAGGATTCCATTCACGGAATCCAAAACAATCAATAACTCCTATTTTTTAGCTTCTTCGAGCCTATCTATTTTCTATAAATATTCGTGGGTTTAAGATGGCATTCAGTTTTTATGTAAACATTTTATCTGGGTTGTTTGTTCGCTGTTGTGGACAAGCCGAATTCTCAAACTTTCGTATAATTGATTACACAACCTTTTCACATATTTTATTCCAGTAACCTCTTACAAAACCTAGTGATTTTGAATTAAATTAAGCATGCTTGAAACATACGAACGGAGGTTTGTAAACAAAACTTTAGCAGTAGTTATAATACAGTTTATATAAATTATTATAATTTTGCTACTGCTAGAAAATTATCGACATTCGCAAAACAATGTAAATACGTGACACTCACCTTATGGGGATACATACTGCTTTCTCTATCATACCAGCGCAATTTATTCTGCGTGTTGTAAATAACAAAAACAAAATATTTTTGTGAGAATTTATTCCGCGAGGATCTTTGTACTTCGTGTCTTTCAGCTTGAAAGAAAACAAATACTCAGTAATAAAAAGTATCTAAATTTATAGAGCCGTCTTTCAAGATTGTTTATTTCTTCGCTTTTTGCACGCTAAATGCTCTCCAAGAGTACACCAAATGTACTGACCGTGTTGATATAGTCCATTCCATTTTCAATGCAAGGAGAAAAAACTATATCAGGGACGCTGCTTGGATTCCGGAAGAAAAATGCATTTCTACTCCTTATGATACTAGAAAGAAAGAAAGAAAGAAAGAAAGAAAGAAAGAAAGAAAGAAAGAAAGAAAGATGTGATAATGCTCATGTATGTTTAAAGTCTGCTTCTAGACATTTGAAAACCTTGTCAATTTCGAAGCATTTCATAAAATTAGCTCATAAACTTCCACAGGGCTTTGGTTATTTAATCCTTCAAACTTAAAAAAAAATCACCTCTCAACACCCGAGCATGACTCGCCTTGGCCGCCTCATCAATCAACCTTTATAAAGTAACCCTCTTGACATCCGACCATGTCATGTTTCCGCACTACTCCCGATCATGAACAGAGATGCACAATGCGTCAGTCCCTTGGGGATATGCACAACTGGTTAAGGTCATGGAACCTACAGGTAAATCTCTGCTATTCAATAAGATATTTAGTGTGCTCCTTCTTAATTCAAGACAAAGCGTGTACATGTTAACGACTGCAATTATTATTATTATTATTATTATTATTATTATTATTATTATTATTATTACAACAAAATAAGCAAAGAACATAAAATAATTCAAGTATTTTAATGTTACCTTATTTGAAGATGGCAGAACAAAATGAGATATTAGAGGAGAAAACATTACTTCGAGCAACAAAAAACAGGAAATTGAAAAGACATAATTATCCACGACCTGAACGGACATGGCGCATAAAAGAAGAAGACGTACAGTTACATCTTTACGCCACACAATTCTGTCTTTACAACGCAAAAATCTCTTTTTTAAGCCAAGTTACCGCAACGTCTCTAAGGAGCCATTCATGTACCTGCTCTTGTACAGACATTTGATGTCGGGATGATTGCTATGAAAGCGCTTGTTAATCACGATGGTTCGTATACCACATAATCTTGACTTGCTCATCCTCGGCTACTGACTGTGAGGAAGGTTCGTAATATAACGATACGAACAAGAGGCCCTACTTCATGCATGATTCCAACTTTTCCTTGCATTCAGTTACCTGTATTCTGAGGGATACATTGTCATGAAGTCGTTTGTAATCATTTTCTGCGAGCTGAGTGCTGCCAATTACAATACATAGCTTTATATATTAGCTTTCTCCACAGCCTCCACAAGGATGAACCACCAGTTTTCTCAATAGATTCATTAATCAAATTTGTTTCTTAAACTTCCTCTTCTCTGTATAGATTATTCCGTAGTTTTTTCTTTTCTTTCAGGGAACCGTCAATAATCTGATGCTGCTGCTATTATTATTATTATTATTATTATTAGGTTGGTGCAAAAATAATGACGCAATAATGTCGTTTTTTGACGTTAAAAAATACGTCAAAAAACGACATTATTACGTCATTATTTTTGCACCAACCTAATATTAAAAAGTTTGCACATTTTTCTACTGAAGATGGCGAAGGAGAGTGTGAAGAAGGGACTAAGCATAAACTACAAGAAGACAGAATGCATGGTCATCAGTAAAAGGATGAGCCTGAAATGCGATTTGCAGGTCGGGGACACTAGAATGAAGCAGGTGTGGAAGTTTAAATATCTGAAAAGCATTTTGAAAGAGGACGGTAAGTGAGACACTGAGATCCGGGCATCCTGAGATAATATGGTCGGCAGTTTCATCATATTTTCCGCAGATCCTGCATTTCGGGTTAGTTCCATCCTTGATTATGTGACAATGATAGGATCTGCTTGCGTGGCTTTGGCCCTGAGCTGCTATGATTAGGCCTTGTTCTTCTTCTTTTTTATCCGATAAGATACCACACGCGTTACACCCTGCGATTACCTCATATAAATAATAGATCATTCCATTTTTATTGCGCCGGAAGACGGACTAAAAATGTAACAGAGACGCTGTTTGATTTTAGCGAGGAAAGAAAAGTATACATATTTTCTTATTATTAAAATTAAAATAAATAAACAAACAAATAAAGGGACGATAAGAAAGACGATAACGCCCACGAAATTTTAACGCCTGCTCCTGGGAAATTGAAAACCTTGTCAATTCAAAAAAAAAAAATTCTTCCTTCTTGTAAGTTGGCGAGGGCTGATGAATTCGTGCCTTTCCCAAGTGTAAGTAAATGTAACGGACATGGCTCTCCGATTTCAACTGATGATAGAAGGCAACATAAATATGAGAATTAAAGCCTTTACTAATACCCAACGAGCAAAATACTTCGACATAGCTTCAAATGACACTCAGGAATGCTTTACTGCTTGTATATGCAATAACGATACACATTAAGACCCACCCATTCCTGTATGACTTCTGGTACCTGGAACAACAATTGTCTAGAACGAGTTGGGCTTTTTGTCTGAAATCGGTATGTATTCACATAATGGCGTCACTTTTAACGGTTCGGGCTCGAATAAAAACACAACATTTTGAATAGTTTTTCAAGATAAATGCTGTCTATCCTCAGATAGAAATGTTTGGTCAGCATTGTATTCTTCTTCCTATTTCTCTACCATTTAGGCTTATGCCGTAAGAATGTAACCGTATTAAATATCAACATTAGCTAATTTTGCATTTCTCTTTACTCTCTATTGAGGGACTTATTTAAATACCACAATTGCCGTTTCCTTTCTCTTATTCTCCCCAGGAACCTAATTTATGCTGCAATAATAATAGCGATAAAGCTACTCGGATTTATTTTGCAATCCAGCATAAAAGTTAATCAACAAATGAATGAAAATGCGTTCATGAATCGGCTTAAATAAAACAGGACGATTTTTAAAATGTCAGAAAAAAAAGAAAGGAGAGGTAAATCTTCCTAGCTTAAGCGCGCGGCTATTTTTTCTGATTTATCAATTAGATTAAATCTTCTTGGATATTAAGCTGTTGAGATGGAGTCTCTGCATGTGACTGTGTAGGGGCTATGCATCAGAGGTAGAGGGAATAATAATAATAATAATAATAATAATAATAATAATAATAATAATAATAATAATAATAACCAAAAAGACTGACGTATGGCTTCCAGTATTTTGCAGCACATTCAGAAAAACACAATATTTAAATTAATTGTGTCTTTTCTAGAAATCGTGTTCTCCTGGAAATGTTGTTGTTGCTGTTGCTGTTATTGTTGTTGTTGTTGTTTCCTTTGGTTTCTGGTATATACTCATTTCTTTCCGGGTCACAACCAGAGACCTAAGGTCAGAAATGGCATCACGACATTTTCCATTAAGCAATTTAAAAAAAGATCGCACATATTTTATACAGATAAAGCCCTTCATAAGGTGTGGGCTGTACTTATACATTTTTTTAAAATTTCTTTAAGCTATGGGCTATCAGGGATTCCTTCAATGAGTCTACTGGAATCTTTTCCAATCAAATCGAGGGCTCCAACTACAACTGGAATTGTTAATCTTCTCTTGTGCCACATTTTTGAGATTTCTATTTCAAGGTCGTTGTATTTTAATAGGTTTTTGAAGTTCTTCAAAGATATATTGCAGTCAGCAGGGACTGCCATCTCAATTATTATTATTATTATTATTATTATTATTATTATTATTTCCTTTGATTTCTTTTGTATACTCATTTCCTTACAAAAGAGACCTATGGCCAGAAATGTTATCCTGACACTTTCCATTGAAAATTTTTGTAAAAAATTAAAAAAAAAAATTATATAAAATAAATAAATAAATAAATAAATAAATAAATAAATAAATAAATAAAAATAAGGTCCCCTAAGATCACACATATTTTACATAGATAAAGCTCTTCGAAAGGTATGGGTAGTAATTGTGATAACAATATTTTATGTTCTTTTAAACATAGTCGGCTAGGGATCCCTTCGATGGGTCTATCAGAACCTTTTCCAATCAAACTGAGGGCTCCAACTGAAATTATTGATGTTCTCACGTGACACATTGTTTTAGATTTCCACTTCAAGATCCTTGTATTTTGGTAAGCTTTTGAAGATCTTCAGGCTACAGGAACTGCCATATCAATAAGAAAGCACACTCTTCTTCTGGTCTTTGATAACTATGTCTGGTAGATTAGTTTTGATTGCATTGTCTATGTGTATTATAAAGTTATTATTATTATTAGTAGTAGTAGTAGTAGTAGTATTAGTATTTTCTTTGATTTCTGTCGTTTACACATTTCTTTCCGGGTCCCGCCCAGGGACCTAAGGTTAGAAATGGCATCATGACACTTTCCACTGACAAAAAATTACATAGATAAAGCCCTTCGTAAAGTGTGGGCTGTACTTGTCAGAATAATTTTTGTATCTCCTTGAGGCATGGACTTCCTGGAATCCCTTCAATTAGTCTACTGCAATCTTTTCCAACCAGTCCTAGGGCTCCAACTACATCAGGGATTGTTGATGTTCCCATATGCCACATTTTTGAGATTTCTATTTCAAGGTCCTTGTATTTTGACAGTTTTTTGAATATCTTCAAAGATACATTGCAGTCAGCAGGGACTGCCATATTAATAAGGAAGCACTTTTTTTGTTTGTGATCTTTAATAATATCTGGGCGGTTGGCTTTGATTGTTCTGTCAGTGTGTTATTATTATTATTATTATTATTATTATTATTATTATTATTATTTGGCTGTGATGTGTGTTCTTTGTACACGCTTATTTGGCTGTGTATTATGGTGGCTATATAGGGTTCCATATATTTATACCCCAGCATTATTTTGTAAAAATGTTTTCCCTATTCTATAATAATAACTTATGAAAAATAACGTTGATTCTGATAATACAAATAAAACCTGGTTTTATTAAAACTTACCGATTGCTGTGCACTTCGTCTTCCTCCAGGTGTTATCTTAGTCGGTAACCTTTCCGTATCTCCACGGCCGACCCGGGCAGTTACCATTACTTGAGAATAATCAACGTACCAAGACGCGGGAGTTAGCCAACATACTGAAAATTTAAAATTCATGTCTTAAGAAATCGTTAGCACGCAGTAACTCGCAGACTGTATGCTAATTTTCGGTTTGACGAACTATGAAGATTGGATACTTTACAGCAAGGTAGAACGCAAGAGTTTTGTTGCAATTCAAATAAACCATTAAAAACTGTACTAAAGGCCGGTTTTCACCCAAACAATAAGATGCTAAATACATTGTGGAAATATAAGGAACTCCCTCAATAATTAGTTCTCCCCGGAGAACCAAACGATTCCATTAATTTCTACTTACAATTATATACAGTAATAGACAAAAAGTGTTCGGAATTAAGATAAAGACTGTGATATTCCATCAGGATAAATTTATGATTTCAAGTTTTGAGATATTTCTTTGGTTGCAAATAAGTTTTATCTCACACACCCCAATATATTGAAAAGATAATCGAACTTCGATTTACTGTTCATTTCAGTTTTAATAGAAGGCTCAAAATGAAAAAGTAAATTCGCTGAACAGTTGTCAGACGCACTAAGATTAGTTAAGCGACGTCGAAGCTGGTCAGTACCTGCATGGGTGAACGCTTAGGATTACTAATAGCCGGATATTGAACTCACTCTCATGGGGTCCTGTCACTGGATCTAACTAACGCCTTTATCCACTGTGCCATGTACCCTTGAGGACATCTGTGCATGAATTTCTAGGTATTATAAACCTAATGTTTCAGCAACCATTTTTACCAGTGCTCATAGTGGAATTTTTGGTCCTATCATTGCATGTTTTTTTTACCAGAGCTCATATTGCAACGTTTATTGCTATTAAGGCTTTTCTCTGGCACTCCTTATTACTGGTTCCCATATTGTATTCATTTCTATGCTTGGTCAGCTCAGGAGATTTTTGTGGCCTAGCATATCTGCTGATTCCTTGAGTTTACGAATTTTCCAATGGTGTTCCTAAATCTATGATCTCAACCTGATCCCACAGAGGGGGGCAATCTCCCTTCTCTCTCCATATGTGGTCAGCCACGCCTGACTTTTCCACTTCCCCTCGTGTTACAGCTTTCTGGTGTTCTTGAAGTCTTACCTTAAGGGGGCGGCCTGTCTCTCCTTTATATTCCTTTTCGCAGATACATGAGATAGCGCACACACAGTCTTTAGTCATGTTTTCCTCTATGGGAGGTCTTACTCGGGAGAGATATAGTGTCGTCAAACATTTGAAGGTTGCCCTGATGTTATATGGACCGCAGATCCTTTTTATTTTCTCTGATAACCCCTTCACATAAGGTAGACAGACTTCTTTTCTGAGTGTTGTTGTCCTATTGTATCCGCCTATCCCAGTTTTGGGGGGCTGCTGCCATGTACCCAGGGTAGTTGTTACGTTGTAGGGTACTAATTATATTGACCAATTCTTTATCTAATGTCTCTGGGTTGCCACTTATGACTTTTCCTCGGTGTTGTAAGCAGCGGACGATCCCTTTCTTTATACGCTGTGTGGATGGTGGGAGTTGAAATTGAGGTACTGTGCGGTGAATATCGGTTTAGGGTATACGGATGTCTTTCCCATCAATGGGTGAGTTATATCTACTTGGAAGCGACTCAGAGTGGGGCACACAGAGCCTTAGCAACTAACAATCGGCCTGAGCGGAATACCGTCTTTGTGAATCTTAGGGAGACCGTATATGGGAGGTAGCTTGGTATAACGCTGCGATAACTGCCTATACGTCTTACGGGCGAAGCGATGCTTGTTCTTGATTAGAATCTGTGACAGTTTGCGTTTTGATTTGTCCATCACTAAAGGCGCATTGCCTTTATCAGCCAGTAGTAAGATGATGTTTTCGTTCCTCTGTAGTGATTAAAATAAAACGATCAGTTCGACATTCCAAGCACCTGAAGAAGGTCGGAGCGTACAACGTCCGAAACGTTGTAATAAATATGACGACAAAGATGAGGACAATACTCCGGATAATATATATATATATATATATATATATATATATATATATTTAGTTGGATTGATGTGAGTTTTTGACCCTGGGTTTCACGCTATTTGCGATCGTTAGACAAACTGATAGATTTTTAAATTTTGGATTTATACAGTGTAACTCGGATATAAGAGAAACCCGGATATAAAAGAGATTTTCTCCGGTCCCAAATTAGAGCCATACTTACCTAAACAAAATAGACCAAACCCGGATATAAGAGAAACCCGAATTTAAGAGACTTATTCTCCGGTCCCGACAACTCTCTTATATCCGGGTTACACTGTATATGGTTAGTGAGCGTACGTGTATGTATGTTTTCGTAAATAGGAGTGACGTTCCAACGTCAACTTTTCCTCCCACTTCCATAAAAACACCGATATAAGCAACCAAATATAAATCCCAAATTTAAAAATTATTCAGTTTGTCTGATAATCGCAAATAGCGTGAAACCCTAAGTTACAAACTCACATCAATCCAACAATATATATATATATATATATATATATATATATATATATATATATATATATATATATATATATTGAGTGCTTTCCAATAAGTACCGCGCATATATTGATAATGGGTGCTTTCCAGTAAGTACCGCGCATATATAATATATAAATAATATATATAAAAAATGCATATATATATATATATATATATATATATATATATATATATATATATACTTATATTTATATACCTACACATTTTACATGTATGTACCGGAAATGTCATTTTTACATTATCTTTGACATTCAGAGTTGAAAGAGAGAAAAAAGAAGGAAAAGGAATAAGGAAAGAGAATAAGAAGACAATATAATTATCAAAAGGAGAACTAATAACGACATTCTACGCATGTGCATATACAGACGCGTATACACACGTATGCACACATACACACGCATACACATACACACGCATACACAGTCACACACACACAAAGAGTAAAACAACCTAACACGGATAAAAAGAGCATAAATTATTATTTTAACTTAATGTAAAAATAACGAAAATTAGAAAATCGCCAGATATCTTCTGACGAGGGGAGGGAAGGATTACAGAAAAGTTTCTTTTACGAAACTCTGGAGTCGGTGTGCTGAATATAGTATCAATCAACTCAGTGACAAACCCTATTTTTGTATTAATCCTATATATATACATACATATATATATATACATACATATATATATATATATATATATATATATATATATATATATGTATATATATATATATATATAATTCTGATGCAAAACTTCGATAGGAATGTGTAATTTTGTTCCCTCCAATTATTTTTTCATATTTTCATTTCAAACGATACACGTTGAGAAACATATCATAATTTGGTATGACATTTCCAATTAAGTTTTAATTACATTTTCAATTCAATTTTCAATTTCCTCATCTTCGGCTTAAATAATAAATTCTCCTCTTTTGAACACGAACTTGCAATTAACAAAAATTACGTTTTTTTTCTTTCAATCTGTAATTATTAGAAGCTGGAAAAATATGTAATACGAAATCATGTTTCCATATTTTATTGTATAGGCACTCAACGTTATATGCTTTCGAAATATTTGCGATCGGTAATTCTGCTTCTAGATATATTAATATAAAATATAATAATGTGGATGAGAATTTCAATAAACGACGAAATATTAAATGTTTTTTAGTCAAATCCATGAGAATCTGTTTCTAACTTAATCTGTTCAGGTGTTGAGTTTCAATGTTCCCCGGATGTCATCCCGCGTTTCTTGTTTATTTCTGATTGTACCTCATTTTATCGGCTACGGTTAAATAACGCTATAAACATCGGTTCCCGTTCGATCACCGAGGTTAAGCAGCATCGATCCAGGTCAATACTTTAAGGGGAGCAGCTTGGGAAGGCCAAGTAATGTATGCAACCTCGAAATACGTTTCGATTTCAAATAACCTACAATGAGGTGATAAGCCGTAAAAAAAAAAAGAAATTTCCAGCGTATCTATTTCATTTTGTTCATATCTATTATCAGACCCAAGAAGTGCCTTTTAATAAAGAAAAATGTCGCGTAGAATTTTTTCCCATATTCCCATTCAATTTCTCACAATTATTCTGCTATAAAGAGTTGTATACCATATCTTATCATATCTATATCTATCTATCTATATATATATATATATATATATATATATATATATATATATATATATATATATATATATATATATATATTCACTTGTAAGGATATGGGTTTGTGACCTAGGGTTTCACTCTCTTGCGATCATCAGACAGTTGGTTTATTTTTTTAAATTAGACCTATCTATGTTTATTGACTATGTTTGGTGGTAGGAGGGGGAATCTAATTCAGTGTTTTTTGGTGGGTGACACTATCATACGCATAGACACACATACATACAGGTGTACCCATTTTAGTTCACACATACACATCCATATAAACAATACGAGGCTAAGAGCAGATACACATCCATGCGTTCAGGCAAACATTCATACGCAGACCGTACCTTTTATATATGTAGCGATGTTTCTTTTCAACATGGAGCGGGTAGGGTGTTCTTAGAGCTTTTCAGATCTACCGCCTGCGCCATCAGAGAATGTGTGTGAGCGTGTGTGTTAGATAGGTATGAACAGACTGGGATAGATAGATAGATAGATAGATAGATAGATAGATAGATAGATAGATAGATAGATAGATTTGAATTCAAAAAGTATCCTCATGTTAAACATGGAACTTTACATAAATGATTAGAGATGTTATCATAAATAATAATAATAATAATAATAATAATAATAATAATAATAGCATCAACTGAATATAAGACTGGACATGATTGTGTACGTCAGTATCTGCATTGGAAAATATGCAACTTTTACAAGAAGGCAACTGAATGAAGAGGTATGATCATCACCCAAACCCGGTTACGGAGACAGGATCCATAATAATTTTATGGGACTTTACAGTACACTCAAGTAGAACAATGAAGCTAACCGCCCAAACACCGTGATCAAAGACCACAAAAACAGAATGTGCGTTCTTATTGACATGACAGTTTCTGCAGATGTTAATTTATCTTTGAAGATGTTGAAATCTAAACAAAGTGGCGCGAGGGCATCAATAATTCCTGTTGTAGTTGGAGCCCTCGGATTGATTGGAAAAGGTTCCGATACATTCATAGAAGAAGAAAAAAAATACAAGGGCCTGGAGATCGAGATTAACAGGATATAAAGAATAAAGGCTAAGATTGTACCAATAGTAATCGGATCTCTGGGACTAGTGAAAAAGGAATGGACAATTTTACTAAAGTTTTACCAGGTAACATCAACATACAAGTTGGTCAGAATATCGCCCTACTCGGAACATCCCATATACTAAGAAAAATGCCGTCAATTAAATGACAATTCCCCTATAGGGTCTAAGGACCATAGTTTGGACCCGGTTCTACATGATACAAATCAGGAACATAAGTAGTAGTAGTAGTACTAATCATAGTAATAATAATAATAATAATAATAATAATGCCATTTGCGTCAATAAGAGTATTATTGCATCAGGCTTGGCTGAAGTAACCGGCTGTGTTAAAATCATGAACAATATTTATGAGCAATAGGGATAAATTAGCCCACGGGAGGTTTCAGCTTCGTATATAAGATGGAGGGTGATCTTTTAGCCTTATATGGTGCTAATTACGGCACATTGTGTGAAATAAACGATTTTCAACCATGAGACTACCGATTTACTGATGTTCAGATGTATTTATGTATGTATACTAGGTCGTCTATCTCTAACACCCACACTCATTCTATTCTCTCTCTCACACCCTCTCTCTCTCTTCCTCTCCCCCTCTCTTCCCCCTCTCTCTCCCAATCTTTATCTCCCCCTCTCTCTCCCCTCTCTCTCCCCTCTCTCCCTTTCTCTCTCCCTTTCTCTCTCCCTTTCTCTCTCTCTTTCTCTCTCCCTCCCCCATCTGTGTGTGTGTGTGTGTGTGTGTGTGTGTGTGTGTGTGTGCTGTGGTGTGATGGTCAGTGAGAGAGCCTTCCGGAAAATTACTGGTCTTTTGAGTTCAATCCTCCCTGAACGCACCTTTCCTGCACATATGAAGTACGATACCGTACCAACGTAACCTTTGTAAATATTAGGTTGGTGCAAAAATAATGTCGTTTTCTCACATGTGAGAAAACGACATTATTTTTGCACCAACCTAATACTTCCATCGTTTTCGGTGCTTCAATGAAAGATTGATAAACTTACACCCATGAAGAGTGGTGATTTATTTGAAGCGAATCTCGAAGGAGCAATCATATCAGAGATGCTGCTCCGAAAATGGAACTACTTGCTTTCAAGCGGGACGACTTGTGACGTGGTCACTTGTTAACTTTGAACGCTGTGAAGAAAAAAAAAGACATTAAGAGGCAGGAACTCGTTATTTGATCTCTGCGAATGCGAATAGAAAAACGGTCTGTTAGTCGCTAAACGAACCACGCGGCCAGCATAGACCACGTTTAGTTGTTCCGTTAAGAATAACTATTATCGCCAAAGGGTTCATTATTTATTTTTGGACATAGAAAGAAGGAAAACAGGAAAAGGAATGAAGAAAAGAGAATGAAGAGGTGAATAAAAGAAGACTACGAATAGCTAAGAAAGAAGGCGAAAAATGGCGAACAGCGTGGAAGGAAATCAGGTAAGAGAAAGTGTTTCCTAAAAGAATTCTTTGTGCAGTTTTGACTAAGGAAGGAAATGTGCGAAACTCAAGGAACAAAGCAATGAATGAGATAAGGAAAAAAAAGAAAGAAAACGAGGTGAAGTGAATGAAAGAAATATGAAATCGAAAGAAAGAATAAGAAGAAAGATGTAATTTTTACATTAATAGGACTTAAGTTTTCGGCAAAGAAGGAATAGAGAAAAAAAGAGAGCAATTAATTCATTTGTTTTTCACGGTTTGTCAACCCTTCCTGGGTTATTTGAAAGCGAATTATATTTTGGAATATTGCATTAAAAATATTTTGAAAATAATAACAATTTTTCGTATTTATTTAGCCCTTAGTTGAAAGGAGGAGAAATATTTGCTTAAAAGTGAATATAACGAATCTGGCTGGAATTCGAACTCGGCTCTCCGATTTCTTATTTCGAGTTGCCATTCATTACACCGCCCTCACATCCGAAAGCTAAAAGAGAAAGAACAAATGAATGAATAGAAAAAGGCAATAAATAAAGGAAAGAAAAGTGAGCCATGAAATATGGAAGAAACGAAAAAGAGAGAAAGGGGAAGAAAAGATTTCACAGAGGCACTCACTTTGAGTAATTAAAAAAAAAAAATGGTAAAAAGACGGGAGTTGAGTAAAATAGAAGAAAAGGAAGGTGAGGAAGGAATATGGAAGAAAAAGAAGCCCAAAAGAAAGAAACCAGGAAAATTAAGGAAAGACAAACCGAAAAAGGAAATTAAGAAAGTTTTGAAAAGTAAAGGAAGAAAAGTAAAGGAACGTAAATAAATATAAAGGGTAAAAAGATGAAAGAAAGAATTAAAAGCAAAGAAAAAGAATAAAGATCTTATAAAAGATTGCAGCATCATATGAGGAAGGAAAAAAAATGAATAGGTGAAGATAAACTAAGAAAGAAAGAAAAATAGGTAGATAAAAGGAAATAAACTGATAAAAGAAAGAAAGAAAGAAAGAAAGAAAGAAAGCGGTAGACAAAGGGAAAGAAACCGAAAAAGCAAAGAAAGAAAGAAAGAAAGAAAGAGGTAGACAAAGGGAAAGAAACCGAAAAAGCAAAGAAAGAAAGAAAGAAAGAAAGAAAGAAAGAGGTAGACAAAGGGAAAGAAACCGAAAAAGCAAAGAAAGAAAAAAAAAGAAAGAAAGAAAGAGGTAGACAAAAGGAAATAAGCCGAAAAAGCAAAGAAAGAAAAAAAAGAAAGAAAGAAAGAAAGAGGTAGACAAAGGGATAGAAACCGAAAAAGCAAAGAAAGAAAAAAAAAGAAAGAAAGAGGTAGACAAAGGGATAGAAACCGAAAAAGCAAAGAA
>OZ010593.1:32098895-32151395 GCA_963932145.1 Acanthosepion lycidas | reverse complement strand
GTAAATACCCTCCCTGTTGGTAATACCCTAGCAACGTGCCTGCTTCTGGGCTGACGAATTCTCCCTCAACACGTAATGGCCCTTTAGTGTCCTTGATTTGAACTAAGTTTAGCTTAAATCGCATCGAAGTATTTAACCGTGTTGCCTCAGAGACCAATGTTAATGACCATGAATGGGTATCTATCATTGTCTTCAGGTCCGGGGCTATTTAGAATGTCTGCTATACATACGTCCAACTGAAGCGATCCTTTGCAAATATCTTCTTCTTCTTCTTCGTCTTCTTCTTCTTTTCCACTGCTCCTGCTCCTTCATCTTTTTCTCTCCTCCTCCTCCTCCTCCTTCTTCTTCTTCTTCTCATCCCTGTTCCCCCTACTCCTTCTTATTCTCCACTTTGTCTTTTTCCTCCTACTACTTTGTCTTGGTCTCCCGTCTCCTTTCTTCTTTTTCTTCTTCCGTCTCCTTTCTTCCTCCTCCTACTCCTCCTCCTCCTCCTCCTCTTCTTCTTCTATTTCCCCACTGCTCCTCCTCCTTCATCTTTTTCTCTCCTCCTCCTCCTCCTTCTTCTTCTTCTTCTTCTTCTTCTTCTTCCCATCCCTGTTCCTCCTTCTCCTCCTTCTGATTCTCCACTTTTCTTTCTCCTTTTCCTCTTCCTACTTTGTCTTAGTCTCCCGTCTCCCTTCTTCTTTTTCTTCTTCCGTCTCCTTTCTTCCTCCTCCTACTCCTCCTCCTCCTCCTTCTTCTTCTTCTTCTATTTCCCCACTGCTCCTCCTCCTTCATCTTTTTCTCTCCTCCTCCTCCTCCTCCTTCTTCTTCTTCTTCTTCTTCTTCTTCTTCTTCTTCTTCCCATCCCTGTTCCTCCTTCTCCTCCTTCTGATTCTCCACTTTTCTTTCTCCTTTTCCTCTTCCTACTTTGTCTTAGTCTCCCGTCTCCCTTCTTCTTTTTCTTCTTCCGTCTCCTTTCTTCCTCCTCCTCCTCCTTCTTCTTCTTCTTCTTCTTCTCCTCTTCTTCTCCTTCAAAGTGAACTATCACGGCTTATAACTTTATGCAATTTTTGCTTTTTTTACTATTCTTCCCAATTCGTGATGAGACATCAATTTTCACAAGCTTCCCGTGTAGTTTACTCGTTGTCTCCCGCTGACCGCTTTGCTTTCAGTATTTCCTTGAGTGCCAGATTCTCTAAACCCTCTTTCTTCATTATTTCGAAAGACTCTTTTCTTTAAAACTTCCTCATTGCTCGCATGTTCAGTCCATGTATTCTTAGTAGAATTAGTTCTTCGGTAGAACCACATTTCCGCTGGTCCAGTTCTCCTTTACATCTGTGCGGAAATTGCCCAGCATTCTCTATCATATAGGAGGATTAATATACTCTAGCACTCTTTCCTTTGCTTCTAACAAAGATTTCCTTTACTTAATACACTTTTTAAGTTTTGGAAGATATTTTTCACTGATCCAGTAGGCCTTCAAACTTCGGTGTCTGTCCTCTGTTAAAACACTAACCAATTTACATTATTTACATTGTATAAATAAATCCGGGTAGGACTTCTAGTCCTCCTATGAATTTTAGAAAAAAGAAAAGAGAAAATAAAAAAGAGCAGGAGAAGGAAGGGAAGAAAAGAATAGACAGACAACACATAAAAGGAGTAGAGAAATTAAAAGCAAAAGAGGGTGATGGTTAATGAGCTATTGTTCGTGGGTGCGACACACTTGGTGCGATCGCCCAAAGCTAGATGGAGCCGATCATTTGTAAATATCTGTGAATTTTATTAGGAAGTCAAGAGAAATTAGGGAATGAAGAAAAAGAGGGAGATGAAAAGAGACAGACAGACACATCGAGAGAGAGAGAGGGAGAGAGGGAG
Source organism: Acanthosepion lycidas (assembly GCA_963932145.1). Lineage (NCBI taxonomy): Eukaryota > Metazoa > Mollusca > Cephalopoda > Sepiida > Sepiidae > Acanthosepion > Acanthosepion lycidas. The sequence continues at coordinate 32,149,538 of OZ010593.1, read as the reverse complement.
GGAGGAAGTGTAGGAAACAAACAAAAAGGCGGTTTTACAATTGAGGCGGGTGAATTTAAGGAATCGAAGAAAGAAATAGGAAACAAAAAAAAATAGCAAAAATGTCGATTTTCAATCAGTTAATTACAGAAAGAAAGGAAGATATGAAGGAGAAAGACAGGAAAGCTGATGAAAAAGAACCCCAGGATAAGTAGTGAAGGCGAACACAGAAACATTAAAAAAAAAAAGAAGGAAAGAAGGAAAGAATGAAAGTGAAACGGAAAGAAAATTAAACAAGATGGCAGAAAAGAAGAACAAAGAAAAAACATAAGGAGAATAAGTGAATGAAAGAGAGGCTGAAGGAAAATTAAGCTTGAAGCGAGAAAATGAAGAAAAGAAAGAAAATATCAGGTCATCCAATAAGTTCTGTCCGAATTTTAACTTAAATGAAACGAAATTTAAAGAGTATTTTATAATGCCTAATGGAGCTGAACATTATTTTTATGTTTAGATGCATTTAAACTGATTAAATTTTATTCAGAGAACAATAAAATTAAATTTTGTTTGATTAAAACCCTGCTAACATGGAAGTACCCAAGAATCATTTGAGGCACATAATGCTTTATGAGTTCAAGAAAGGAATCTCAGCAGCCGAAGCGGCTAAAAACATTCACTCAGTTTATGGAGAGGAATGTGTGAATGAAAGAACTTGCAGAAGATGGTTTGCAAAATTCAGAGTAGATTTCACCCTTGAAGATGATGATCGAACCGGACGTCCAGTTGAGTTTGATGAAAAGGTTTTTGAAGCAGCCCTTGAAGAAAATCCTGCTTTATCAGTTGAGGAATTGGCAGTAGTTCTCAGTTCAAACCATACAACTGTTCATCGTCATCTCCAACAACTTGGAAAAGTTCCTAAACTTGGAAAATGGGTGCCTCATGAATTATCTGAAAACAGCCTCAAATCCCGAGTTGCTATCTGCTCTTCTCTCCATTCTGGCCAACTTGTTTCATCATTTTTGGATAGACTTGTGACTGGTGACGAAAAATGGATCTTTTATCGAAATGTTAAACGTCGTAGACAGTGGCTTGGTAATGGGAAGGACCCCAACCACAGTCGAGAAGGGAACTTCATGGGCAAAATGTTCTTCTTTCAACCTGGTGGGGTCGCCAAAGAATAATCCACTTTGAATTCTTACCACCTAAGGCAACAATTAATGCTCAAATATATTGTCAGCAATTAGAGCGTTTGAACCAAGCTTTGAGGAAAAAAAGACCTGCTCTAGTGAATCGAAAAGAGGTGATGTTTCATCAAGACAATGCGCGACTCCACACAGCAAGATCACGTCACAAAAGATCGAAGAACTTGACTTGGAGAAAATTCCTCATCCACCTTATTTTCCCGATCTTGCTCCTTCCGACTACCATTTGTTTCGTAGCTTACAGAATCATTTGGAAGAAACAGCTTTTGTAACACAGGAAGAGGTTAAAACTGGCATTTGTGAGTTCTTCGAATCAAAGCCAAAAGAATTTTACAATAATGGAATTAGTAAGCTTGTTAATAGACGGAAGGAAGTCATAGATAATCAGGGAAAATACATTGTTGATTGAATCTGTAATTAAATGTATTGGGTTGGTGCAAAAATAATGACGTAATAATGTCGTTTTTTGACGTATTTTTTAAACGTCAAAAAACGACATTATTACGTCATTATTTTTGCACCAACCTAATAAAATTTGGTCACTTGTTTTCTTTATTCAAAATTCGGACAGAACTTATGGGATGACCTGATAAAAAAGCAATAAAGGAATGAAAAGGAGGAGCTGAAAGAAAATTAAGCAAAATGCCAGAAAAGAAGAATGAGAAAAAAATAAGAGAATGACTGAATGAAAGAGGAACTGAAAGAAGATTAATCTTGAAGCGAAAAATGGATGAAAAGAAAGAAAATAAAGAAAAGATAATGGAACGAACAAAATATTATCTGAAAGCAAATTACGCAAGATGACAGAAAAAAACCAAAGAATCAATTCAAGAGAATGAGTAAATGAATGATGGACTGAAAGAAAATTAAGCTTGAAGAGGGAAAACGAAGAAAAGAAGGAAAATAAATAAAGCGGAAATGAAGGAAAATTATGCTTGAAGAAAGAAAAGGTACGAAAAGAAGCAAAAATGTGGCATGGTAAAAATATAATTTTTAACGCTAATTTTCTCGGATGGTTGGCGCAACATGATCTTCTTGTAATATTTTCCACTTTTAAAGTTGAGGTTTTACTAAAGTTAGCGTAGCCAGTGTCGAGACGAGTAGAAGCAAGAAAGAGAGAGCGAAAAAGAAGAAATTATTGAAGAGGTCACAGAAAAATCGTAGGAAAGAAAATAATTAAAAGGAAGACAAAAGAATAACAAGAAAAAAATTGCGGGCGACGAAATGTTAAAGAAGTAATAGAAAAAAATATGAGGAAGAAAAAAAATTTAAAAGAAAATAAGAGAAAAGAAAAGAGAAGAGAAAGAGAGAGAAGAAATATTAAAGCTTTGAAAGAAAAATCGCCAAAGAAAATAGAAAAACATGAAACAAGTTGCAAGAGAGAAAGAGAGAGAGAGGATGACGAAGTATATCGTATGACGAAGTTAAAAAAGAGATAAAGAGAAAATGACAATGAAAAGAAATTATAATGAATAAGGAGTAGAAATATTAAAGGATCCAAATAAATATTGTATGAAGGAGACCAATTTAAAAAAAAAAGAAAATGATTAGAAGGACACTGGAGATCTTAGGAAAGACAATAACTTGAATGAAAATGAGAAAAAAATGTTATGAAACAATAAAGTATCGAGCGAAGAGATATTAAAGTAATTAAAGAAAATAGTATAAAGAATAGAACCTCAAAGAAAGAAAGAGATGGAAAAGAAATGCGAAAAGAAACCAGAAAGAAAAGATAGAGAGAAGAAGAAGAAGAGGAAGAAATAGTAAAGATATTCAAAAAAAAAATTATAAGAAAAAGAACTTAAAGAAGAAAAAAAGAAAGAAACAATGAGAGATAGAAAGATAAGAATCAGCGAAAAAGTTCGAGAAAAATTGTAAGAAGAAAAAGAAAGAAGAAACAGAAAAGAGTAAAGGATAGAAAACAAAAATAAAAGATGGAGAAGAGAGAAAGAAAAAAAGAAAGACAGAGCTAGAACGAAAGTGAAGAAATAGTAAAGAAGTCCGAGAAAAATTGTAAGAAGAAAGAAGAAAGAGAAAGAAATAGAAAAAGAAAAGCTGAAAGTAAAAAATGAATAATTTAGGAACTTGAAAATATAAACGACAAAAAGTCAATAGCACAAAGCGTTCTTCTTCCGCTTCCACGCTCATTATGAGTTCGACTCCTGAACGCCTGTTCTGTTATCTTTAAGCCGGCATTGCACTGTACCAAGTAAGCAGCCATTTTTTGAAACTTTTTTGGTCGCTCTTTCCTGAACGAAAAAAAGAAAAGAGGAGTGGAAAATGTCACTCATCTTTTTCGCTTGTACAATTTTTTATACTTTATCCCCCTTTCTCCTTTTCTCCTTCATTTTTTATTCATGTTCCTCGTCTCTTTTATCTTCGAGCCATCATCATGTCAGCTTTATTCCCGACTGAACGCCATGTTCGACTTTCTTTATCACGTCTTAGATTTTGTACGCATGCGCATTCCCCACGCCAATTTTATCATCATTATTATCCATTTTCTTTTTCTTTTGCTAAAATCTTTGGTTTTTAACCGATTGCCTTTATCATACACGCGCGATGCGGAGCTCCCTGATTTAATGAGAACGTGCAGTCAGCTGCAGAGATGAGAAGATTGAGAGATATATACATCAATATATCTCGGTTACATATAGTAGCTAAACGAATGTATGTATACGCTTAACGAACGGAAATAAGCTATCTAAGAAGAATCCCTCTCATTCCCTTTTTCTTTCTCTCCCTTTTTCATACACCTATGGCTAAAGTTATACATTAACCACCAATTTGCATTTTTGTGAAGTATTTTAAGATTTATTCCTCTGATTATACAATTTGTTTTCTGTATTTTTCCAGTGTATTTCCATGTGTTTATTATTAAACAACATTTCGTCACAAGCAGCAAAATTTTTTCTACCATTCTGCAAATATGGGTTCATTTATGTAAAATTGGACACCTATTTTTGTCTGTTCTCTGATCACAAAGAGAAAGATGAGATCTCATGAAATAAAAGCCGGAAAAATATATTTTCGTACTCTAAAGTAATGATTATTTAAAAAAAAAAGGGGGGGGCAAACCATCTATATCTATAAACAGAGGATGTCTTTGTTTCTGTCTGTGTAATACCTTTGCATTCGAGATCCATCCAACCGATTTTGACCGAACTTGGCACATACATTGTACAAATGCATAAAATTAGCATAAAATCGATATTTAAAAAAAAAAAGCCGACTAAAAATCGATAAATTTAATTGTTTTTTTCCTACGACTTCAAACTCGGTATGTAGATTACCTACATCATGACGAGCTCAACGATACCTCATTTTTATTTCTAGGTCACTGTGTTTAGCGAAAAACCGCAAAAAACGAAAAATCGATTTCAACACAAATTTTAAACTAAAAACTCCCTCAATTTTCAAGCAGTCTAATACAAACTTCACTCAGTTGTAGCGAAGGTGATTGTTTAACAGTCATTCAACCTGATAATTGAGTCCACCCATATAGTGAAAATCCGCGTAAATAGCGAAAATGGCGATTTTTACTTGTTCCTTTCTTATTTGTCGTTGATCTTTCAACCAATTTTTATCAAACTTAACAATTGCTTCATAAATGTATCCTCTTTTACATCCCTGGTAGCAATTTCAAAAGCGCCAAAATAATTGTGTTCTGAAATGTGTCTTCATGTTGCCTGTTTTACCCCTTCATATATTCGGCAAACTTCGTTTGAATAAATACAGACTACTACAGTCAGCCTGTTATGTGCCATGCGTGATACACGCTTAAGCGATCATGTGTCTTTCAATACATGACTCACGAGGCAGATTTTTTTCCCCAAATAGGTTGCCATTTCTTTCTGCGGTAGACCAGTTGTCATCCAAGACCCGGTCTCTCCTGCTATTTACCCATTGCTAGGGGCAGAAGACGAGGATACATACCTTTCTGAAGGATATTCACTAAGTGAATGCAATGGATTCGACTGGAATTTGTTCTTGGCTCTCCAATTCTTCAATCAGAGCCGCTATCCATTACTTCACCGTGATTCCAACTGTTATATCCATAACTGCATTAATATAAAATGTTTTTTTTTAATGAAAGTAATTTAAAGTAATTGAAGATTGACTCTATTACATCTAAATATGATGCTGTTTTTTCTCCATTCTAACTGAACGCTTTTTCTGATCGACCAGCTGAGTATGGCTGCTAGTTATATATAAAAGACAGTTAATATCTAAAATGTCAACCTCGATTTGTGACAAAAGCTCGGCTCCGATAAAAAATGTTGGCCAATAATTTTTTTTAAGTCAGGCTATGTCACAAATTCATTTTTACTTAACGAAGATCTGAGAAAAGTTTAAATAGATGATGATTTATTATTGAGAGCTTCTTCGATCATATCCCACCTATCCCTAAAAAATCATTGAAACCGGGACATTGCTGGTCACTCCATAACCAGTATTGTGTAGAGCCTCCGGAATGAACCTACTTTGATTTATCAGAACGTTATCGTGGATTAGAATGCTATTATTGTTCGGAAATGCATTCCTGGGTGTTATGGTGATTTTTGGTTTTGGTTTTTAATCACTTTAAAACTTCGTCCAGAAATATTGTAATCTTTCAACTTGTGAAGAAGACCACTGTGCCAAACCCTATCAAATGCTTTTGAACTTTAGTAATTTTATCTAAAGCTTGATAAACTCTTCCAGCAATAATCGTTAACACATCATCAAATGAGTTTAAAACGCTAAAGAGATATTGCCTATCTGAAACAAGTGTTATGGGATTGTCATATGTCGATAACGAAGCCGAACTTCCAAAATGAAACCTTTCATTTTTACGTCACAATTGAAGCCACTTAACAGTACAACGTGGGCTATCCACTTCGAATTTACGCACAAAGTTTAATTAGATGTTTGCAATCATTTATGGAATCTTTCCTTCGTACCAATGCCCAAGCAACTCTTCTCTAGGTAAGATGTTCGACGAATGGTGATATCTTACCCAAGTTAATCTGTTATATTTATATCCCTACGTTAAGCGGCTTCCGAGCAAGCGTTCTGAAACGAAAGCAAATCGAAAGCGTGTATTATTGAGACGCAGTTCTTCTCAAGGAACAATTCCTAAATTTGGCTGACGGAGGCTAAAACAACTGTTCAGGTCGGACCAGGTGCTGGTCACCACAAGGTTTTTGCAAAAAATGGACGACCAGGCCTAGGTAGCTCGACTACATTATTTTATTAATATGAAGTCACTTCTATAGCATTTTAACATCAAAATTGATTAGCGCTATACGTTTAATTTCCTCATTCAACTCAATGAAACTTAAATACAACCAGATTAAAAGACACTGACATAACTGTAACTATTATTACATATTTGCAATGAATTTTTAATTCCTCTGTTATTGCATTTTGGGATATATATATATATATATATATATATATATATATATATATATATATATATATATATATATATATAGTTAAATTCCCAGATCAATTCTGTGGACAAGACAGATTGGTATAAAATATCAATTGGAAAAGAATTTACCGATGCGTTTCGTTTATCTTTTTAAATTTGGATTTTCTAATGTAACTATAACAACAAAAACATTTCGATTTCATTTTTACCTTGAAAAAGTCGGAAGACGAAACGCATCGGCAAAATCTAAGATTTTTCCCAATTGTCATTTTATACCATATATATATATATATATATATATATATATATATATATATATATATTAAAGAGAAGGGAGAAACCGCAAACATTTTGGGTATAATGTGGATTTTTAAAATATATATTATACTTTATTTCCTATATGTTTGCTACACATGTTTCCGATCTCGCAACCTTCATCAGGCCTAAAACACGTGTAGCAGAAATAGGGAAAATAAAGTATAATATATATTTAAAAAATCTACATTATAACCAAAAAGCGTGTGTGCGACTTCACTCTTCTCCAAAATATACACTTTTCTCTCGTTGGAACAACTATAACCTCTCTCATCTTGAATAAGTTGGAAAATGATATTGGAATATATATATATATATATATATATATATATATATATATATATATATATATATATTTCTAATTTATTTCTTTAGGTCTAAGTTCAGATGATATATATATATATATATATATATATATATATATATATATATATATATATAAGTAAAGCAGATATTTCATATATTAATAATAAAAATAGACCATTAATAATATTATTTTTATATACAGAAATCTTCGAAGGAAGTCGGGGAAATAATTGAAACGTTAAGTTTTTCTGTATATAAAAATAATATTATATATATATATATATATATATATATATATATATATATATATATATATATATTAGGGTACACCCCGGTTCTTTTCAATATCTCCATACTTCTTTCGAGTAAAAATATTATTTAAATTCATAACCTTCTAATATTTAAAATGTATAACACTTAAAATAATCACAAACTAAAATAATATAAACATCAATTACCTTAAAAATATATTAAAAAACAACTTTTTAACTTTTGTTTATTAGACATTGAATCACATATTTTTGCATTTGCTATAATTTACTTAGACGTTTCAAAATATTTTTAAAAAAAGTAAAAACCGAACTATATCTTTTTTACTTCTGTTTATAAATACATGTTGCAAAATAAAATCCTTACATGTTCTATGATAAAGTACATAATCACCAGAAGACGAAATGCGTGGGCTAAGATAAGTTTTGCTTCTCTCTCTCTCTCTCTCTATATATATATATATATATATGTGTGTGTGTGTGTGTGTGTGACACTTCAGATATATTTAAAATTGATTTTATCAATGTTAAATGCTTCTATTGATTGAGCCATTTTTGGTAGCAAGGTAGATTTTTACTGTTTAATTCTCCATGATTTTCTCTCATACATTCATATTTGCTCGATGTGTATCCAAATGTAAACAAATGACGTCACACATTATGAAATGGACAAAGTCCGACAACTAAATTAGGATTATACGTTCTTTTTTTTTTTTTTTTATAGATACAAATATTTAAGTAAATGCTCTGTTTATAATAAACAGTCTTAACGACATTTACCGGCCTGAACTTTCGAGGAATTTCATAGAATATATGCGTCCTCCGACAGGAATCGAACCTGTATCCTACACGGAACCGTCGTATAGCCTGACGTTATAACAGTCTAGCTACGAAGGAACATCTGATTAGCAAAGTCGATTTTACTGCTTTTATTGTCGGAGGATGCATATTTTCTATGGAATTTCTCGGACATTCAAGCCGGTAAACGTTGCTAATACTGTTTATTATAAACAGTGCATTTACTTAAATATTTGTGTCTATATAAATAACGTATAACAATAAAATATATTAAAAAGAATCCCTTTTGTATTAGTCATAGATAGCAATAAATTCAAACACAACTTTGATCTAAAAATGTCATAGATATTGAAAGAGAAATAGCTTACTTAGACGGAAGAATCTCGGGAGTGTTGGTAAGAATCTTATCTAAATATAAATATGCGCCCCGGAGTTTTTCCAATATCTCCATTCAAGAAAGAATTACTCCTTTCCCAAACCAACATACATCAGTATAAAAGTATTAGAGAATTAAAAGAAAACTGTTAAATTCCTAACGTCATTTACATTGTTCGGACCATCATCCTCGGCCGTTGTACGCTCCGGCCTTCTTCAGGTGGTTAGAATGTTGAAATGTATCCTTTATTTTGTTCACTGTGGTTCAGTTCGACACTCCAACCATCTGAAGAAGGCCGGAGCGTACAACGGCCGAAACGTAATAAATACGGCGACAAAAATGAGGACAATAGTCCGAATAATGTAAATAATGTACATAATACCTCATCTCAGAAATATAGACAGATAATAAAGGGTTTAGTTCGGCATTCCAACCACCTGAAAAAGGCCGGAGCGTACCACGGCCGAAATGATGTGATAAATATGGCGATAAAGATGAGGACAATAGTCTGAATAATGTAAATAGTGTACATAATACCTTATCTCAGAAATATAGACAGATAATAAAGGATTTAGTTTGACATTCCAGCCACCTGAAGAAAGCCGGAGCGTACAACGGCCGAAACGTTGTGTTATATATGGCAACAAAGATGAAGACAATAGTCCGAATAATGTAAATAGTGTACATAATATCTCAGAAATACAGACATATCCTAACCTCATGTTATTTAAAATATATAAATTAATCCGAAAGTAAAATATTTTAAATATTACTTAAAAAAATTTAAGAACATCATTTACTCACTTTCCTTTATTAGACATTGAATTGTGTCACTTCTCTTCCTCCCTGGCTTGCGTATACTTTTCGGCTAAACTGATGAACATTTATGAGCGTTTTAAATTTAACAACTTTGAAAAAAAACGATAATATTTTTACTCTTGTATATAAATAATTGTTACAAAATAAAATCCTTGCATTTGCCTCGATAAATTCTCTCAGGGAACGAAACACGTCGGCTAAGATAAGTTTTCATTTTCTCGTTATTCATATTGTCCTTTTACAGATATATTCTCTCTAAAATTTTAACAATTCATATTTTTCCAGTGTTATTTGTACAAAATCGAATGCTACACACTCGGAATTTGAACTCAGCACGCCGATTCATGTGTGATAAAATGCACACCAACAGAGAGACAGTAAAACTCGTAATGAATTAATCTGTTTTGTTTGATTTAAATCTGACTCCATTTGCTAGCTCCACTAGTTTCGATTTTTACAACCCACAGAGTCGAAACACCCTACATGTTCCATTTGTAAGGTACTTACGCTCAAATACACATAGGGGAGGTACAAATCAATCTGCTCTACATACCTATGGGTTAAATAGTAACACTTGTATGTGGAAAATTATTCTTAATCTCGAACATTTGTTAATGCAATATTCACTCGCAAAAAATTATTCTTACATTACAAAATATGTTTCAGTGTTTCAGCTTTAAATAGTCTACAAAGGGTTGATAAGCTGTAAAAAATTAAATTAATCAATACCATTTGTAAAGCAGAAATTTCACTCAGGCACTTTCTTCCCATGAACCGCTATTTTGTGTAAAAAAAACTCCCGAGAGGATGCTTTCCCGTCCACTACAATCTTAAGCAATTCACGTCTAGTGTCAACTATTATCTATCCTCCATATCCTCATAATCTGCAATTCTTACCAGGGTTCATTTAGTATAATACTATCTGAAGTATCTCTTGTTCCTTGAATTGGAAGAAAGTTTTGTGAAAGAACATGTTTGAAGCCAATAGAAATAGTTGGTCAAAATTGTAAATTGGTCAAAAAAAAAGGAAACACTGAAAAAATAATAATTTTAGTTTTTGGATAAGCGTATATGATAATTGCCTTATGTTACATGTAGAGATGATAAGAAGCAATAAGTCTTCACCTACATTCTTTTAGAAAGCGTTGAAGTACCCAAATGAACTGCCAGAGGATCAGATAGATCATCAGACGCACGATGCGAATGAGTATAATTTTCTCAGTTATGTTATCTCTTTTCTTAAGCAACAGTTCGTTCCTTTCCAGTCGCCTTTGTTATTCCACCTTTTAGATCGACCCTGTGTACCAAAGGTCGTAAATTCAAGGCGTTTGTGTTCTTTATTTTTCGAAAGAAAGTCTTTCGTCGATGCATTTCTTTTTCTGGACACGTTTTAGTGTATTCCTGGCCATTTCAACTGAGTTGAATACGCCGACGACATTACAATTTTGTCTCTTGGGCTAAAATCAAGCCGTTGGCAAAAAGAACATAATAACAGACTTGAACAGAGAATATTTTTTGTTGAATGGCGAAGGTGTTCGGTGATTGAACAATGGCGAAAATTTTGTTGGGCTTAAAGGAGATAAAAAAAAACAGGAAGGGGAAATTGATGGTTGGAGATGAAAACCAGCAGATGCGAGATGGTGAGAGAAGGTTAACAGGTATGAAAAATATCGGTGATCAATCATGTAGGAAAAGAAGGGAGAAAGAGAAACGAAGTCGGTTACCAGATAAGAAAGAAGGAAGCAGACGACAAGAAAATGAAGGGAGGACACGACAAAAGAATGAAGGAAGCAGACGTCAAGAAGAAAAAAATGTAGGTGACAAGTAAAAGAATGAAGAAGTCTAAACGAAACAGACAACATAAATTTCCGACCGTTGTCCTCATCTTTATTGCCATATTCACGACGTTTCAGCCGTTGTACGGTTCGGCCTTCGTCAGGTGATATTAATAAATATGGCAATAAAGATGAGGATAGCAACCCGAACAATTTAAATGGAGTGAATAATTATAATACCTTATCTTAGAAATATAGACAGATGAGAGAGTAAAGTTATTGACGAAAATTCAAAGATGAGAAAATGTCTAGAAAAGAAAGAAAGGAAGAAAGAAAGAAAGAAAGAAAGAAAGAAAGAAAGAAAGAAAGAAAGAAAGAAGGAAAAAAGAAAGAAAGAAAACCCGTGAACGAAAGGAAAAAAATCAGTTAAGAAGAATCGGGAAAAGAAGTTATGATAATCATACATATATGTATATATTTGGTAGACTCTCCCGTCGTATTGAACGTGTAAGGGTCAAGCAGAACAGTTACTACGAACCGATAGCCTGAGACTAACATATATGATTTGATTATAGTGGTGAAGGCTTTGAGTAGAAGCAATCACACTTTTTGAAGGGCCGAATACAAAGACCTTGTGCACTACGGGCCACTAGGTCCTCAAACGACCCTACTAGACCAGTTGGCATCAAAGGATATGGAACCCAGTCTGTACTTCTGTTAACCATAGCTGGAGGGAGAAGTGCAGTAATATTAGCATTAGTATTATTATGGATTCCAAGCCATTATCCACTACTCCACTGTATATATATATATATATATATATATATATATATATATATATATATATATATATATATATATTCAACATCATCACTTGATAAGACACCAAAGGTGCTGAAACAAAATAGCTATTTTTGTAGTGATTTTATAACATATTTATGTAATAATTTTTAAATAAATAATTATATATATATAAATAGCTATTTTTGTAGTGATTTTATAACATATTTATGTAATAATTTTTAAATAAATAATTATATATATATATATATATATATATATATATATATATATATATATATATATTCTTAAGTTCGAAAGGCGAAGAATTAAAAAAAAATTAATTGTTTTTAAAACTTATTTAAATTTAACGTTGGATTCAAAAGTAAACAATGCATGAAGCGGGGTAACTCTCATTTTTTACATAAAATACCTTAGAGGTAACTTGTGTTTGTTGGAGAAGCTTCTTATATTAAAACACTTAAATAAACCTAACTTACTGCCTTTGTCTCTATATTTATTACAACGTTTCGGCCGTTGTACGCTCCGGCCTTCTTTAGGTGGTTGGAATGTCGAACTGAACCCTTTATTTCGCCCACTGGTGTAGACTGTTCTAGTTCCAGGTGCCATGTTTAATGTATGTCAGTTATCTCCTGTTAATTCCCCTCTCCACTGCCTAAAGCGAGTATTGAACTCACACTCTATGGGTCCTGTCACTGGATCTAACTAACGCCTTTATCCACTGTGGCATTCCTTCTTAAAGTATGATGTGTAATTTGCCATTCCTTACGCAGAAAGTACACACACACACACACACACACACACACACATATATATATATATATATATATATATATATATATATATATATATATATATATATATATATATATATATATATATATATATATATATATGTTTATATTTGATAGGCCCTGAGCAGTTATGAATGTACGTGAGAGATTCATGGAAAATTGAAGTTTATAAGCAGTAAATTCGACCTTGCCAACCGAACGATCCTTTGAGGCCGAGCGGTAAGGCACGTCAGGCTATATGACGTTTCCGTATAGGATGCAGGTTCGAACGATCTATGAAAATTTCTCGGATATTCAGGCCGGTAAATGTTATTTAATACTGTTTATTATAAACAGAGCATTTTCTTAAATACTTGTATCTATAAAAAGAATGTTAAACATATATATATATATATATATATATATATATATATATATATATATATATATATATATATATATATACATGTATGTATGTAAGCAAATATATGGATATAGATCCGACAGTATGAAGAAAATTATACGGAAAAAACAAACAAAAATCCTTATATTATAAAACTTTCAGTTATCTGTTTGGATAAGTCTCGTTCTTATGTCCATCGTCTTTGTCATGTTGAATTGATAATGTTAATTATATTTTATGAATATGTCCTGAAGATGCTTTATTAGACCGAAACGTCCGACGTTGACATTATATTAACATTAAAACAGCATAATTGCATATAAGGATTTTTGTTTGTTTTTTCCGTATATTCTTCTTCATATGTATATATATATATATATATATATATATATATATATATATATATATATATATATATATATTAGTTTGGTGCAAAAATAATGACGTAATAATGTCGTTTTTGACGTATTTTTTAACGTCAGAAAACGATATTATTACGTCATTTTTTTGCACCAACCTACTCCTTTATTATAATTCACTGGTTTGATGGGACCCCCTTTAACAAGGTTGGCGAAGACGAGAACAGAACGATGCGTTTCGCTTTGAGAATACGATATGAGCAAAATATACTGCATTTAACCATCTTCTTACATAAAGCTTACCGCATGTTAATGCGGTAAGCTTTATGTTCGAGGCTCCATGCTAACGTGGGTGTAGTGGAAAAATTACGCAGTCAATATTCTGACTTTTATTTTGTCCTTCTTTATAATAAAAATACTTATCTTTTCATTAGTAAGCGTAGATATTTTTATAAAATTAACAGGCACGTATGCGCGCACACACACAGAGACACACGAACACACACACACACACACACACACACACACACACACACACACACACACACATATATATATATATATATATATATATATATATATATGTGAACATTAAAGTCAACACTTAGTGGCGACAAGCTGTTTCATGCTAGACGCAATCGTCGCCTCTAAGTGTTGACTTCTATGTTCACCTTTATATTTACACACGTTCTATCTCTGATATTGAGCACTTTACCCATTAAATATAGCACACCTTAAGATTATATTTCTTCATATATATATATATATATATATATATATATATATATATATATATATATATATATAGGATTAATACAAAAGTAGGGTTTGTCACTGAGTTGATTGATATTATATTCAGCACACCGACTCCAGAGTTTCGTAAAAGAAACTTTTCTGTAATCCTTCCCTCCCCTCGTCAGAAGATATCTGGCGATTTTCTCATTTTCGTTATTTTTACATTAAGTTAAAATAATAATTTATGCTCTTTTTATCCGTGTTAGGTTGTTTTACTCTTTGTGTGTGTGTGACTGTGTATGCCTGTGTATGTGTGCATACGTGTGTATACGCGTCTGTATATGCACATGCGTAGAATGTCGTTATTAGTTCTCCTTTTGATAATTATATTGTCTTCTTATTCTCTTTCCTTATTCCTTTTCCTTCTTTTTTCTCTCTTTCAACTCTGAATGTCAAAGATAATGCAAAAATGACATTTCCGGTACATACATGTGTGTGTGTGTGTGTGTGTGTGTGTGTGTGTGTGTGTGTGTGTGGTAGATCGCAAAATTAATCATCTCTGCACTATAACTGTGTCTGTTGCCGATGTCAACTCATGGGCTATGAAATGACTCTTAAAACCAGGAAAGCTTTTCAAAGGTCGATTATACGGTTGACAAATTTATTTTGGATATTTGTTTGTTCCGTGATATTGCGGACCTTCCCTTTCTTGTAGACTCAAAATTTCTTCTTAATACGTATGACAAATCAAATTGTCCTGATTATGATAACAACTGGTGTCGCTGACATAACTTATAACGTGACAATGAAGCCCAGCCTCAGATAAGCGAACACGGCCACATATTTCACAAAATCAGTGAATCATATCGGAATTGACACAATCTATATTTCACGTTTTACTGCTTCAGTTGAAGCGTTCTTCGGTATAGAGAATAAATCCAAAAAGTAGAGATAGACACTACACTTTACATTTGTGTACATTACTTTCTATGTACCGTGTCCTTTGAGGACGTTGGCGATCATGGTTCTCCACCTCCCTCTATCTCTTGCAGCTCTTAATATGTTCCTTCCCTCTGACCACTTGCTCAAGCCCGCCAGGTATGTCACGCGTTGTTTTCCCTAGTCTCCCTTTTCCTCTATTCGACCCGTGAGTATCAGATTCTCCAGGCCCTCTTTACTCATTATGTGTCCCAGAATCTTCAGCTGCCTCTTTCTGATCTTAAGTATAAGCCTCCTCCTTGTTTGCATCCTCTCTAAGACCTCATCGTTGCTCACGCGCTTGGTCTATGATATCCTTAGCATCCTTCTGTAGAACCACATCTCCGTCACCTTGAGTCTCTTCTTCATCTTTGAAGAAATCGTCCAACATTCGCTGCCGTGAAAAAGACTGATGTCACGTAACAGTTCAGTGTTCTTTTCTTCGTTACCAAAGAAATCCTCCTGTTTCGCAAGTCTGCCCAAATTTTCAATATACACATATAAAGAAATATATTATATCACACATTATGAAATGGACAAAGTCCGACAATTATTTTAAGACATTTTTTTATGTTTAAATTTTTTTTGTAGATACAAATATTTAAGTAAATGCTCTGTTTATAATAAAACAGTAAAATCGACATTGCTAACCGAAACGCTCTTCTGTACCTCAATCGGTAACAGCACGTCAGGCTATATGACGGTTCCGTATAGGATACAGGTTCGATTCCTGTCGGAGGACGCATATAATCTATAAAAAATTTTCGGACATTCAGGCCGGTAAATGTCGTTAATACTCTTTATTATAAACAGAGCATTTACTTAAATATTTGTATGTATAAAAAAAAGAACGTATAAACAAAAAAAAATGTCCTAATTTAATTGTCGGACTTTGTCCATTTCATAATGTGTGATGTCATTCGTTTATATTTGGATACGCATCGAGCAGATATGAATGTACGAGAGAAAATCACGGAGAATTGTAGTTTAAAAACAGTAAAATCGACCTTGCTAACCGAAATGTTCCTCTGTGGATCAATCGATAAAAGCACGTCAGGCTATATGACCGTTCCGTGTAGGATACAGGTTCGATTCCTGTCGGAGAAAGCATATTTTCTATGAAAATGTCTCGGACATTCAGGTCGGTAAAAGTCGTTAATACTGTTTATCATAAACAGAGCATTTACTTAATTATTTGTATCAATAAAAAAAAGAACGTATAAACATAAAAAAAGTTCTAAAACAAAGATATGTACACGATCCATGTTCTGAAATAGCCACTTCATCTATCGACAGTAATAGGCATGTCATGCATGGCGTCTAACTTAACCAGAAATATCTTCTTTTAATCATTTCACCCCAAGCTAGACAAAAAAGCTACTAAGACATGAAAAGAATATTGAGAAAAAATGATTAAGGAGAGAGAACATTTTTCTCTCTCCTTAATCATGTTTTTTTTTTTTTTCTCTTATATTCTTTCACACTTCTTGCATCTTAGTAATTTAGGTGTACAAGAACAGGAACAAATAAAACAAAAGATAACGATTGTAATTGAATTGTTTAAAATCCTTGTTTTACAGCAAGATGCTGGAAGAGAGTTCCACAAGCCAAAAATGCGAGAGAAGACACTGCTAGCATAGAACATGCGGTTACATCTTGCTATTTCAATTGTAAAATAATAAGACTTAACCGCCAGCCTAGTGCTGCGCTTGAATTCATAGAATCTAGTTACTAAAAAAGGAAGCTCATCATAACAATTACCAAGAAAATATTTATAGAAAAGGCAGAGGTAAGCTTCGTTACGACGAAGGGAAAGTGATTGAAGCCGAAATGCCGCCCACCAATAACATTGCCTCTATACAAATGACTTTTAATATTGATTTAAATATTATTTACCTATTTTACATTATTACTAATATTTAATTCATTAAAAGAGTTGTATAGAGATAATAAGATATTAGATTCATACAAATCCTTGCTAAATTAATCATTTATTAAAATTGCTTTAAACTAACGAATTCTCAAAGACAGATTTTATTGATTGACACTGCAGAATCACAATTAACAAAAACTGCAAAATTTGAAGACTTCCAACACAAGCAGCAACACCAAAATGAAGAGCATTTCATTTTTTACTAATAAAGTTCTTCCAATACAAGGCCCAAGAGACATTCAAGAGAGAGTATTATTGAATAAGGTGTGTGATATGAATGTAAGATGGAGAAAGTTAAAAATGAGAATATGGCCTGTTTAGGGAAGCCTCTACATGGGAGTCTGTAGCTCGAAGTAAAAAATAAGGACATAATCAGAATGTTGACTTACCACGCTACCTTAAAAAAGAATTTTGGCGAGGAAACGGCCATCAATACCAGAAACAGAGATAACAATGAACTTGCAAATCCTATTTTCTATTTCAACCGATCGAAACGCTAACCATTCAGTCAATGAATACTGAATGTTTCCGAATAAAGCAACGGTTATTTTCACAATAACCATTAACATCCGGCCACATTATTGTATATTACGTATATCGTTATATAAAACTAAGTACATGGAGACATAGACATACTAAAACCTGCAGAAACTGTACAGTCTCACTCGTCACATGTCAAACCTACGAGCGATATGGATAGAAATTACAGAAGAGGTCAGGGTCAGAAGAAGTTAGTTTGCCATGTTTGCAATAATCATTGCGACTCACTTCCTGACTTCAAGGGCTGTCGTCGTTCTCTTCTTCTATATGCCGAGTCCCTTCGGGACGTTGGCGATCATGGATCTCCACGATTTCCTGTAGCTCTTAACTAATGTTGTCATTTTGTTTTCTCTTCTAAATCTTGTTCCACCATTAAGCACGTTCGGTGGTTATGCGTTGGTATTCACTGCCCCGCTTGCCTTGAACCTGCCCTGTGACTATCAAAGTTTCTAAGCCTGCTTTCCTCGTTATATGCCCTAAAAATTTCAACTGTTGCTTCCTGATTTTATGTATAAGTGTCATATTTTTAAAACTTCATCTTTGCTCACGTGTTCGTTACATGATATTGCCAGCATCCTTCTGTAGACGGTGGAGTGATATTTCATAAGAGTTCAGTACTCTTTTCCCAGTAAGTTATGTGCCATACGTGATACACGCTCAAGCGATCATGTATCTTTCAATACATGACTGATGAGGCAGATTTTTCCCGTAATAGGTTGTCATTTCTTTCTGCGGTAGACTAGTTGCCATCCAAGACAATAGAATCAGGTCTATCTCGAATTGTGGAATTGAGGATCCAAGTTCGAATTCCAGTCGATACAATTACATTCACTTACGTGCTAATACCCTTGGTAAAGGTATGAATCCTCTTCTTCTCCCCTACCGCAGTTTCTATAGACTTGAATGGCAACTGGTCTACCGCAGAAAGAGATGGCGACCTACTTCGGAAAAAAAATCTGCCTCGTCAGCCATGTATCTATCGATACATGATCACCTAAGCGTGTATCACGCATGACACATAACGAACTGACTCTTTTCTCGGTTTCTAACGATTTTGTTATGTTTCTTACGAGAAATAAATATATTAACCAAATTCTTCAGCTATAGTTTTACAAGTTTTATGCGTATATATACGTATGTGCCTTACATATCTTGAGATGGTCATACAAGATAACAGTTATGTATGTAGGTATCGGGAGTAAGAGCAAAATTGTTCAAATCTTGTAGCGGCAAAATTGTTAGATTAAGCTTTGAACCGTTGTAACTTAGAAATGATTAAAGGTATCTTACTGGAATACTGCGAGGCTCTTATAACGGTATTGGAATCTACTTTGAGCAATAAAAATGTATAATTATTTTCCAAGCTTAGCAAAAGGATCGCGATGAAATCGATCATATATGAAAAGTATCGGAAACTCATGAAGGATTGAAATAAAATTCAATGATATATATATATATATAAATAAAATTCAATGATATATATATATATATCAACATAGAGATAAATTAGAAATATATATATATATATATATATATATATATATATATATATATATATATATATTCCAATATCATTTTCCAACTTATTCAAGATGATCTTCGCCCTTTCTAATTATCTAACTTTCTGTCCTGGAGTAACAAGTTGTTTTCACACATTCCATGTACTAATTCATTTTCAAGTCTTTTTTTCACTGCTCTTTGGACTGTCATAGTTGAAACTTCTCTCCCATGTGCCAAACGTCTTATGGAGTTTTTAATTTATCTCTTTACCTCTAAGTTGAAATGATGATTCCTCTTCTTGTTGAGACTACCTGATCCAGCTTTCCTCTCTACTGTCCCCTGTTTTTTAAACTTATTCACCGTTCTCTTGATGGTCCTTGAATGAACTTTGAATGTGGAAGGGATTGGCTAGCCTCGAATACGAGTGGCCAGTTATTATTATTATTATATATATATATATATATATATATATATATATATATATATATATATATATATGCATGTATGTATGTACGTATGTGGGTAAGTACGTATGTATATAAGAATTTATGTATGTAGATATGTACATATGTATATATGTATGTATACATGTTGGTATGTACGTATGTATATAAGAATTTATGCACATATATATGTACTTACGTATGCTTGTATATATATGTATATATATTAATATATATTAATATAAATGTATAATCATAGGAATATCTTTTCAAGAAACCGTAAAGCAGGGTATCGAGCCTGACTCCATAAACAAGTCCAAATAAGTTTTCAAAAGATACCGCCCAAAGGCATCGAAAGACTTGATCAACCCCCAACTTCTCGTTTCTTGAATATGTTACGAGAGATGAAAAAGTGAACCCAGAAGATACAAAAGGAATAGCAATCGTATGACATTACTTTTCCCGCCTGAGGCTTGTATAACTGCTGCAACACGCGGTCCAATTTCGGCTGGCGAGAAATTACATTTACAACGGCCTTTTATTCAGATGCGAATAATTGAACAAGAAGATCACAACAGCGACCTCTTCTCCTACCAATGATACCCAACATTATATCGAGGCCAAAAGCTACGTATATATATATATATATATATATATATATATATATATATATATATATATATATATACATATATACGTGTCAGTGTTTGCATTTCTCTCTCTCTCTCTCTCTCTCTCTCTCTCTCTCTCTCTCTGTATGTGTGTGTGTGTGTGTGTGTGTGAGTTCCAGGTTAATGGAAAAGTTCTCAGTTCCATCTTTTGCACAATGCTAAGAAAAACTTTCGAAATGTCTTTGAAGTTTACTCAACTCTTTGTTGCTTGAGCACTCGGTCAACAGTAGTTGATTATTTACAATCCTAAGTAAACATTTCTGAGACTTACAAATAAGGTTACACATTAATTTACTACCAGTTAATATTGAAACAATAGTGCTAAGTTATATCAATTATATACATTCCAATGCTCTCATTTTTGTTGCCATCACGACATTTCGGCTGCTGTAACCTGCATCCTACTTCAGGTGTGTTGTAGAGTAGCTAGCACCCCGTCAACACTCTATCAGATGGCTGACTCATAGCCTTAAATAGTCTACGATTAAGGGCTTCAACAATTGATTAATAAATTGATACAAAGCTGATTAATATTCGGATTGATCTTACTTCGTTTGGCTATACAGTATTTGACCCTCTTCTATTCCTTGTAAGTTGTCTTGTTAATTGTTTTGTAACTTATTGTTCTGTGTTTTTTGTATGCATCCGTAAATACCGGATACTGGTGCTGAATAAATATATTATCACTCATTCTTCTCTTTGTATCATTCACCTCACCGATACAACAAGATGTCTGTCGATCCAGTTAACTTTACGCCTTTTCCATCCGAGGCAATGTACTGATGATGACGTAGGTATCCGTATCTGGGTTGAGAACCCAATATACACTACAAAATGTTGCAAGAAATAAGACTCAAGATAAAGTTTTCCCAAACTATGATGTGGAATTGAAATGAAAGCAATGACATCCCCTACACTGAATCAATCATAAAAATTTAAATTTATTATAGTAGATACAGAAATTAAATATAGAATAAGCTGCGCTGTAGGTAATTTCGCCCAAAACCACAAGTCGCTACAATACTAAATAATATATGTGATATTTTATTGTACAGCGAAATAAATATTCTTCTTTTGCTGCACTTTTGCTTGCCCATCCTCTAGGAAGTGTTCCAAGAAATAGGACTCAAGATAAACCTTTCCAAAACCAAAACTATAATCTGGAATTGGAATGAAAGAAAATGATGGCACCTATCCTGAATCAAGATTTAGAATTAGTAAATACTAAGCAATTCAAATAAATCGGCGTACGGATCAGTTATAACAAAGTCAGTATAGAAGAAAAAGTAATTGAACAAAGAATATGTTACGTCAGAGGTAGTTTCGCCCAACACCACCAGTTGCTACAAAACCAAAACATCAACCCGAAAACTTGTGACATGTTCTTAAATAACCCGTCAGATCGATAGATGCAATGCAAGGGACCAAAACCAATTCAGAAGTATCTAAAATATCAGCTGTATACAACCGCTTTCTATGCTCGATGATTAAAAATGGCTTCGAGCGAGTGAAGCGTGAAGGTCTTGCTAAAGACCAAACTTCTTTGAACATCGTGAACTGTCACTACAGAACCACAAACAAAGAACTGCATGAAATAAAATAAATCACATCACTTAAGGACTACCATCAGCAGCAACAATTATAATAGATAAAGTAAATAATGAAGATAGGAGTCACGGATTGAGGAATCGGAGAGCAGAGTTCAAATTCCAGTCAAATCCATTACATTCACTTATGTGCCAATACCCTTGGGAAAGGTATGAATCCTCTTCTTCACCCCCCCAAAGCTATGGGTAAATAGCAGAACAGACTGGAATTCTATAGTCTTGGATGGCAACTGGTCTACCGCAGAAAGAAATGGCAACCTACTGCGGGAAATATCTGCCTCGTTAGTTATGTATCAAAAGATACATGATCGCCTAAGCGTGTATCTTGCATGATACATAATTGACTGAAATAATGAAGACATTGACATTCTACATGACTTCAACTAAAAGGTTAAGAAGGAAACTCCCATCAATACTAGTAAGTGTGATAACAATTACTGGACTCAAGAGAAATATTTTATAAATTTCAACCGAAAACAGTACTGGCTGCTCGGTCAATGAATACCAAATGTTTCTTTATAGGGAAACGGCTATAATATTATCATTACTACTCGGAAAAAATATGCACTGAACACCTTTTTAATTTATATGCTTATATTTTTCTCGTTAGGTCGTCTCACCGTGTTTCATGTGACATTGACAATGGTAACGGTAATATTAGCCGTTTCCTAATAAGGAAACATTCAGCAAGTGCTACAGTTGAAATTTTATAAAATATTTCTACTAAAATAAATTTTCAGGAAAATAGGTTTATCGAATCCTGTAACTGTTATTGCTCAAAGTATGACAGCTAAGCAATGTCTGTTGATGAAAGCGACCTGAATATTAACAGGAATTAATGGAAGTAGTTTGGGTCAGTGATTAATTTTTTCAATTCCCAAACCCTTCAGGACATACGCAATCCTGGCTTTTCTTATATTTTGTTTCTTTAATATCTGTGAATTTCAATGACTTCCCTGGAAAAATGGTGAACTGGTTTCCGATTGGCTTTTCCGAGGTTTTCAATTTAGTGTAAACCTCTCTTAAACTAACTGCCATTCACACTCAAGTTATCCTGCTAACTAAATAGGTATTTAGGGAGAGATGGATTCGTGCCTTTCTTGACAGCAGGGATTTGAACTAACTTCACTGTTTTCATTTTACACGTCGATAATCATGATGCCCTCCACAATCCAGTGAGTATGATTTTCTGAAGAGAGGTGATAGCAGGTTACGTATAGCCCATAATCCTACAGAAGTGATGCATTGTGTGAGCCAAGATGCCTTCCGAGAGGCAGTGTAATAATTTGGGCAATGTTCTGATTGGAAACTTGATACTACTATTTATGTGAAGGAATGCATTCTTTCGAAAGAGAATGCTGACAGCAGGCACAAAAATTATGCTGTAATTGACTGATTTATTTTCTACAGCTTATCAACCATTTGAAGGTTATTTAAAACCAGAAATATGTTTTTAGATGGTACGGATTTTTGTTTTAGATAATAAATGATATAAGACTTACTAATTAACACATAGCTTGGGTGGGGAATAGGTGGATTCATACCATTTCCAAGTGTATTTTCGCGTAAGTGAATGTAACGAACCCAACTTGAATTAATTTCAGATTAACAATTTGAAACCATTATTCACTACACCAGCCGCATACCCAAGCTTACGGCACCTGGTATTCCAACTAGGTACTGACCAGGCTTGGCATTGCTTAACTTCGGTGAACGTACGGGAACCGGTGTTTCAACGTCATGTGGCTGTACGCCGATACTGCGAGAAATTCTAAGGGAAAGTGAAAAGAAATAAATAAATAACCCTTGTAAGATGTGAGTATATATGTTCGTCAGCAAAGGAAGCAGTCCGAAATGAGAAATATGAACTGGAGATGTCAGAATATAGCAATATTTAGAAAGTGTTTTAACAGATGGCGGAAATGTGGCGCCGAGTTCCGAAGGTGCATTGAAATAGCGAAACATGTCTCCCACGTTGTTATGGTGTAGAACTATAAAAAGATAACACGGACCCAGATATAAGGTTAAATAGTAGATTCTTGGAAACGTAGTACAAAGGTAAATGTGGATTGGAGAGTACTTTCTTTCACTGGTGTCCTGACTCACTCATTCACTCACTCTATGACTACAACTTGGTGACCCTCACATGGTGACTCCCTTTCCTCAGAGTTGGTAGCCATATTATATAGGTATGGAAGAGTCCATTTGTAGGTAGGTCCCCACAATACACGTCTAAAAAAATATTAAGAAACATGACAATTTCGTTAAAGTCAAAGAAAAGAGTTCCTAAATCTTATGCAATGCCAATCCTTCTATATTGCAATGCATGCTGGGCAATCTTCTCACAAATGAATAAGAAACAGAATGCGTCCTACAGAAGCAGACCGAATAAATGAAAAACGGGGAAATTTTAAGGAAAATGTAAACAGACTGGATGTTCTAAAACAATTTCTGAGATTGGGACACATCATGAGAGTGAACTTGGAATCAGAGGGTACTGATATTTTAGGACACATAATCTGAAAAGTCAGTATGTAAAATTTGACACTAACAGAGTATAATGAAGGAAAATCTGACAGAGGAAAACGATGAGTAACCTACCGAACAAGCTTGTGTATATGAATGGCAAAGTGATTAGGAAGACTAGTGACAAGAACTTAAGATCTGGAATTAATAAGATCACCCAGGGGACACGGCATATATAAAAAGAAGATTGTTGTCAAAAATATAGGAATTTTCTAATTGTAGCTTAGATGTGCCACAAGGCGTAACGTAGTGAGCACCCAGGATCCAACTCAATCAGTTATGCGCCATGTGTGATACACGCGTAGGCGATCATGTATCGTTCGATACATGACTGATACATTTCTTTCTGCGGTATAGAACCCGGTCTGTCCTGCTATTTACTCATAACTGGGGTAGAAGAGGAGGATTCATACCCTCCCCACGGGTAGTAGCTCGTAAGTGAATGTACTGGATCCGAGTGGAGTACTTCAATTCCACAATCCGAGTCGCTTTCCATGACTCCACCGTGCCTACAATACTCACTCATAATTGATCTAGCAAGAGAAGGTTGCTAACCATTACACCACATCGAAGTGACCCTGTTGTAGACCATATACGTAAATATCATTGAATACCAGCTTCATTCCTTCAGTGAAACGGTCTTCTAAGGTTTTGTTCAAAGACCCGGCGACAAAGAGTTTGATATATACATTTATATAGAATAATGGTAATACCTTATCTGAGGGTTTTATAAACCACTAGAATGTTTGAAGAATATAGTCTCTCTGTATATCTGTTTCTCCCCCTTTCTGTCTGTCTGTATTCTGTCTGTCTGCCTGTCTGTCTGTCTCTCTATCTCTTTCTCTCTCTCTCTCTCTTTCTTAGCTTTTTCGTTCTCTTTTATGTATTTCTCTTTCGATTTTACTTTCTCTTTCTCGACACTCTTTTCCACCATTTTTATTTTCCTTTATTTTTTTTTTTCCTTTCTTTTTGCTTTTCAGCCTTTGAGACATTACAGCCTTGCCTTTTCAACAGCACTCAATACGCCAAACATTACGTTTTAGTTTAACTATTAATAATAATAATAATAATAATAATAATAATAATAATAAACGTTGACATTTCTTTACTTGGCTAATGCTCACAACATTTTAATTAATCGTTCTTGTTCTTTTTAGTTCTATTCGAATCCTACCCTTCTCATTTTTCGGTCTTTTCGTTTCCTCTTCTCCAAAATCCTTTTCTCTCTTTCTTCTCCCTCTTCTTTTCCTTGCCCCTCTCTGTTATTCACCTGGCAACCATCTTTCTTTTGTCATCCTTCATCTCCAGCCATGTTTACTCCCCCAATACCAACACCTTCTTCACCTTCTGCGTCCAGCCTTACTCTCCTTCCTTCCAACGCTTTTCTATTACTTTATTAATAACATCAAAGCGTGTCCTTTACGTTCCATACGAACCGGAGACGACTCGGTCTTTTATGACTATAATAATGTCCGTTGCATCAAAAGAGAAACTCCAAGAAGACGGAGGTTGATGGAATTGGGTTGTGAAATGTGCCTTATCGGACAAGATTGTAAAAATTGGAATAAGACAGAGTGAGGAGCGGACGTCCATTACTTTGACTGGTTGTTGCAATAACGAGTGATCGTGAAATTTGGGCGCCTTAAACACAACTTAACTAATCAAAGCGGTGGGGTGGTATTTTGATCCTGGGTATTTTGATTTAGGTGAGGTTGGTGGGGTGTCTTCTCTTTCAGCGAGAAGGTGAAGTATAGACAAGATGCTAGATGAGATGAACAAGTGGGCAAGTGAGATAAGAAGACAGAAACCAAGAATTAAAGAGTTAAATTTATAAGGAAAAAGATAACAGCTGTACAATATATACAAGGGGATGCTGAAAAATCTCAGCTCGATCCCGTACTCAAAAAGGCATTTCAATTACCCAGAACCAACTTCCATAACTTGAAATTATTAAAGATATCTTTTTCTACTAGGTTGGTGCAAAAATAATGTCGTTTTCTCACATATGTTACTATGTGAGAAAACGACATTATTTTCGCACCAACATAATACATGGTTCATAGAAGTAGGGCCCAGAAGTGAGCCCATCGCTACACCCTCAGTCTGTGAGTAAATGTTACCATAGTGATCGTAAAATGATACTTGTGTGGATTTACTGTAGGGAGTAATGGTTAGCGGCTTGGATTGGGGAATCAGAGAGCCTAGTTCGAAATCCAGTCCAATCCATTACATTCACTTACGTGCCAATACTCTTGGGAAAGGTATTAATCCTCTTCTTCTCTCTCCAGCTATGGGTAAGTAACAGGATAAACTGGGATCTATAGCTTTGGATGGAGAAAGATAGGTCTGAATTCAAAACCTGTGAAGAGTCGTTTGGGAACCTTGTGGCACGTAGTGCTCCAGGTCTCTCTCTTCGGCCCTTCAAAAAATGTGGATGGTTCTGCACAAAACCTTAACCTTAAGCACTATATTCAAATCTCATGTGTTGGTGTCCGGTTGTCGGTTCCTAGGATCTGAGCTATTTGATCCTCATACGTTGAATACGACGGGAGAGTCGAGTATATAGATATATTCAGAGAAGGAATGTTCACTACATCTGGAGTCTTTTCTACAGCGTTTATGGAAAAAAAATTAAGTTGGATTCCTCTTCAGCGATGGAATAAGAATCGAATGAGGTGTTTTCTGTACAGGTGAAGGTCTGTATTGATGGTAGTAAGAAGTGTACCTCGTATGAACATAAAAACAGCAATAGAATAACTTTGCAATAGCAACGTTTTGCATATGGGGAACGGGTTGTCAGATGTAAGATTCATCATCCAAAAGTACGCGTAAATTCCAATGAACTCTATAGAAGATTGAAAAGAAGGATTGGACAGCTTCATACCAGATATTGTCGACTGAAATTTATAAAATCTTTCACTTACAACTATTTTCAAAAAATTCCAGTTCAGCAATGGTTATCAACCCTTCCAGTATTGATGGGGGTTTCCTTCCTAACTTTTAATTCGAAGTAGTGTGGAATGTCAACATCTTCATTACGTTTTATTTTCTCTTCGAGTTATATATGATATCCATTTTAGCTGTTGTCGCTGTTAACAGTCCTCAAGTGATGTGGTCTATGTTATTTTGTACAGTTCTATGATTCTGTAGCGCTAGTTCATAATGATCGAATAACTGCGGTCTTCGCTAAAAGCCATGGGCTTCACTCGATAAAAGCCGTTTTTAAGCTGTTGTATACAACTGACACTTTAGACATTTTCTCGTTCTGAAATAAGACATTTCTATTGTTCTATTTATCGAACTGTTTTCTTAATCTTCGGCGATTTGAACATAACTTTTGAACCGAGATAATTTAGGAGATTTCTTGTATCGTATTGTAGTTTAAGTACTTTCAATAACTTAATTTAGAATTATTATCTTTTCTTTTTTAGTTTAGTTCATTTAGTCGATATATGCGTAAGATCTATCTGTGTTTTACCGGCTGTCTTAATCTGTTTTGACCGCCTTTATTCTGTATTACATAACACCAAAATATCTTAACATGTCTTCGGAGGTTTAAACGTACTCTCCACGATTGGCCACTTGCAGGTTGGCGAGGCTATTTAATCCATAGCTAGAGGGGATGGCCGTTAAGAGTAGAGTTATCTGCTCATTAACAGCTATTGATTTTTGTGCTGCTGGGGTTCCACTTACCCTGCGTACCAGACGGTTTAAGGGGTCAGTTTCTCGCTGACCTCACGACCACTCAGGATTTGAATTCAGAATTTTCTTTCACCTCGACCGTTTCCAAGCTATGGACCCAGTCTGTCCTATACTATAGCCTTTTAGATGGATTCATACTTTTACCCAATGTTATTTGCACGTAAATGAAAGTAACGATCTCAACTGGAATTCGAACTCGGCTTTTCGATTCTTCAATTCTGAGCCGCTATAACACCCCCCCTCCACACCGCCTCTAATATATCCTCTTAAACTGACCGGATTTCTCAGATGATTTGATTTCATTATTAACCTGTCGGGTTGAAATATAGCAACAGCAACAAATCTCAGTAGAAGCTTATGAAGCTTACCAAGATAATTCGGCTTTAGAGTGACAATGTTTACTCTATTATTTTATTATAGTGGATAGTTACAATCAAGAGAAGAGATGAAATGTCTCTTTTTTTATTACCACCTTAAGTGTTGTATCTTGAAAGAGGTTACAAACAGACAAAAGTGCTACTCGAGTGAAGGAACAGTAACACGCGCGTAGATGAAAGAAAGAGAGGTTTATTGTAAACGAGAATACACCACTGAAAGAGAGGGAATCGCGTAACGGGCTAGTAATTCCCGAAGTCAGCCCCATCCTGTTCGCACTATATATAACTACTGATATAGTCAGTCCACATAGGCGATAGGAAGTGTGGGACATTCCATTACAACATTAAGCAACAACGGTTCCGTACGATATGGCAACGCAATAACGATCAAAGTCGATTGTTAAATCAAGCAAATAGATACATTAAAACAACAAGGTCTATTCTAAACAAAATGTCTTCAAGATAAATAATTGTGGAGACTTATTTCATATTAATAATGTTTTTCAACATGAAACATGTGATTTATTCTTATTCAGAGTTGCTTCCCGAATGACATTTCAGAAAAAAATAACCCTATGCATATGACATATACTGATAAAAATGCAAGTGTCGAATTTATTATCATAGGACTGTCACCTGTCAAAAAAGAAAACAGTAGCAACTGCATGCTGGGATTTTTCAGAACATCTGCATCAAATACTTTTAGGCGGAGATAAGTTTATTTACCTGAAAAGTCATTAGTCATATATGTTGTAGTTCTGTTTTCTGAATTCCCACGATGTATCGAATCGTTAGAATTCTTTATCTGAAAATCAAGATAATTGTATTTTATGAAAAATTTTATCGATCAATACTATGTTCATTTATTATTCAGCATTGGGTAATTTCCTCGAGGCAATTTCTAAACAAATTATGGCTTTATTTTTTAGCTAGAGGCATTATTGTATAGTTTGGTGGGGGGTATCTCTATTTTGTTTTAATTATGACTGCATATCAACATTGCTGATTCTAAACTCCAGGAGAGCAACACTTTGCGCGTTCTTGAACTCACGTCTTCCACTGGAATGAACTGGAGTGATTATATTGATTCAGTTGCTAGGAAAATTGATTCGCCGTCTCGTGTTAGTCAGTTCTTGTCATCATAATCTGTTTTGCATATTTATAAAACTACCATGCGTCCGTGCATTGAATACAGCTGCCCTATTTGGCCTGGTGTTCTTACATTATATCGCGAGATTCTTGACAAAACTCAAAGTGTCTGTAATGTACACACTCCTGACTTGGCATCTCGACTTCTGTCATTTCCACACCGAAGTTACCTGGCTTCCCTCTGTCTTTTCTACAAATATTTTCATGACAATCATTCTGATGAGCTGTTCTCTGTATTCCATCGACTGCATAAATTTTTGCGTGCTACTAGATTGCCAACAAGATTTCACCTTTGCACGAACTACTTGCAACTGTCAGTTCTATCCTAATATTTTATTTTCTTACACTTCTCACCTGAGGAACTTTTTCCCGATTTCTTGCTTCCATGTAAGCTAAAATCGTTAAATATTAAATGTAACGTCGATCGTCATTTTCTTTTCTTTCTTTTTTTTTTTTTTGTGATGTCAACGAACACCCGTTGCCACTTTTGTGATGTCAATAAATACTGTTGTCAATTTTAAAATGCTCATTGTAATAGAGACTTTGTAATCGCAAATGCAACATGGTAACGCCGTTGAACAATACTGGTGTCAGACGCCTTCGAATAACACTCTCACTAATAGTACTTGATAACAGTCGCTCGAATAGTAGCTACGAATGGTAATCTGTGTAATGATCAGTATAGACAATAGTAATGCGAAGAGAATAGCGATCCATATAGTAATAGAGGATAGAGTAGAAATAGTGATCCGAATGGTAATAGAGGGTAGAATAGAATAACGATCAATCTAGGAGTCACGCGACTTCCTATATATGCGTTTCCTCTATGGTCACGTGGTCTACTTAATTCAATAATGGGATCGCCAGTGTTTGCTCACTAACGATCTATATTGAAACTCAAGTGTCGGCAGCCACACTTTATTCTTATATAACATCTTTCTTCTTGGATCCTGTTCCTTTAGTGTCTTTTCCTTCACTTCTCCTCACTAAAGTCTTCTCATTCTCTTTCAATCGCTGCAACGTGCATTATAGCCTTGTTTTGGGCGAAAATTTAAATAAATTCCAAATTTCATACAAATGATTTTAAAGATTAAACATTAATGATAAATGTTATTTCTGAAGCGACATAAATAACGTCTGTCACCCCGTCCAGAAAGCCTTTTAATTTCGTTATCTTTATTTGAGCACAGATGATTGAATCAGGCATTAAATTTTATTTAAACTTAACACTCTCACCGTTGGGATAAAATAAAACAAAAATAAGTCAAATTAGTAATGTCCTTTTAGTTTTTAGAGCTAAGTAAAATGAATTACTAGATTTTACGTTAGTTAAAATCAGATGATCAACTGTAAGACAAAATCTCATGAGCATCATCGAAAGAAGTGAACACGGAACCCTATATAGTGGGGACCTTAAAGCCAAACAGGTGCAGAAAGGTAGCTCTCTACGTAAGTGCTATCAACAGACAACAGAAAATGTGGCACAGAAATACATATAAAAAGTGAAAGATGTCTTTCAGAAACTAAGCAAAGTATGAAGATATAGGAAAAATATCGTTAGAAATAACGTGAATCGATCTGCTTTGATATACGTATTTCCCTATGTGACACCGAATACGAAACAGTTTCTTCAATGATGAAGAAGATAATGTTGAGGTGTCCACCCCTTTTTATACAAATGGACTCACCCAGTGTATACTTATACTACGGCTACGTGAAGACCCGGGAGCAAGACCGAAGAGTCGAGTCCAGAGTGACAGAGTAAAAGGTTGTAGGTAACCGGAAGAGTGAGGGTGAGGTAACAGCTTTGTAGGAGTCACAGTAAGCGAGCACGTAGACTCAGTAAGAAGTCATACAGCGATCCTTCAATACCAAAGATTGTATATATATTTTGCTACTAACCCGTATTCCTGGAACTACTAACCTGCTTTACCAGTTTTGTATTATTACGTTAATACATTATTTTTATATATTCATTCCTGGGGTTTGTTATTTATTGGTACCGGATTTCAACCCGGAATC
Source organism: Acanthosepion lycidas (assembly GCA_963932145.1). NCBI lineage: Eukaryota > Metazoa > Mollusca > Cephalopoda > Sepiida > Sepiidae > Acanthosepion > Acanthosepion lycidas. The sequence continues at coordinate 32,117,764 of OZ010593.1, read as the reverse complement.
CACAACAGATAAGATAGAGATGTGGTTCTCCCAAAGACATGTTAGAAATACAGTAGTCTTGAGAAAAACAAGAACAAGGAAAGTTATGCTTATCAGAAATGAACAGTTAAAATTTCTGGAGCCCATACTGAGAAAATAAAGCTTAGCAAATTTAACACTCACAGAGAAATCACGTGTGACCTACTTCATTATACAACAGGGCACAAAATGGATTTTAAAGAGTTAAACGTTGCTTAGAGCAACTTTTAAGCCATTGTGTTCTCCCGCCTTCATCGGGTGCTTGTCAATCCGAGTAACTTTAAGGAAACATGTAGCAGAATACTTTATTTAATCTACGGGGATACACTGTTCGCGTTCCACTGCTTATGATGAAGTTTCATTGATTAATTCATTTTCTACGGCTTATCAACCCTAAAGCCAGGATATATTTTTAGACTAGCAGCATGACCCGGCGTTGCCCGTACTTGATTCAAAAATCGTACGACTCATACAGCAATCACTATCACTTAACTTAAAATATTTTTACCCTTCTTTGCCTTTAAAGGAGTGCCCTTTGCCGTGCTGATGTTGCTACATACCTTACTTCTTGCCCATCTCACACTGCGATTTTTTTCTAAGCTCTATACTAAACATTAAATCTGTCACGAAAAAAGAACTAAACAAAATGAACACAAAACGATCAGATTTAAAAAAGGACTCGTAACTGGAAAAAACGAATGAAAAAAGAGTGTTAACAACAAATACTTTTTCACACCCAACCCAGTTCTGCGGAATCAGAATCAACGTTGAGTTTAAGCAAGCGAATGAGCCAATTAGAGTAAAGTGCCATGCAGAGTTAAATTTTTCCCACTTGTGACCAATGCATCTATCGATTTTTTTGCATGCTAGTTAACATTCGTGTCAGTCAGCTGCTGGCTCTGACGCTGGCCAATAGAATCTTCCTGCCTATTCGTGGCAGTCAGCTATTGGCTCTCACTCTGGCCAGTAGAAAATGTCCGCAAACTACATGAAAACTGCCGTAGAAGCATGAAAAAATGGATTATTTACCCTATCGATGGGAGTTGGGAAATGCAAAGTCGGTCTTGGTCCTCCGCTAATTTGGAGCATGTGCATGTAAATTTTGGTGCAAATCCGTCGAAAATTGCGGCCGTGCATTCGTTATACACACACACACACACATCCTGCCTTTTATAGATAGAGATTATAAGAAATTTTGAGGCGAGATATTAAAGGAACGAGTGATATAAGTATTACTAATTAACCTATAACTGGAAAAAAAAAAGAGTTGAACTCATGCCTTTCCTAAGGGTATTTGCATGTAAGTGAATATAAAGAACCGAGTTGGAATTCGAACTCGCCTCACTGATTAATAATTTCAAGTCATTATCTATTACACTACTTATACGTCCAAGCTTACAGCATCTGGTATCCCCAAGGGGTCACCCATCTATGTACTGACCATGTTTGACGTTTCTAAACTTTTTAGATCGTACGAGGACCGGTGTTTCAATGACATGTGGTCATAATCCCTCGTGTCCTGGGATATGTTGCCTTGTTCTTATTTTAGTATTGCTCAGCTATTGCTCGCACCGTACCCACTGAGCCCAAGTAAACATTGCCCTGCCCAGGGATTGAACTCACAATAATGCAATCAAATTCATGAACCTACTCTTCAAACCAGTAGGTTATTATCCTGTGAAGTTTACTCGGATCAACATGCACCTGATGAAGGCCGGAGATCACAACGACCGAAACGTTGTGATAACAAAACAAAGATTAGGACAATAGTTCGTGTGTATATAATGTAAATAATGATAATTCCTCACCCCAAAAATTCAGAAAAAGGGCAAGAAGTTGTATAAAATCATGGTCGCCTACGCCATGAAAAAATGTTTCTCTTTTATGTGCCGTATTCCTTCTATACGTTGGCGATCATGGCTCTCCACAATTCCCAGTCATTTGTTGTTTTTAATAAATTTTGTTTTTTTTCTATCTCTCCTAAACTTTGTTCTGCGATTTCTTTACTCAAGTTCATTGTTTTCCTGTGTCCCTCTTGCTTCAATCTGTCTTGTGAGTATCAGATTTTCCAAGCCCTCTTTCCTTATTATGTGCTATAGATATTTTAATTGTCATTTTCTAATATTAAACATAAATGTTCTTATTGTTTTCATTTTATCCAAAACTTAATCTAGCGTTAGCTCACAAATTTGGTCCATGGTATTCTCAGCATCCTTCTGTAGAACCGCATTTCTGTTGCTACGGGTCTCTTCTTCATCTTCATCTTTGAGGACATTGACCAGCATTTACCGCCATATACGAGAACCGCTCTTACGTAACGAGAATAAATTATGAGTATTTTTCATTTTTTAAACTTTCGCTCTCCTGAGTATGAAACATTTTGTCGTGGTACGGTTGTTTTCTTCTCAAATTTTGTCTTTGCATTTCGACTGATACGCGACGTTTTCTTTTGTCGTCTGGAGAGACTCTTTATATCGAAAGTGATCAAAATCTGCGACGGGTCTTCCGCCTTCCTCTTAAGAATATGCTCCTTACTTCTCCCGTTGGTCATATAACGTTCGGAATCTCTACCGTCCTGGGTGTGACAATAAACTACACCCGCGTCCTAGGTAACAGCAAGGCTTCTTATCAGTAGGTTTTGAGGAGTGTGGAAACAGCTCTTAATTGCTGGTGTTCCTAGGTCCACCTTGACCCGGGGTGGTAACACCTGTTAGAATCACGGTAAATAGTAACCAAAGTTGGGTCAAAACGTGTAAAAATAGGTTTCAATACCAGCAAAAAAAAAAAAAATTGCTAACAATACATTTTTTTTTAAATAAGTATTACCAGTTATACATTTTTTTTAAATTATTACCAGCTATATGTTTTTTGAAAAAATATTACCAACAATACATATTTGAAAGAAAATTGTTAGCAGAAATAGATTTTTGAAGAAAAAATATTATCAGAAATGGATTTTTTGAAGAAAAAATATTATCAGAAATAGATTTTTTGAAGGAAAAAATATTACCAACAATAAAAATTTTGTCGGCATTAAATAACCCACTGAGTTTGATATACCGTAAAACAGACCAAACCAAATGAAACAAAGCAGAATCTCCGTAAGATATCATTTAAGTATAAAATTAGTTTTTGTGGGGTTGTTTTTCCTTTTGAATCTCTTTGTGATTAATAGATATGCAAGGAGATAGGCAAGCTGAGATAATGTCCACCGAGTTATTGATCTGGAAGGAATACAAGGAATTAAAATTTTCAGCTAAATCTTCTGAAACAGTCACTTTCTCTCTCTCTTTCTCTCTCTCTCTCTCTCTCGCTTTCTCTCTCTCTTTATCTCTCGCTTTATCTCTCTCTTTCTCTCTCTCTCTTTCTCTCTCTCTTTCTCTCTCTCTCTTTCTCTCTCTCTCTTTCTCTTTCTCTCTCACTCTTTCTCTCTCTTTATCTCTCTCTTTATCTCTCTCTTTCTCTCTCTATCTCTCTCTCTCTCTCTCTCTACCTCTCTCACTCTCTCTCAACATAAGTAAATTGATAAGTCTATATACTAATGGTAGAAAACAGAAATTATTTCTCACTACTGATTATTTATTTTCCAACATATCTTTTTACCAATTCAGTGGGGAATATGAAACATATACACTTTTTACTTATGTTGAGAGAGAGTGAGAGAGGTAGAGAGAGAGAAAGAGAAAGAGAGAAAGAGAGAGAGAAAGAGAGAGAAATAAAGAGAGAGAGAAAGAGAGAGAGAGAGAAAGTGAATTATCAGCGTCAAATTCAGCTAATAACTCGCTCTTTCCCTCTACTTCTCATGATTTCAATTTGTTCCGCGCGTCTAAAAGACCCCAGACCGTTATTCCTCATCGTAGAAATGTTAATTGTGTCTATCTGAATTACTTTTCTGTAATTCCAACTTTCCTCAAAACTACCTCGTTGATCACATGTTTTGTCCATGCTATTCTCACCATTCAGCAATATTATGTGTCTAACGACATTTTCCTATTAATTAATACTTTACTTAACTTCGGGAGGATACAATTTGCTATTCTTATTCGGATTTATGGGCCACAGTTCCCATCACTCAAGCAAATTAAAGGACACACTACAATTTGTTTTTTTTTTTGTTTTTTTCAAAATGTTTTTTTTTTTCTCAAATTTCCATGATGTCCAGACTTTTGTGTGATGACAGAGCGTGCTGGCTTTCTTCTTTGGAACACCTCTGTCCATCCGCTTCTGGCCAGCGGCGCCCTGTCTTGAGACATGCAATGCCCTGGAATACTGGGCCCGCCAGATGTCTTTGAATATATTACCGCTAAGTGCGTCCCTGGGATTATTTCTAAGAATATAGTCATCTGCCACTGGCCTTCATCTATGTTCTGTGTGCCTTCAGAACTTTGGCGATCATGGCTCGCCACGCTATGCGTTGTTTTCCTCTGTCGCTCATGCCTTCAATCTGTCCTGTGTGTATCAAATTTTCCAAACCTTCTTTTCTCATTATGCACCCTAGACATTTCAACTGTATTTTCCTGATGTTAATGATAAGTGTCCTTTTTATTTCCATTTTCTTTAAAATTTCGTCGTTGTTTGACAAGCTGCAAGTGATTTCTTCAATTGCGAGGCGATTGTACAGCGTTCGCTGTCATAAAGGAGAGACAGTATGACATAAAAATTAAGTACTCTTTTCTTTATTTCTAATGGACTTTTCCTTTTTCTTAATCCTTTGCTTAGCTTTTAAAAGGCATCTTTAGATTTCAATGTCGCGTTTTGTATTTGGGATCTTTAGACTAACGTATAATTTTTAAATTTAGGATATTTTTGCAGAAATGTTACTTGTTAAAAGAATAGACATTTTATGTCTAATACATTTTTGATGTTTTTTGTTTTCTGTAATATGCATTTAAATGGATCTGAAAATAAAAATGAACTGAAAAGATAGAAGCCGAAATAGAGTTCCACAAGCAAAAAGTGCAAGAGAAGAAACTGTTAGCATAAAACTTGCGGTTACATCTAGCAATTTAAACTGTAAAATGATGAGACCTAGGTGACAAACGAACACTGCGCTTAAATACGTAATAACGGTGGCAGTTGGGTTTTGTTTAAATTCGCAATGACGATTACTAATACTTGATACTGGGTTGATTGTTGTGATATCCATAGATCTTGTCATAGATAGATAGATAGATAGATAGATAGATAGATAGATAGATAGATAGATAGATAGATAATGAACAAACTGACATAGAGAGAAAGAGGGAGATAATGAACAAACGGACACAGATAGATAGATAGATAGATAGATAGATAGATAGATAGATAGGAACAGACTGATATATGAACAGACGAGGATAGATAGATAGATAGATAGATAGATAGATAGATAGATAGATAGATAATGAACAAACTGACATAGATAGATAGATAGATAGATAGATAGATAGATAGATAGATAGATAATGAACAAACTAACATAGAGAGAGGGGGAGATAATAAACAAACTGACATAGATAGATAGATAGATAGATAGATAGATAGATAGATAGATAGATAGATAGAGTAGAGTTCCTTGATTCTGAATCTGTGATTGTCAGTCCAGGAGAAAAAGAGTGATCCTCGCTAAGACATACTTAGCGGTTGTACCTAGCGGGCACTTTAGATATATATGAACGTATTTGGTATCATGCATGACATCCATGTGTGCTATTTGAGAATATAATGTGAGTTCTAATGTTTATATTTTGGTTATGTAGTAACATATGGTGTTGGGCGAAACTACACCTACCGTGTTCTACGTTCAATTATCTTATTTTCTATACTAATTTTGTTAAAACTAATTCATACCACGATGTATTTGAAGTGTTTAATATTTGCGAATTCCACATCCTGAAGATAGATAGATAGATAGATAGATAGATAGATAGATTATAAACAACCTGATTAGACAGAGAGAAGAGAGAGAGAGATATGGATAAACACTGAGATAGATAATGAAGAAACTGACATACATAAACAGATAGATAGACAGATAGACAATGAACAACCTGATTAGATAGATAGATAGATAGATAGATAGATAGATAGATAGATAGATAGATAGATAGATATTGACTGGGATATACACAGGTTCTGTTGCATATAATTTACACTCATTTTGCTAGTAATGATTTGTTCTAACGAAAAATAGCTGCTTGCTTTGCGCTGGTGACATGGACCTCGTTCAGGAATATTCGTGTTAAGCCTAGCTATTCCACGGTACATGTTGTAGAGATGAAAAAATGTACCTTGATACATAAACTACATCGCAATTCCAGTTAAACATAGTCTTCATACCACGTCACTTTTACTCAGATAAATGAAAGTTCCCACATGTTAATACATAAGTGTCTCAAAGTTTTGGTACCTCAACTAAGATAGATAGATAGATAGATAGATAGATAGATAGATAGATAGATAGATAGATAGATAGATCGTGAATAAATTGACATAGAGAGTCAGAGACAATGAACAAATATAGATGTTGTTGTAGCATACCTACGGACGATAATGGTTATTCCCCCTATCTCCATAAATGCAGTAGTAAATACTGTATGTTGGTCTTCAGTTAGAGATTCGTCTCCAGCTAAGCTAGTCGAACACTGCCTTTGGGCAGAGAGGAACCCAGACGAGGCTATGCCTTCGGGCAGAGTCTCGTCTGGTGTTGTAGACAGCTACCCGACCCCGTTTTTACGGAGTCTATGGGGAATGTTTGCCCGAGCCTACCGGCTCGGATATCCCATGTTAAATTCGACCTTGTGCAACATCTGACCGCGTGGGGCGGTTGGCAATATCCTTCAGTCGGAGACTCGTCTCCAGCTGTGCTGGTCAAACTCTCTACCTTCGAACAGAGCGGATCCTCAGACGAGGCTATGTCGAAGGGCATAGACTCGTCTCAGGAAACATCTACCCGACCTTGTTTTATACGGGGTCTACATGGAATTTTTGGCCGAGCCTACGGACTCGGATACTCCGTATTAAATTCGGCCTTGGAGCGGTTGGTAGATAATCTGCAGTTGAAGATTCATTGTGGAATTTACTTGACTCACTTCGAGGAGTTGACTACTACTTCTAAGCGCCGCTGACGAATCTGATATGTGTTGTTCCTGACCCAAGTATTATCGTTCATTACCAACCTTCGTTTGATTATTCTATTCGGTAACCTTCCCTAGGTTACAATAGATAGATAGCAATATTAAATCAAGTAGCAATGAGGAAAAAGAAAAGTTCTTTATGATTAATGGTTAATATTTACTTTATTATAAAGACTTTCATCGCAATTGTTTTCTCTACGGCACATAGACTTTATGAACTTAAGCGCATTACTAGACTGTCAGCATCAGTTTACAGTTGAAATGCTTATATGTAACTGTAAATTCTATGCTAACATTTTCTTCTCTCACACCGCATGCTTCTGGGACCTTCTTCGAGATTTTTGCTTCCCAGTCAACTTTGATCTTCAAACATTCAAATGTAATATCAATCGTTGTCTTCTTTCTTCTGGGTTCCTCTTCTTTTATTCTCCTTAATAACATTTTTATTTCTGCCATATGCTTTCACGTTGCTTTTTAGTGGCTTCATTACCTTGCTTCGTGTAAAATGAGTAATAATTGTTTATAGATACACAAACAAAAATAGACTAACATAGATAGATAGATAGATAGATAGATAGATAGATAGATAGATAAATAGATAGACTGAGATAGATAGATAGATAGATAGATAGATAGATAGATAGATAGATAGATAGATAGATAGACTGAGATAGATAGATAGATAGATAGATTATAAACAACCTGATTGGATAGAGGGATAGAGAGAGATATGGATAAAAAGTGAGATAGATAATGAAGAAACTGACATAGATAGATAGATAGATAGATAGATAGATAGATAGATAGATAGATAGATATAGATAAACACTGAGATAGACAGATACATACATACACACATATATATATATATATATATATATATATATATATATATATATAAGAAATATAGTCTTAAGGTGTGCTATATTTATGGAATAAAGTGCTCAATATCAGAAATAGAGCGTGTGTAAATATAAAAGTGAACATAGAAGTCAACACTTAGAGGCGACAGTCTGTTTCATGCTATATGCAATCGTCAGGCCACCTGACGATTGCATATGGCATGAAACAGACTGTCGCCTCTAAGTGTTGACTTCTATGTTCACTTTTATATATATATATATATATATATATATATATATATATATATATATATATATTTATATATATACTTCTGAAGATAAGATAAAGATTTTTACATTAGATATGATGATTATATGCAATATTAAATCAAAATTAAACAAATATTGTAATTTAAAGATTATTCGTTTTGCTTTCGTTTTGTTTTGTTTCTTTTTTCACTGCATGTCTGGACAACGATTTTTTAAGACCAACAAATAAAAAAAAATAATTAACGGAAGCAGTTTTTTCCTTAATGGGAAATGTCCGGATGCACCAGATGCTTCCTGTTCACGGAAGTGACACCATTGAGTGTGATCGACCATTTCCGGTGCAGGAACCCGCCCTCAATAACAGAATGCGAAGATGAGCGCTCAAATTTAGTCTTTCACATTAAACAAAACATTTTGCTTATTTTTTGTTTGCATTTTTTGTTTTCTACATGTTGATCATTATCAATCATAAAGTACAGAAAAATGTCGCTAAGCGTTTCTCGACGTTTTTTTTTTTGTTTTTTTTTTTTTTTTCCAATTATTCTTTGCTGAAATCGGAACGCTGTGTGGCTCAAGTGATACAAACGCTTTTATTTTGTCTTTTCTTTTGTCCTGTTTTTGATTTTTTTTTTTTCATTCGTATTAGTTCTTTTATTCTTGAACTGAACAGACGGGAGTTTTCATAGAACAGGGAGAATTGAAAATAATTAAAATCATTTGAAAGTGATACAATTGTTAATGAAAAACAGACACATATGTCAATGAAAGTGATACAGATGTTAATGAAAAACTGATACAGATGTCAATGAAAGTTATACAGATGTTAATGAAAAACTGATACAGATGTCAATGAAAGTGATACAGATGTTAATGAATAACAGACACTGAATTCAATGAAAGTGATACAGATGTTAATGAAAAACTGATACAGATGTCAATGAAAGTGATACAGATGTTAATGAAAAACTAATACAGATGTCAATGAAAGTGATACAGATGTTAATGAATAACAGACACTGAATTCAATGAAAGTGATACAGATGTTAATGAAAAACTGATACAGATGTCAATGAAAGTTATACAGATGTTAATGAAAAACTGATATAGATTTCAATGAAAGTGATACAGATGTTAATGAAAAACTGATACAGATGTCAATGAAGGTTATACAGATGTTAATGAAAAACTGATATAGATGTCAATGAAAGTGATACAGATGTTAATAAAAAACTGATACAGATGTCAATGAAAGTAATACAGATGTCAATGAAAAGCTGATACAGATGTCAATGACAGTGATAGATATGTTAATGAAAAACACATACAGATGTTAATGAAAGCGATATAGATGTTAATGATAAACTGATACAGATGTCAATGAAAGTTGTTAATAAAAAACTACTTTCAAAATAGATTTCTCTGCTCTCAATATCGTCTACAAACATAAATAGCAAATTTGTAATATTTTCTGTTTTTCAACAAAATGCTACATCCTTTAACTTTATATATAATACCCATGAATAAATCTTACATTTTATGATAATGTCTATAAATCATTGTAGGAGTTGAAATAGATTTCCTTCTTGGCTGCTCGGTCAATGAATACCTAATGTTTCCTTGTAAAAGAAGGAGCTAATATTCACATTGCCACCTTTTTGGCTGCTTTTATTGCTACCAAAATGTTGTCTTCGATCAATTCTTTAGCCTTTTTCAGATTATATACCTGAACATAGAATATGTGTCCAATAGTTCGAAAAACTGTTCAGTCGTTCAGTATTCCAAACAACATTTTTTAATCAATTCACCCCAAGCAAGGCGATAACGTTCACTAAGTTGCAAGGAGCTACTGGAAGTGAAAGAGAATGATAACACTTTAGAAGGAACGAGACAACTCATACCGTCCTGGGTATGACGATAAACCACATTCGACAGCAAGAGAGGTTTTAAGGAGCGTGGAACCACATCTTAATTGCTTTTGTTCCAAGGTATACCCAGACCCGTAGTGGTAGCACCTGTTAGGGTCCAAGCAAACCGCAAACAGTTAAACCCCAAACTGGTGTTAAAACACTATGAAAGTATGAACATTTTTATAGCAAAAACCAGCAATACATTTTCTTATTTAAAAAAAATACCAACAATAGAAAAAAATACCAGCACTGCATTTTTGTAAAATACATTAATGCTTGCAAAAAATTAAATTTCGGTATTAGATGACCCAAAAGGATTTGATATCCTGCTAAACAAGCAAAGACAAAAGAAAGTATACATTTTAGGGTATAGACGGAGATGTTAGCGGTATAAATTTGAAGGAGAATTTATAAGGAACAGGAATACCAATCCGAAACAGAGTACAAGGCATGAACCTTTACTCTTTTTCAAGAGATCAGGGAGGAGTTTGAACCTAGACATGGGTTCATCTACTCATTAAATCTGAAGTGGCAGCAACTCTTCTCTAAATGAAACAGTACTTTTATTTTTGTTTTAAACATCATATCTTATTTCGTTCAAAAGTAGTAATGGCCAGTCGCCGGCTTTCTTCAGGTGTGCAATCCATTTCTTTCATTTTGAGTATGTACCATTTAAGGACGTGCGGGTGGTGCGTTAAATAGAAATGGCGAATCGAGTTCAAATTCCGACTTAAGCTGCAGTGTCTACTCTTGCTCTCCAGCCTTGGATGATCGCCAGTCAAAGGGAATTCAAACCTCTTGATAAACTAACTGGAAACCACGCCCAAGAAGTCATGGCAGTTCACAGATAACAAAGAAAATGAACAGATAAAAAAACATGATCGCTTCAAAAAATATAACATTAACAAAAATATAATTCAAAGGATCTTTTCGATTTATTGAACCAGTTCTTTGTACACTGTTTACATTATTCGGACTATTGTTCTCATCATTGTTGCCATATTTATCACAACGTTTCAGCCGCTGTACGCTCCGGCCTTCTTCAGGTGGTTGGAATGTGGAACTGAACCCTTTATTTTGCTTGCTGGGGTAGACTGTACTAGTTCCACGTGCTATGTCTAATGGATGTCAATCATCAGTTATCTCCTGTTAATTCCCCTCCTCGAAGTTCTCCATCGCCTTAACACGGTATTGAACTCACACTCCTTGCTTCCTGTCACTGGATCTAACTAACGCATTTGTCCACTAGCACAGTGGATCTAACTAACGCCTTTATGAACTGTGCCAGTTGATAAAGGCGTTAGTTAGTAGGGGATATTGCTAAACTCTGTTTCGGAGGGTATATTTGAGTAGTTTTGTGCCCACAAAGCCAACGTTTGGTTTATACTGCAACTAAGCTAACAGTTTCTGTGACGGAGTGCATGGTCTGACGTGGTCATTGATTGAACAAGGCAAATACATTCAAATCATCGATCATGTAAAGCATTCAACAAAAGTAAGCAACCATCAATGAAAACAAATAAAGTTTAATTTAAATTTGATCGATTTGTTTGTTTAACGGCACATCAGCACCTTATGGGTCATTTAATGCCGAAATTTAATTTTCTTGGTGCACTGAAGTAATAAAAATATGATATATGTTATTCTGGTTTCAAAACTGAATACATGGTAGATGATGCTCAACTTTTGTTCATATACATGTTTGTGCGGACATCATTACAAGAGGCGGCGATATGCGTGTTTGGTGTTGCAGTTTTGTTGAAGTTATATTTTGGAATACAGTTTGATTTCTTTAAGAAATTGTAAGATATTATATAGATTAATTCCATGAAAGAATTGTTTCATGTTTGTTTTTTGGATGGTTGATTTTTGGGGGCAGCATATCAAACACTTATTTTTTATTTAATGCTGAAATCTAAACATTTGAACACAATTTTATGGCTTCAGCTAAATATATTGTGAACAAAACTGTATGCCTTCAAATAAATATTTTGAACGCAACTGTATGCCTTCAACTACCCAAAAAATGTATTGTTAGTCATTTTGTATTAATTATTAATTGTTGGTAATTTTACTATAAATAGGTATCGTTGGTTGGTTGGTTCATTTTGTTTGGCGGCATATGAATCTATATGCGTTATTTAATGCTGATATCTAAATATTTCGTACGTAATTTTATGCTTTCAGTGTGTAGGGGTGTTTTGTTCTTTTTTAGATATAAAGTTTATAGATCATAAAATGTATTGTTGGTAATTTTACTATAAAAATGTATAGTGGTCATCATATATTTTATTTTTTTATAGTGTTGTATTGATTATCGTTTTGCTATAAAAATGTATTGTTGGTCAATTTATTATAAAAATGTACCGTTGATTTTTGTTTGGGTATTCATTATTTGTCCATAGCTGGGACCCTAACAGGTGCTAACACCCCGGGTCAGGGTCAACCTGGAAACAAGAACAGTTAAGAGGAGGTTCCACCCTCCTCAAAACCTTCAATTTCTCGATCAGAGTTATTGCTGCCAGATGTAGTTTAGCGTCATACCCAGGACGAAACTGTAGTCTAAAATTCTGTATTTCTAAATGCATATCAAAAATATTAATCGTCATTATGTCGCCGTTAACACGTTCCTGGCATGATTTTCTGCGCCATTTTTTCTATGTTATTTTTCAAGGCCCAAGTCAGAGAGTTACTGGTTGAGGTTGTTTTGTGGACGTAAGAAGTGTGGGGGGGGGGTAGGTAGTTCACATTTTGAGCATATGCAACATATAGCTAACTTAACGAGAGTAAAGTTTTAGTAATGGTGAAAGCTTCCTCTCATTCGACAAAGCAGCATCTATTAGCAAGAAGCTATCCCAATGGAACTTTCTCCTTACAAATGGAATACGAAGGGAATGGAGATGATTCGACCCTTTGTATGGGGCATGACAGGTCCTAGTTGTGAATGACTGAGCTGGTAGAACTAAGGAATTAAATGATGTTGATACTTATATATTTTAATGATGAATATACATGGTTAATATATAATTCATAATAGACGTTGGAAATAGGAGAATCGAATAAAATATAACGATATTAATGTTTATTTTAACAAATTATTATTACATTGTATTTAAATTGATATGGAAAAATCAAATTGCTTCGATAAGGTCAAATTAGCAGCGGATCTTAAAAGTGACCTATAGTCTGTTGTTAACTGGGGCAAAGAATGACTTGTTAATTTTAACGCATCAAAAACAAAACTGCTTTCTATTAATCATCTGAGAGACCCATTTCTGGCTTCCATTAGTACGGCTGATGCTAACCTTCAGGAAACTGACTCATTGCGCCTTCTCGGGTTAAAATTCTCCGCCCACATGAAGTAATTATATGGAATCAATTACTAGGTCTGCTGTTAGTTCATTGGGGAGTGCTCGACAATTTTTATCAACTGAATCTATCTTACATATTTATAAGGATACCATTCGTTCAGGCTTTGAATATTGCTGCTACATATATGTTCTGGCACTCCTCTTGTATATTTTAGATATTCTTGATAAAATCCGAAAAAAGAATCTGCACTGTTATTGGTCCTGATCTGGCATCCCGGTTTCAGTCACTTTCCCACCGCCGGATCGTAGCTTTCCTATGCCTTTTCTATCAATATTTTTATCGGAATTATTCTGGTGAACATTGCTTATGCCAAGAGTTTACTATATTGGCTACAAAATCTCATCATTTTATATTAGGTTGGTGCAAAAATAATGACGTAATAATGTCGTTTTTTGACATCTTTTTTAACGTCAAAAAACGACATTATTACGTCATTATTTTTGCACCAAACTAATAGTTGAATTGGTTAGATATAACAGTTTCTTTTCTCGCACTTTTCAGTTGTGGAAATCTCTTCCGGCTTCTTGTTTTCCAGCTAACTTTGATCTTCAAAAATTTCAATTTATTGTCAATCGTTATCTGCTGGCTTCTGGATGTGTGTTCTTTTCTTGTTCTCGCTCTTGAATAATTGTTTCTTATTTTTTCGCACTCAGTTAACCGTTGTGTCTTCATGGCTTTATTGCTTTGCTTGGGCTAAAATGATTTTAACAAAAGACAAGAAAATCTTAAGAGGAAATATCGAAAAGAGATCAGGCACTTATAAAGTGGGGAGGGAGCAAATTATAATAGATTGAATAAAGAAAGAAAACAAATGCTTCGAACGAAACCAGAAACAAAAAAGACAAACTGAATATGAGAAAGAAGAAATTAAGAAAAAGAATGAAATAAATTAATTACTCAAAAAAAAAACAAACGAAGGCACAAATGAAAGGCAGATGCCTTGCGTATACGTCCTTGAAGCGTTTAATATGACTTCCTCCACCGCTTTTGCATATATGTGGGTTCACATTCCAAATGCGACATCTGAACGCCCACAGATCCCAACATCTTTCGTCATTGTCCACGTAATTCTTCTGAAATGGCGTCAGAAAGAGAGCTGAAATATGTTATCAAAATTAATTGAAATAAGGAACCTCAGCTCCTTATCATTTCTCCAGCTGCAGAAACGTTGTGCCACTGCCATTCTGTACAAGGGCTAGGCCTAATAACATTCGAATTTAGTCTTTTTGAATTCTTCTTCTGAAGTCAACCAGATATCTGTTCTCTTTCTCCATTGTACTGCAGAGCAAGATATAAAAATAGGCAAGGAAAAAAACAACTATTCTAATGTAGTGTGAACTGCCAAAAGTCATGAAAAGCTTAGTATTACGTAGAAACGCTTCAAAGTGCAGCAAAGTTGGTCAAAGGACCTCTGGAAATATGCTAAGAAATTACTTGTACAAACTGTTATACCATAGCATTTCAGTTGACGACGCTGTGCCAAACATTCCAGTAAATGTAGCTTATCTTGATAATTATCACTCAAAAAGATATAAGTACTATACCAAAATGCCCTAACCCATAATTGTCTATGAGAATTTAGTCATTTCTTGTTTTCTATGTATTTATGTGAAAAAGTGGGTTTGTATATCTACTCGTGATAGAATATATATATATGTGTGTGTGTGTGTGTGTGTGTGTGTGTGTGTGTGTACATATATACAGGGTGTAACAGGAAAATTTTATAAATCATGTAACAGCATAATTGTCCATCCACAAAACGTTTAATATCTAAATAAAACAACAAAAATTAATTGAGTTTCTTTTTCCCAAGTTTTCAGATAAAACGGTTAGCCATCTTGACACCGTTTGACAATCCTCTGAATTATTCAGCTAAAAAGAGAACAGGTTAAAATAGTTTTGTGTCAGCCCCACTGTTTTTCCAAATGAGCAATGGTGAGAGCCAAAAATTATTCAGGTCTTCAGTAATGGTACCAACATTCATACTCTGGCTTCCATCTTCAAAGTCCATTCGAGAACCATCCACAGAGCTGTGAACAAGTTTTAAAAAGAGGGAAGAGTAGAGAGGAAATGTTTTCAGCTAAACGGCGTAAATGAGCACGCAATGGTATTTTCACATCTGCCACCGACCCAGTTTGTTTGAATTTACGAACAATTTTTCCAATTGCACTCTCGGTTGGTTGATGATTTTGTGCAAAATGATCGCAAAGTGCGCGAAATGCATTTCTGTTTGAACGTCCATTTTCGTAATAGGCTTCGATAACTTTCCCACGTTGTTTGATTGTTAATCTTTCCATGGTTGAAATTGCCAAAGACTTAAGTTGTTAAATCTGAAAGAAAAAGTAAAAATAAAATCATTAGACGCTTAACCTTAATTCACATTTAAAAACGGTCCAAGTTATTGGAACACCCTATACATGATCAGATCAACGAAAATACTCAGATAATCCTTGACGTTAACTCTGACATGCATAAAAACCAAAGGGTCAAGAGAATTTCTAGATGTAGCCGCACAAGTATTCACAAGGCCACCTCTAAGCTTGCCGATATGGGAAAAACAGTCAGGGTTGAAAACATCTTTAAGCTGTCTCCAGACATAAACTCTCCCCAAGATATGAGATAAAGTAAATAATTCATCAGAGAAGACGACATTGTTCCACTGATAGTCTAGACACCATTTTGTCTATGCTGATGGGAGACATGTTTTATAGAATTGAAGCCCTCGCATGGCATCCACCTATCGACCTTCTGCAGGAAAGCTGATAGGATAGCTAAGCTTTGACTTGACACAATACTTTGGATTGGATTGGGTTGACCCAATGCTTTGGATTGGTTTGACCCAACGCTTTGGATTGGGTTGACACAACGCTTTGGATTGGGTTGACATAACCCTTTAGATTGGGTTGATCCAGCGTTTTGGATTGGGTTGACACAACGCTTTGGATTGGGTTGACACAACGCTTTAGATTGGGTTGATCCAGCGCTTTGGATTGGGTTGAACCAACGCTTTGGATTAGGTTGGCCCAACGGTTTGGATTGGGTTGACCCAGCGCTTTGGATTGGGTTGACACAACGCTTTGGATTGGGTTGACCCAAAGCTTTGAATTGGGCTGACACAACGCTTTGGATTGGGCTGACAGAACGCTTTGGATTGGGTTGACACAACGCTTTGGGTTGACACAAAGCTTAGCTATGCTCTCGGCTTTGATGCACTATTTCAAGAGCTTCAATATGCTACAGTCCATGTCTTTGAGATTTGCCTTCCGTCAACAATTCTGTTGGTCTTATATTGGTTTTGGAATTCCGACATGGTATTATCTCCTGAAACATTGAACAATTCGGCGGTTTGAATAACTGAAAATTCAGCCGACCGTATATCAACAATATGCTCTCTTCGGAAATAAAATCACGCATTTTAACTGTTATTGAAAAAAAAAAAATAATAATAATGATCAGAAGGTAGAAGTTTTGCGTATGTCTTTGACACGTTTAATACGGTTCCCTCCATGTCATTTGTGGGTTCACAACCCAACTGAGACACCTCAATGTCTATAGATCCTTTCACACAAGTCTTTCGTCTTTGGGCCCGAAATTTCTTTCGGATATATGTCTACAAAAGGGGGTTTATATTACGAAGCACAATGCATACATACTGCATATGAACAGATATATACATACTAGAATAGTTTTCAATTTCAATTTTCAAAAAAAAAAAAGAAAATACTTAAAGAAAAACGGTGTTTCCATGATGTTGTCTTGTTTCATATATATATATATATATATATATATATATATATATATAGGGGACATGGAATATTAGTGACATATGTATATATATAACCATGAAATATTAGTGTTTAAGCCTTTTTATTACATACTTACTCTGTCCTGGACATTGAGTTCTACATGGATATGAATTTTTTTATTCAAAAAATATACATGTATGTGTATATATATTTTGCATATGTATGTGTATATTTACCACTAATATTATCTCTCTCTCTCTATATATATATATGTATATATATATATATATATATATATATATATATATTTGTGTGTATGTGTGTGTGTGTGTGTGTGCGGTATTTAGTGGAAAGTGCTCAATATCCGTGATAGAGCTAATATAGAAAAACTGGTTTATTTTTTCAAGAATCGATCTATTTATGCTTTATTTATGTTTGATTATTTGTGTGTGATGGAGGGGAATTTTTTTTCTTCTGTATTTGTTAGGGATGACACTCACATATACATAGAGACACATGCATACAGGCGTATGCATGTTAGTTCGCCAATATACAGCCATATTCATAATCTTGGGTTAGACATAGTTACACATTGATACGTACGTGCACACGTATATAAGCAACTTTCATGCTGTCTATTTCGGTGTCAAGATTGTAGTGATTCATTTACAACAATGTTCTCTTAGTAGCGGGTAGGTGGGAATGGCTTTAACATTTTTTTTCTGTTTGCGCCGGAAGACATACTCACGTGTATTCACACATACACACATATGTAGACTCGTTAATCTGGGTCTACTACCAACACGTGTGTTAAGCTGGCTTCTGTCTAGACATGGTGATGATGTTTGTATATTTTAACAACAATAACTGCAGCTGTGTTATTAACGATTGTGATTATGTTAATGGGAATATTAGCTGTGATATTATTATTGATATATTGATAATAATTAATATGCTATTAGTCATGATGAACAGTAAAGTTATCCTTAATGATGATAGAAACAATATTAATCGCGATAATAACAATAATAGCAACATTAAAAAGGAATGGAGAATAAACAGATAATGAATTAATAAAAATAATAAATAAAATAATGAAAAAATAATAATGGTAATGATGATAACAATAATAATACTTGTATCAGGTTGCACGATGTTGGCACCCACTGAATATAAAACCCGACATGACAGAGTGGGCCAATATCTGCACTGGAAAATCTGCAACTTCTACGGGAAGGAAACTGAAAGAAACTGGTACCAACACCACCCAGACCCAGTTACGGAGATAGGACCTGTTACAATTCTATGGGACTACACAATTCACACTGACAGAATAATCAAGGCCAACCGCCCAGATATTGTTATTAAAGACCACAAACAAAAACGGTGCCTTCTTATTGATATGGCAGTCCCTGCTGACTGCAATGTATCTTTGAAGATATTCAAAAAGCTGTCAAAATACAAGGACCTTGAAATAGAGGTCTCGAAAATGTGGCATATGGGAACATCAACAATCCCTGTTGTAGTTGGAGCCCTAGGACTGGTTGGAAAAGATTGCAGTAGACTAATTGCAGGGATTACTGGAAGCCCATGCCTCAA
>OZ010593.1:32041395-32096395 GCA_963932145.1 Acanthosepion lycidas | reverse complement strand
ACAGGTCCCGTGCCACCGGTGGGGGTTCATATTGAACAATTGCGGAGCTTTGTGAAATAGGTTATAAAATCTACATGCTTTTGAATGTCTTGTTCGAATTTCGATGCATAAAACTTTTCTTGTTCAATATGAAGCCTTTTATTTTCCTTTCCCTAAGACATGAATATTCTCTGATTTTAAATGATGAGGAATTTTATCAAGACAAATGAAAGGATTTTATTTTGTCTCAAGTTTTTATAGACACCAGCATAAATGTTAGTTTTCAAATGTTTTTAAATTAAAGAACGCCCATAAATATTCATCATGTTAACAGAAAAGTCTAGGAAAATTATAGAGAGCGCTAAGTAATATAATTTAATCTAAATAAATAAACGGAAAATTCTGTCTGTGCGTACATGTGTCTGAAACCCATTTAATTCAGGCCAATACTACATTTTACATATTATACATTTTTGGAATCAAGATGATCCCCGGATTAAAAATTGATTGAACATCCAGCATTAGGATTTGTGTTCGGATGAGGAAAAAACAGTTCAAATCTTAAAATAACATCCAGCATTGAGATTTGTGTTCGGATGAGGAAGGAACAGTTAAAAATTCGAATCTTAAAATAACTGAAAAAAATCAGTGATTTTAAATATTTTAAATTTATATTGAGTTTAACAAACTTTGGAAATTTAATATTTTTTTTTGTTTTAAATTCAATTTAAAATATATCCAAAACTTTGTAAATTGAGGAAATCAATTTTATTACTTCAAAATTCCAAGGAACCAGAGTTAAAATGAGAGGTTTCGTGACTTGAGGCTTTTAAGTTCTGAAGAGTTTGTGATTTGAAGAACTCTTTTTCAGCTTGAATCGGATTTTCAGTCAAAATCGGTCTTAAAATGAGATTTTGAAGTTCCATGAACTGAGGAATTCAAAATTATTTCTTCAAAATTATCATTGCTGTTTTCTAAGCTGGACCACAAGACTCTTTCATTTTGGAGTTGATTCATTTCACCCACCATATCCTGCAACTAGCTGGCAATTAGCCAGTCAATGTTGCTTTCAAGTTTCTCATTTCTACAAAAGAGCAACACTACAGTTAAGGAACAAATAAGAAATAGAAACACCGATTGGTTCCCGATTCCATGACTTGTTCAATGTAGATCTGAGTAGAGCAAAGCTATGTCCATATAAGAAAGCAAAGTAACATATATATATATATATATATATATATATATATATATATATATATATATATATATATATATATATATATATATATGATTTCAATTAAAAGGTGCAAATATAATTTATAAATTCATGAATCATTCATACAAAAAACACATAAACGGGGATCATATCATTCATATACAGGTTCGGGGTTGATGCATCTTATTTATATAGTTTGCGAGGATGTATTCTCGCCATTTAAATCATTAACCTCTATATTTGTTTTTTGTATGAATGATTCATGAATTTATATATATATATATATATATATGTGTGTGTGTGTGTGTGTGTGTGTGTGTGTGAAAATATTATAGAAAATAGGAAAGAAACTGGTTTTGGTAAATAATCATGCCGGCATCTATGAAAGTAACTCTATACTGATACAAATTATTAACACCCCACCCCCTGCCTATTCTAAACAATCCGCCCTTGATGTTACCATGGAAATTTTGATTTCAATTCTGAATATACTATTAAAACTCGTAAATTTCAGAAATAAGTTATTCCAAAAAAAAATTTCGCTTGAAGATGGAACAGAGCCTACTTTAACTCAAGTTAATTCAAATATTATTTTGAAGTTTTCGGCTCTTGTTTTGAAACATGAGACCTCTTATGTAGCGAGTTGGAATCATATTTTTAAATAAATAATATATATATATATATATATATATATATATATATATATATATATATATATATATATATATACCGGGTTTAACAGCAAAATTGTCCAAATCGTGTAACAGCAAAATTGTCCATTTGTTAGATTAAGCTTTGAACCGCTGTATCTTAGAAATGATTAAAGATATCTTACTGGAATTCTGCTAGTTTTTTTATAACGCTATTGGAATCTGCTTTGAGTAATAAGAATGTGTAATTACTCTCCAAGATGAACAGAAAATCGAGATGAAATCCATCATAAACGAAAATGATATGTTCTTCATTAATTAACCATAATTGTTATCAGCGCTGAAATTCATATCAGCCAACTCAGTGAAATGTCCTTATATAAAGCCACCATTTCCCTGCACTTCAACCTGAAATGCCGAATAAATATACGAGTTTTTTAATAGGCAACTTAGGATATCGACCAGTTCTGGTGTTGCCTAAATCTGTGGTTTTTAATTAAACTCTAATAAATAGAAAATAATATTTTAATATAAGTAAACTAATAAATTTAGTAGAATTCTTAAATGCAATATAAAATAACGTAATTCGGAAATTGTTATTTTTAATTATACGTTTTTCTTCTTTTTTTCATTTTTTTTTTAGTTACTTAAGTTACACTGACGCCACAGGTGGATTTGATTAATATTCAGTTCGATTACACTGCAGTGGTTTATAAAGGAGTTGCTTCCAAAAACAGTGAAAGAGGGCAGACTGAGCTTTCTTGGGCGTCAAGCAGTCTAAGAGAAGGAATGTATTAATAAAATCCGCTGGGGCGTATATGTAACGGGAAACACAACAATTATAAACTCTCCAAAGACGTTCGTTGAATCATTCGCTGCAAAACTGCCAACTTGGATACTTTGCTTCTGGTCGCTAAAGGAGAATTTGACAGCTCGGGTCTAGATATATGCAATCGCTTAGGCCAACAATTTACTGATACACACGTTGTGCATGAAAAGGTGCTATCATCATCAAGGAGGCAAGCAGATAGATAGATAGATAGATAGATAGATAGATAGATAGATAGATAGATAGATATTAATAAACACTGAGATAGATAGATAGATAGATAGATAGATAGATAGATAGATAGATATTAATAAATATTGAGATAGATAGATAGATAGATAGATAGATAGATATTAATAAATATTGAGGTAGATAGATAGATAGATAGATAGATAGATATTAATAAATAATGAGATAGATAGATAGATAGATAGATAGATAGATACTAATAAACACTGAGATAGATAGATAGATAGATAGATAGATAGATAGATAGATAGATAGATATTAATAAACACGTAGATAGATAGATAGATAGATAGATAGATAGATAGATAGATACATAGATAGATAGATAGATATTAATAAACACTGAGATAGATAGATAGATAGATAGATAGATAGATAGATAGATAGATAGATAGATAGATAGATAGATAGCAGGAGTTACAGAGGAGTGTGGGTGGTGGACGCTGCTGGGTGAGTCGGGCCTTCCTGAAAGCATATCGCAGATCCTCTTCATGTTCACGGTTGGACTCAAAAGTCTCTGCCCACTGTTTGAGTGTCCTACACCAGGAAGGACGATTTGCAGCAAAGATTTCCCAGATCTCAGGGACAATGTTAGCCTGAGATGTCTTCAGCTGATCCGTGGGGCGTCCTTTTGGGACACTATATATATATATATATATATATATATATATATATATATATATATATATATATATATATATATATATATAACGGAGTTTCCTGCCCTTTGGCTATTTTCGAAGTATGAGAGTCCAGTTAATCTGTTCTTAGAACAGAACGGACAAACGAGCCACGTATATGATTTGATTATTTTGAAATGTCTACCCACACATTT
The DNA here is from genome assembly GCA_963932145.1 of Acanthosepion lycidas. Taxonomy (NCBI): domain Eukaryota; kingdom Metazoa; phylum Mollusca; class Cephalopoda; order Sepiida; family Sepiidae; genus Acanthosepion; species Acanthosepion lycidas. The sequence goes on along the minus strand of OZ010593.1, from coordinate 32,092,637 downwards.
CGGAGGAACCGGACTCAGAGAACTGACGCATGTAGTGTGCCACAAGCTTTACAAACGACACTGCTAAGGTTTTTAATTTGGAGTTGTCCTTCTACTAAACTGGATGCAAACCAAGACTAAATAGCCTACTAGGGGGGGGGTCGAAAAGATGGATTCCTAACATACCCAAGTATATTCACGCATAAGTGAATGTAATGAAATCGATTTGATTTTGAACTCTATTCGTTCATATATATATATATATATATATATATATATATATATATATATATATATATATATATATATATAATGTAAAAAGCTCAAGCACTAATATTCCATGGTTAAAATTTATTACATTGGAATCGTAATGACGATCCAATTCATCAGATTTAAAAAATCATCAGACCTACAAATTCTGATGAATTGGATCGTGATTACAATTCCAATGTAATAAATTATAACCATGGAATATTAGTGTTTGAGCCTTTTATATTATATTCTTGCTCTGTCCTGGACATTGAGCTCTACCTGGATTCTATCCTCTTGGAAATTTATGTATGCATATAATCTCTTGGAAATATATATGTATATATTCACCGCTAATACTATCAATATATATATATATATATATATATATATATATATATATATATATGTGTGTGTGTGTGTGTGTGTGTGTGTGTGTGTGTGTGTGTGTGTAAATTGTGCCCTAGCTTTTATAACATTTTACCGTCCTGGCAGATGGTCTAATATCGTGTGGAAAAAACTACTTACAAAAGTGACGGAAAGAAAAAAGAAAAAGACACTAAATGAATTTTTAAAAATGAGATAAAAAAGGTCATAAAAATGTGCAGTCCTACCAACATAAAAAATTTAGTCCGATCAAGTCCTGAAGAACGAAACGCGTCACAAGTAAATTTTTCCGCAATAGGGTGGCTGCTGGAAGCCTCTATATCTGGCAACAGGATTCGACACCATACCACACAAGCAAAAGAACCCAATCATGGCTATCAGACAATTTCTGCAAGTGTATCACTCCTTACATCTGGACTACAAACTCCCCTGACTGCAACGCACTTTATTATGTGTGCGGCGCAGTTGAGCGAGAGACCAACAAACTCCTTGTAACATCAAAGTTGAACTGAAAATAAACATTAAGGCATCTATGACCAACTTAAATAAGGACACCGCCCGGAAGAGTTGCTGGAGATTCCGAAGTCGTCTAGAGGCCGTGAGTGAACATGTGAGTGAACAAGTCAGGACAAAACGATATCTAACAAAATTTTAATAAAGCTTATTTTCCTCATGGAATTCGGGGTGCCATTCGTAAAGAAAAACGGGCCACTGGCCACACTTAGCCCATGACTGACTTAGACAAAGGCAATCCATCAGTGTCAAAAAACCATGCCCACAAGGTATTCTGACCAATCACAGACCATCCCGGCCCAGCCTGTAGCAAAACTCTGTTATTGCCTATAGGTTTAATTCCATAAATAAAACCATGATTTTGTCTGAAGACATTCCTTTGAGAAAACTCAATTTTCTTTCTTGTAATTAACTTACTCATTACCATATTAATATCAGAGTTCGTTTGTTTGTTTTTTAGGACATTTGCACAAATTTATGAAGCTTTAGTTTGAAAATAAATCAGCACAGATAATCTTGAGAATGTTTTTATCATGCCAATTCAGTGGATCCACCGTTAGCGTTGATGGCTTCTTCGATAAAGGACCGGAAGCGTTTATATACTCGATTCAGATCTTTATCAATTTGGAACATTGTTGTGGTTTTAATTGGCTTGAATGATTTTATGTTGTTATGAGAGCATTGGTTGTCTTCTCTCTCGAATATGCCACATAATTCGTTGTCTATTTGATTCAGATGGTAAGCTAGGAGGCCATGAGTTTGGGATAAAATGATCATGGAGTTTTGTGAAGCATCCATGCTTGGGTTGTTTTAGCGATATGTGATGGGGCAGAGTTTTCTAGGGAGAAACACAGTCTCTATCCAGGGCTTCACAACTCTCTTCGACACTTCCTGATAGACAGAAGCATTGACTCTTAAGACCTGAAAAATATAATGAAGCATTTCCCTCGTTGCTAATGACTAACAAAACCATTACAATTGCTCCGAACAGGATATGCATGAGCCTTGAAACCTTAGTCGAGTCTCTGGGTACCCATCTGTCGTACACTAGTGCTGGTCAATGTTTTTTCTCAGTTGACGAAAACGAAACATTCCAGCCTCTTGATGTATTAGCTTCTTCAGCAAGCACTTCGTATGTATCAATGAACTAACTTCTCCGCATCGCGTAATCGATGTCCTCATTCACAACTCTTCTGATGGTGCGCTAACACCTTCAGATCCTGTGCTTTGATTGATTTTCACTTTCCGGTTCTCTTGTCGGTTATTTCTTAAACCTTTTGTGCAAAAGTGTTCTGGTTGTTCCAATAACTTGGACCGATTTTAAATGTGAATTAGTTCTTTTTTGTTTGTTTTTTTTTTTCTTTCAGTTTTAACAACTTAAGTCTTTGGCAATTTCAACCGTGGAAAGTTTAACAATCAAACAACGTGCTAAATTTATCAAAGCCTATTATGAAAATGGCCGTTCAAACGGAAATGTAATGAGAAGTTCCCAGGTTGCATCATCTCTCGAAACAGCAAAGTCAATTGGCCACCACGATCGTGCGACTTGACGCCTTTAGATTTCTTCCTTTTGGGGTCATCTCAAACGTAAGATCTATGCCAACAAGACAACAACAATTCAACAACTGAAGGATGAGATAAGTTATATTGGTGAGATCGAGGAGCAACTATACAGAGACGTCATCAAAAATTTTAACCATCGAATGGAGGTGTGCCGCCGAATCCTTGGAGGACATTTGGGCAATATCATTTTTTCAAACATAATTGCCATGACTTAAATAATATGATCCAATAGAAGAATAAATAAATTTTCACCAATAACACTGATTTATTTACTGTTGACTTTGATCCGTCTTAATGAAACACCCTATTAGGACCCGTTAATGAGCGTCTTGTGTTTAGCTGCAGCTTTTGGAAACCTGTCAGAAGCTTTCAGTTCCATTTGAACTTTGATAACAAAAGATCGGGCAGCTTTCACTAAGGGTGCCATCTCTGTTTAACTATGTTGCGCACCTTTTCATTTTCTGAGTGAACTTTATACCTAACGTCATGTGAGATGAAAAGATAATAAAAATAAGTGAGAAGTCGATTAGCGCACATGAAAGACGTGTTGTCAAAAAACTGATGCACACTATATATTTTTATATTATATTTTTTATAAGGTAAGCAAATCAATGTAAACATTTTCAAATACATAATCTATTAATACTATAGACATCATTTTAGTAGATACACGTGTTTGACTATAGCGTCTGGTTGATTCCCACTATTTTGTGATGTCAATTAAGACTCGTCGCTACTTTTGTTATGGCAACGAATACTAGCTGTCACTTTCGTAATGCTCGTTGTAGTAGAGACTTTGTAATCGCAGATACAACTATAGTAACGCCGTTGAACAATACTGGCGTCAGTCGCCTTCGAATAACACTCGCAGTAATAGTACTTGCTCAAAAAGTAACCACCGAATAGTAATAGTTACTCGCTCGAAAAGTAACCACCGAATAGTAATCCGTATATTCACTAACCGCCCCATGCGGTCGGATGTGGCACAAGGCCGAGTTTATTGTGGGGGTATCCGAGCCCGTAGGATCGGGTAAAAATTCATCTGGTGATCTTCTCTGCCCGGAGGGTGAGAGTTTGACCAGCACACTTCTGAAGTAATCCGGATAGTGAGATATTCACTAACGGCTCCACGTAATGGGATCTGGCAGAAGGCCGAGGTTATTGCGGGATATCCGAGCCCGTAGGCTTGACCAAAAATTTCCCTCGTCTGTGGAATCTCCCTGTCCGAAGACAGAGTGTTTGACAAAAGCTCACTTTCGAAGTAATCTGGATGTAACGCTAATTCCCATATAAACATTTCCTTTACTATCACGTGATCTACTTATTCAAAATGGGGTCGCCTCTGTTTGCTCTATGGTGATCTGTATTCAAATATAACAGTCTCAGTAGGGTTAACGGCCACATAACGTTGAAACAACTGTTCCCTATGATCAACGAAGATAAGCAACGTCGTGCCTGGTAAGTACGTAGATTAGTGACGGCTTGGGAATAACAGGTTCTGTAAATAGAGTAATGAGTTCCAATTCTCGTTGGTTTCGTTACATTTTCTTTCGCGCAAATACACTTGGGAAAGGTATAGATCCACCTCTTCTCCCCCATGTATCGGTTAATTAGTAAGTCTCCAAAAGAAAGTCTTACAATCAAAAAATGTCTTCTAGTTTTAAATAGCCAATACAGTGTTGATAAATCGTAGAAAATTAATGAACCAATCAATGAAACTTATCAGTACGAATGGAAACATCTTATATGTGTACCTTACCGTTTAGGCTACAGGGTTCCTCGGAACAAGACATGGCTTGATCCCATTTTTGATCTATGTGATTTTCTCTGCAGGAACATATACATATATATATATATATATATATATATATATATATATATATATATATATATATACACACACACACATATATTAACATACACACACACACACACATACATATATATATATATATATATATATATATATATATATATATATATATAAATATATATATATATATATATAACCTTGAACAAATTAATTGAAATAACCGCTTTAGTTTCATTCTTTCACCATATGATCAGTTTTAGGTCCCCTGGAGTAACAGTGTGTTATCCACCTCTTCTCCCCCCGCTATCGGTTAATTAGTAACCCCCCACAAAAGTCTTACAATCAAAAAATGTTTTCTAGTTTTAAATAGCCTACAAAGTGTTGATAAACCGTAGAAAATTAATGAATCAATCAATAAAACCTATCAGTACGAATGGAACCATCATATATGTGTACCTTACCGTTTAGGCTACAGGGTTCCTCGGAACAAGGCATAGCTTGATCCCATTTTTCATCTATGTGATTTTCTCTGCAGGAATATATATACATATATATATATATATATATATATATATATATACACCCTTGCAAAAATTAATTGAAATAATAATTTCCTTTCTTTTACCGTACGATCAGTTTTAGGTCCCCTGGAGTAACATTGTGTAATCGATTTCTACTTCTCCTCAGATTAGCTCATTTGCAGCAGTGTACACTAATATGAATCTGTTTTCGGTGTGTATGATGAAATTTGTTTGGCCTTGAAAAATATTGTATCATCCCTGATTGCATCAGATTTTTATCACACCCAGAAACTATTGTCACGGCTGTCGATTAATTGTCCTACGGTCATTGTTTGCGATAGACGTTACCCCAAGGAAGCGGACAAAAATTGTAACGCTTCACGAACACAAGCCTTACCAATGAGCAAATCAAAGTACTATAGAAACTTTTCTGATAATCCAATCGAGCATTTGTGGTCACTCTGCAAGGAACGATGACCATACGAAGCACTGACATATGCACTGGGTCATGTTTCATTGGAAAAATATATTTTGATATGTATTTAAAATGTTTATAATTTCTCCAAATTTTATTTTAAGATTTGACTTATGAGCAAATGGCTGTGTACTAAGTCTTGCATTTTCAAAATTTTAATTTTCTGATATCTTCTTAATTTGCAAATAAATCTTCTTTTTTTATGTGTCAGGTCTACTTCCCCTATCCCTTGTATCTCACAATAAGTTTTATCCCTTTGCTACTTCCTCCTAGACCATTTTCTGTCATACATTTGCTTAAGAACACTGAATAGGTCATGCATTGCTTTCAATTGTCTCGCTTTCCATCTATTCGACCTGTGTATCTCGGTTTCTCCAACCATTCCTATCTCATTATGTGTCCCAGAAATTTCAGCTGCCTCTCTTCCTGATGTTAAGTATAAGCTTCCTCCTTGTTTGCATCCTCTCCGAAACTGAGAGGATGCAACGGAGCCGTCTTTCTTAAGATGGCTCCGTTTTCTTCTTTATCGTTCAAATAATCTCAGTGAACCAACAATGTTTAGCCGATCATACAGAGAGTCTTTCTCACTCTTTCTCACTCTCTTTGGATTTTTTCTTTCCACTCTTTCGATTTCCCCCTCTCACACGATCGGTCCATGATATCCTCAGCATCCTTCTGTAGAACCATATCTCCGTTTCCTCGAGTCACTTCTTCATCTTTCAGGAGACACCCAACATTCGCTGCCGTAAAGGAGGACAGATGTTACGTAACAGTTCAGCACTCTTTTCTTTGTTACCAAAGAAATCTTTCTGTCCCGCAATACTCTGCCCAGCTTTTACAAAGCGTCCTTGCCCATCCCAATACGTCTTCGGATCTCAGTGTCGTACTTACAGTCCTCTGTCAAAACACGTCCCAGATATTTAAATTTCCGCACCTGCTTGATTTTTTGTAGCACTTGATTCGTTAAGCACCGTGCGGTTCTTCTATGAACTGATGTTAACACATCACCAAAACACGTGTCAGTTGATCGAAATTCAAAATGTTTCTTTGGTGAGTCACACTTAAACACGTAAACAGATCCTAATTGGTAAGCATTCAAACTATTTCCTATGAGCTTTGATTCCCATCAAATAAAGCGATCTCAGTTCGTAAACATTCAAGCTGTTTCTTCTAAGAGATGCGGTTAGCATGTAAACAAATAAAAATGTCCCCATCTATGATCATTCAACATTATTTCGATGCTAGACAGAGGAATGAATGAAAGGATAAACGCTTGAAAGGAAGAAAAAGTTGCAAGCTGAAGACGAAGGCGTTACAATCGGACCAAAAACATAAAGAAACAAATGAGGTGTACTTGGAAAGTTATTATATTTTCAATGGTAAATAAAAAAGTTTGCGTCTCGTGTGAATCAATTTGACCTTGTCTAATTCTCGTCTTTCTTAAGATGGCTCCGTTTTCTTCTTTATCGCTCAAATAATCTCAGTGAACCAACAATGTTTAGCCGATCAATCATTACACTGGCTTTTCCCGCCATAAACTGATTAGCAGTCACTGACCAATCACAATCCGACCTTTTTCTCACCTCCGCGATGCTTTTTATAGAAACATCATTTATTATTGTGTAATAATTTATGAAGCCAAAGTCGAAGGTGTTCACTTTAACAAACAATAACAAATACAAACATTTATTCTGGCATTTTTTATCTTTTTTTTTTCTGTGGTTACTTTTTTTTTTGTTTTTTGTTTTTTATTTTTTCTTTATAATCCTTTTTTTATACTCCTTTTTCATTCATTCATGTTTTGTCTTTACTTTATTTATTAAGAAAATCTCTCTCTCTTTTCTTTCCACTCTTTCGATTTCCCTCTCTCTCTCTCTCTCTCTCTCTCTCATACACACACACACACACTATCTCTCTTTCACACACGCATATATACACACACACACAAACACATACAGAGAGTCTTTCTCACTCTCTCTCACTCTCTTTGGATTTTTTCTTTCCACTCTTTCGATTTCTCTTTCTCTCTCTTTTTCTGTCTCTCTTCGGGTTTTTTCTTTCCGATCTTTCAATTTCTCTCTCTCTTTCTCTCTCTCTCTCTCTCTCTCTCTCTCTCACACACACACACTCACTCACTCACACATTCTTTCGATTTCTCTCTCTCTCTCTCTTTGTTTTTTTCTTTCTACTCTTTCGATTTCTCTCTCTCTCTCTTTGTTTTTTTCTTTCCACTCTTTTGATTTCTCTCTCTCTCTCTCTCTTTTGTTTTTTCTTTCCACTCTTTAGATTTCTTTCCATTTCTCACTACTTCCCTCACTCTCTCACTCTCTCTGTCCATTTCTCTCTTTCTTTGTTTATTTTTTGATTCTCTTTTCATGTTTGATTCTAGCCTTTTCCAACATTCATTCTTTTCCTAATTCATTCATATTCTCTTTTATTTTCCTTCCTTTGCTTCATTCTGTGAAGTTTTTCTTTCTTTTTTACGTTACTTTTTTTATTTATTTTTTTTACGTTCTATTTGTTAAATAATAATGCTTTTCTTTTCTACTTTTTTCTCTCTACTTTCATTTTTTTGTATTTCTTCGTTTCTTTGTGAGGCATATTTCTTTTTTTTTTTTTCCTTTACATTTATTCCTTTTTCCCTTTCGTTATTTTCTACTTCTTTTTCTATGCTTCATTTCGTTCAATCTGTCATTCCACAGACCTTTTCATTCCCTCCGTTCCATGTTTTGCCTTTTCTCGTCTTCATTCTTTCTTTCCTCTTTTTATTTTTATGTTGTTTTTCATTATTTTTTCTCTTTGTTCTTCCTTACTGATTTGTTTCTTCAGTTTATTTTTCTTCACTATTTTCTTTTCTTTTTTTTATTTCTTCTTTATATTTTTTTTTATTTCTTCTTATTTGAAATTCTTTATTTTCTCCTTTATTCCTTTGTTGATTATTTTGTAGTTCCCTCTTTTATTTTTACTTGTTTCGTTCTGTGATGTTTTGTTTTTTCTCTTTCTGCTTCTTTCTTTCTTTCTTTCGTGTTTCTTTTACTTTCTTTTTATCTTTCCTTTGTCCTTTTTATTTCTTTACATTTTTATTTACTTCTTCTGCCTACGTCTTTTACTTTAACATTCTCTTCCTGTTTCTTTCTATGGCATTCATTTTCTCTTTATTCAACATTTTTTTCCTGTTATTTTTTTTCTGTCCGACACTTCTCTTTCGCTTTTATTTTTCTTTCTTTTGATTTACTCTTCTCTTCCTTTTCTATTTATTTCTTCTTTCATTCCTTCTTTCTTACATTCATTTTATTTCCTCCTTTCTTTCTTTTTTCCATCTTTTTTTCTTTCTTTTTTCTTCGTTCTTTCTTTCATCTTTACTAACGTCTTTCTTTATTTTATATTCCTCCCTATTTGTTTTACTTTATCACTTCCTTTGACTTTTATTCTCTCTTTCTTTTTGTCCTTTTTACTTTTACTCTTTTTTTACTTTCCTTCTCCCTTTACTTTATCTTTCTTTTCTCTGCATTCTTCAGCTTCTTTCAATCTCTTTTGATAACTTTTCTTTCTTCGTCCAATCCATTTATATTTCCAGATCAAATTTTCTGCCTTGCTCTCATATTAGGACGCAAACATCCTAAGTGCTTCATTATTAATTCCGAAAATTTCACAATCAGATCGGACCACAAGCAAAAGAATTTATGTATGTTTACAACTTATTATATTTATTGATCATCTTGAAAATCAATCAATCGATCAATTGATCTGTCTGTGATATCATCTACTAAGCTACATATCGGTCCGTGTATCTAAGGAAAGATTTCGATATGATGGCTATTTATCGATGTTTTCATTCGATTAATTTTTCACACTTTCTCACAAATCGATTATCAGTGCCTTCATATCTATCTATCTATCTATCTATCTATCTATCTATCTATCTATCTTAATTAGTAGGACTTGTATCAGTAAATCATTATTACCCGCAAAATGTATATAAACAGTAAATCCCACTCTCCCTCCCTCTCTGTATACATATATATATATATGTGTGTGTGTGTGTGTGTGTCTGTATATATATATATATATATATATATATATATATATATATATATATATATATATATATATATATTAACCCAGTGTTACGCCATATGTATCTATCTATCCATCTATCTTAATTAGTAGGACTTGTATCAGTAAATCATTATTCCCCGCAAAAGGTCTAATAAAACAGTAAAACTATCTATCTATCTATCTATCTATCTATCTATCTATCTATATATATATATATATATATATATATATATATATATATATATATATATACATACATATATGCTTATATATATTTTAACCCAGTGTTACTCTAAAACTATATATCTATCTATCTATTAAGTTGTTACATATATTCGTTCATATTTTTTTATCTTCTACGAAATATTTCGGCGAATAATCTTTCGTAATAGTTGTTGCTTCTTAGTGACTCTGGCCATCTCGAGAAACCGTTGTCTAACATTATTTTTATTTTCTATTAGACACCCCTTTGACATGGAATACCAAGTAGACAAGACTGAGTATGTTATACATGTTCTCTTTGCTTTTAATCAAGCTCACAAAGTTGCCAAAGCACCTCGTGACATTTGTGCTCTGTACGAAGATGACAGAATGGCATAGTTTTCCGGTTTCAAGAAGGTGAGGTACGAACTCACAGAGTCTTCACATTCTAGCCGACCTGTTCAGTTTGATGAGAACCAATTGCAGGCTCTGATTAAAGAAGAACCGCGCGAAATCGCTATGGAATTGGCCCAGAAAATGGCAAGCACTCGTGTTACTGTTGCTCGTTGACTCAATGCGTAAGATTCAGAAACAAGATGTGAGAGAAAAAAATCCATCTCTCCTTGATTGCCTCCAGATTACTGGCTTGGTAAGAGGCTACACATAGATACAAAAAAAGATTCCTTTACCGTACGACTGGGGACAATAATTTGGCATCTTTTGGGGAATATAAAAGAATGCGTGAGTCCCGACAAGCTGCCGTGAGATGCATATCATCTTTTAGTTGCATCTCTGTCTTCGGGTAGACTCAGTTGTGGCTCTGTCAGAGGACAGGGATGCAGCTGAGGAAAATAATACTATGTGGCATCCGGATCTGGTGAACAGCTTCCTGAGTCTGCACTAGAGAGGAGAGTCGATGCAATTATTGTACTTGGCCTGAGTGTACGCGCTCGGGTTCCTCGCGTTATGCCTGACCTTGTGTCGCATCCCGTCTCAGTGGCGAGGCATCGGTAAACACCCAAGCGGGCAACACTTCGAACCAGGCCAGAGCTTCATTCACGCACGCACACGAATGATTCGCTATGAAAGGCTTCAAAACAACCAAACGGTTAATGTTAGGCTGTATGTTGGAAAAATGAGCAGGCTCAAAGAGGCAATTTAACTGAAAAAAAAAAACTGACCGGCGATACTGATCTATTATTCAAAATGACAATGCGGTAATATATACGTCGTTAACATGACGCCGGGGAGAGAGCTTAGATAAGATGCTACTCATAAGGTATACTGATGACAAGACTGACAGAGGACAGCAGCGAATGGCCAATCTACTGGGGTTGAGTAACTGGATGGCAGAAGAGAGGCTAGAAATTATATAAAAAAAGACAAAAAAGAGATACGAAATGAATAAAAATCTCCACGAAGAACTTTCTCTGATCTTTAATAAAAACTTGTATAGATTGATATATACACATATTCTATAGATCAAGTTTGAAGGAACACCTGGTAATTTTATTTTTTAAATTGGCCCCAAAATAGTTGTTTTGTAAACAAAAATAATAATAAACAAAAATTATTATACATTGTTAAAAAAATGTGCGACATGATTTTTTATTAAAAATTTTATTACGCCAAAAAGAAAAAAAATTTATAATTAAATTTTGCCTTCATTAATACTTTAGAATTCTTTTGTCTTGATTAATGCAGAAGAAATTTTTGGCATTCATTGTAAATGTTTTTCAAAGTTTGATAATTGATTCAATTCTTTTTTAATGTCTCTAAGAACTCTTTTTTCAATTTTTTTTTCTTTTTTCACTCTACTGTCAAGTTCGTCTGATGTTAATTCTGGGGGTGGCTTCAAACTTTTAAACTATATATTCATTTCCAAATGAAATTATACTACTTTGAACAATAAGAATGTATATTCAGTCTCCAGGCTTAATCGAAGAATCCGGATAAAATCGATCATAAACAAAAATGGCGTTCATCATTATTAATCAGGACTAAGGGTTAGAAGCTCATGAAGGATTGAAATAAATTTCAAATATATATATATATATATATATATATATATATATATATATATATATATATATATATATTATTCCTGGATCATTTTCCAACTTATTCAAGATCCTGATCCAGTTTTCCTCTTTACCGTTCCTTCTTTTTTCAGCTTATTCACAGTTCTCTTGATGGTTCTTGAATGGACTTTGAAGATAGAAGACTGGATATAAATGCGAGTACCATTACTGAAGGCCTGAATGATCATTTTTCTATCACCATTGCTCATTTGATAAAGCAGTGGGGCTGACAAAAAAAAATGATTTTAACATGTTCTCTTTCTAGCTGCTTTTTTTTCAGTAATTCTTACGACAAATGATGTCAAGATGGCCAAACGCCTTATCTGAAAATCTAGAAAAAAAGAAACTGGGTTAGTTTAATGGGCTTTTAGATATTAAACATTTTACTGTAACACTATTTGGACAATTTTGCTGTTACACCTGGTATATATATATATATATATATATATATATATATATATATATATATATATATATATATATATAAAAGTGAACATAGAAGTCAACACTTAGAGGCGACAGTCTGTTTCATGCTATGTGCAATCGTCAGGCCTGACGATTGCATATAGCATGAAACAGACTGTCGCCTCTAAGTGTTGACTTCTATGTTCACTTTTATATTTACACACGCTCTATCTCTGATATTGAGCACTTTATTCCATAAATATAGCACACCTTAAGACTATATTTCTTTATATATATATATATATATATATATATATATATATATATATATATATATATATATACACACACAAAATTACCTCATATGGGGGATAGATCTATTTTACCTTACGAAAACGTCGTCAGTCTTGTTCAACCCTGGTGTATAGACTGAGTTTTCGTCGGAATTTGGAATGTAACTGGTAGTTAGATTTTCCAGTTGGATTAATCCAGTGAGAGCTCAACTATCCGTTATAGGAGCAATATAATAAAGGTAAGAAATTCGTTGGTATATAATCCAATTATATATATATATATATATATATATATATATATATATATATATATATATATAAACCTTGTGGCAGGAGCCTATTTTCATACTTGAATACAATCTTCAAGCTATTCAAACATGAAAAAACTGTTGCGTATCAGTGTTGACCTCAGTGTTCACTTTTATATGGCCCAGTGGATAAAAGCGTTGGTTGAAGTAATCCAGTGACTTGACCCAATGAGTTGCGAGGTGAACGAAAACTTGCAAAGTTGAGTTACTAAATGGAAATAAACTAAAATGTATATAAAAGATATGCCTCGTGGAATTAGAACAATCTAACCTTGTGGACAAAATAAAGTGTTCGATTCGAAATCCAGAGGTATATCACCTGAAGAAAACCGGAACGTATAACGGTCGAAACGTCGTGGATATGGCAATAAAGATGAAGACAACCGTCCAAGCAATATAAATAGTGTAAATAATTATTATCCATTGATTAATCTACTATTGTGACTAAATTAAAAATTAAAGTTTATAATACTTGTGTATATGTATGTAAAAACACAGTGTACATAGGGTTCGGTTTTACGAGAGATTTTATGCATCTCTTGGGTGTCTTGTTACCTATCCCCGCTGATAAGGAGGAGCTACTTTAAAACTGATTCGTATTGAAAACCCTCTGAGCATGCGTGTTTGTCGAATTCACTTCCGGTACTCACTATTCTGTGTGAATCGCCTCCATGCAAAATGGCGGCCGTGTACATGACTTCCGGTCATATTGGCGCCATAGTTCGGCAAAGAGCGCAGAATCGCATACCAGGTGCGAGAAGAGAATAGTCCGAATAAAGTGTGACTAAACACAACACCAAAATAAGACAAAGAAAGCAAAAAAAAAAAAAAATATCGCCGAAGTTTGAGAAACTAAGCCAAGTCGATTAACATTGGCTTTTGTCCAAGTGACTTTGTTCTGCTTCCTCGTTGTCTTCACTTCCGGCGTTCGCAGCGTTAATAGCGAACGACCGGAAGTTCAAGTGACAGAGCGGAGAGGGCTAAAAGAAGCGGGCTTGCAGCCAGAAAAAGTCGCTTTATTGTCCAAGTAAAAGGAAGGAACAATGTGGTATTCGACAAACAAACAAAACAAAGACGAATTAAAAAAAAATATGGGCCACATTTTGTCATTTATTACATTCAAAGTTCTAAAATCATTTTGGTGACAATTACTTGATGAAGTGAAGAGAAGACAATTGGAGTGACGAATAACAATTAATAAACAAAAATTAGTCTCTATCCCCCTATATATATATATATATATATATATATATATATATATATATATATATATATAGAGAGAGAGAGAGAGAGAGAGATACAGAAAGAGAGATACAGAAAAAATAGAGATATTTTCTTAATTTAATTTTGCTTTGTTTAAAGTTTTAATCGTAAATTTGAAATACTTAATTGTAATTTTTAATTTAGCATAATTTCTTATTGCAATGAAAGTTATTTTCGTAGGTATATATGTTTGACTAGACATATCGGATTTTTTAAATTTTGAAATTAATGTCTAGAGTATTGAATGTTTTATTAACGAAAACGTTACTTTTACGTAAATAAAGTTAGCAGATATAGACATCCAAAAGCGAATATATATATATATATATATATATATATATATATATATATTAATGTATATCAGAGCAGAAACCTTTCTTTAAATTATCTTTCATTGAATATGTCAGGCAAGAACTTACTTAGGTTACGCTACTGCATGCCTATCCGGACGGTTCATGTTGCACCTATCCGACAAAGCTCCATTGGAACTCATTTCGACACGCAGGCAAACCTACCAGACGCCATCCGAATCATAATAGCAGAAAATGCAGGCATAATAACCTAGTGCAAATGTAAAAAAAAAGTTTTAAAATAATGGAATCCCTAATAATAAAAGAAAGGAAGACAACACTCATTAAATTAACTACGAACACGGCCAAAAAGTACTGACCTTGTTTGTGACGCTCGTTGTGGTCGAGCGATCTAGGACATGCCCGATCAAGTGGTGGTTCTACTACAATAGAGGACGCGGTTTCGAACCCTGCGAGAGAGCATATTTTTTTCTTATTAAAATCTCTAGCGTACGCAGACGTTATACACACTGATTTAAAAAAAAAAAAAAACTGGGCGTCTCTTTCAAAAACGGTTATCCAATAAAATAACGTTTGATATTACAGACACATACACATACACACACACACACATACACACACATATATATATATATATATATATATATATATATATATATATATATATATATATATATATATACCCAAGTATAGGATTGGTGTATACGGAATAAATTCCAATAACCCAAAAATACTATTCTTAAAAGAGTGCTCAATATATATATATATATATATATATATATATATATATATATATTAGTGTATTTAGGCAGCAATCCTTCTTTCATGCACATTTCACTGAATACGACAGACAAGGTGTTTTATTTAGTATTCTATACAAATGCTCATGCGATCTAATATATATTTTTTCTTTTCAGATGATAAATTATATAAAAACTGTCCGAATGTTCTTTTTTTCCGAGCGCTTTCGGCTATACATTTAACCATTTTCAAGGATGAAATATTTTACCTGTTAAATAACTAATAGTTTGTTACATGTACGTATTTATATAATGTTTCATTTTTCAAAACACGGTCAATATATATATATCTGTTTCATGCTATATGCAATCGTCCTGACGATTGCATATAGCATGAAACAGACTGTCGCCTCTAAGTGTTGACTTCTATGTTCACTTTTATATTTATATATATACGCACACACACACACACGCACACACACACACACACACATATATATATATATATATATATATATATATATATATATATATACTTCCTGAGAAATATATATATATATATATATACTTCCTGAGACAGAACCAAAGCGAGTGAATGGCCAATGCATCCAGTTAATTCTCAACTCTCTTCTTGAAAACCATGCATCACACGAGTAACTCACAATACCCCAGAGCCTGCTGCTGCAAATACAGGAGATATTGCGAAATCTCCGATTGAAAGCCATACAATAATTTATCATCAATTTATCGGTCGTAATTTGTCTTTACCCCTTAAACTGATAAGAACAGAATTATTACTAATAAGTTCATTTCCTCCGTCTTTCTTCGTCACACCTTTTCCACTAGCATCGAGTATAACGACTTATAAACACTTTGTTCTATGATACACTGATTTAATTATTATATACAGGGTGCGATGTGTAAATTGTCGCCATTTTCTAAGCCAGTTGTTTCTTATAATTTTGTCGACTTCACCATGACACACAACGCCAGAAGTTTGGAAACGGCTTGCTGTACTGCTTAATATTTGCGCCCAATGCAAACATTTCAGAGTGTCTGGGTGTCAATCTGAGGACAGTGCAGAGGATTCGGGAAGAGTCGGATGAGTCTAATGGTGATTACGAAGATACGGCAGCTCGGAAAACTCGCTTTGATCATTCTGACAAGTAAAGAACTCCCGAATTTGTTGGTGAGGGCCTCAAACTCGACACGGAGGCCTACATCAACTCCCTTGAGAAGGTAGTGCTGCCTTGGAGCAAATGGGTGGCTGCTGGAAGACCCTATGTCTGGTAAAAGGACTCTACACCAAACCACACAAATAGGAGAACTCAGGCATGGATGTCAGACAATTTCTCCGACCACATCACCCTTTACATCTGGCCAGCTAACTCCTTAGATTGCAACCCTCTTTGATTATTATGTGCGAGGAGCATTTGAGCAAGAGGCAAATAAAACTGTTTGTAACACCAAATATGAACTGTGGCAGCATTCACCAACTTAAACAAGCAGACCGTTCAGATGTTAAATGGCGGGCGTGGTTAAAGCCAATGGTGATTTTATTGAATAAATTTATTCTTTTGTATTTCAAGATATTTTTGTGTAATTTTGGTAAATATAGCTGTTAAAATGAGATGCCAGTGTTATTTTCATTTTTGCGTAATTTAGACGATAATTAATACATGTCACCCTGAACTTTGCTATTTAGACCAGCGTACTGATTCAACTGGAAATATTTTAGGGTGTCTTATTATATACTCTCTTATTCGGACAAACATGCTCTATTTGTTTCTTATACTCACAACGTTTTAAAGTGTTGTATCATCCAGCCTTCTTCAGATGTCAAAACGTTATGAGGATAACAAGGAAAGACCAGCCCAACTTATTCAACCCATTTCCTCACATATCACTATATTATATTTTCATATTTTTATGCATTTAGATATTCGAAACAAACATAGCCGACATTGAGTGTCTGTAAGCACGTCTCATCTGATTACCAGGACGATTTTCGCTATCCTCCCAAAACCCTAGCGATTTTAGACAGTTCTACTCTTTCTTACTTCTTTCAGTCCCCACATCCACCCACCGCGAAGGAATGTCAGTTAGCGCATTTTGAGCGAAAAGTAACAAATTTGGCTATATTTTAAAGCTCAGAGATACTCAATTTTAAATAGGTTTACTTTCCATTAAAAGCCAAATATATTTTAATAGTATTCTCAAAATTCATAATTTCGTAAGATTAGGCTATCGAACTGAATTATTATGTTATATCAGCCTTCTTATATTCCAATAAATACTGGCAATAACCTCACAGATATCTTTATCTTGACGCAACAGAAATGTGGTTCAACAGAAGGTAATATGGACCGACATGTGAGCCACGACAAAGTTTTACAGACAATCGCGACAAAAAGGACACATATTACTTAACATCAGGAAGAGACAGTTGATATTTCTGGGGTACATAATGATTGATTGATAGAATCGTTTTTTGGGGATTTATCAACACTTTGCAAGTTATTTAAAGCCAGAAAATTTTTTTAGGTTGTCAGAATTTTTTCTTGTTTGATAATAAGGATTTAGTGACAGAAGTCTTACTAATTAATCGAGAGCTAAATAAGGTATTTGCGCGTTAGTGGACATAAAGAAACGAACTTGAATTAGAACTCAGCTCTCTGATTAACAATTCCGAGCCATTATCCATTACACCACCCGCACACCTAAGCTTACAGTACAAGCGGTTACCCATCAAAGTACTGACCAGGCTCCATGTTAGTTAACTTTGGTGATTGTACGGGAACCGGTGTTTTAATGTGATGTGGCCGTAAGCCACGCATACTGAAGAAAGAAGACTTCGAAAATTGGATACTCACAAGAGAGGTAATGGGCAAGAGAAAAGCTATGCATAGTCAACCTGGCGAGCTTTAGTTAATGGATGGCGGAAGAGTGTTTTTAAAGATGACAAAAAGACTAATGATATTAAGAGTTATTATACAAATGACAGGAAGTTGTGGAGAGCCGTAGTCGTTAATGACACATCTCATAGAAGAAGAAGAAGAAGAAGAAGAAGAAGAAGAAGAAGAAGAAAAGTAGAAGGCTATAGAAAGTGACCCAGTCTTCGTGTATTATTATTATTTTTTATTTTCTTTGATTTCTGGCGTTTACACATTTCTTTCCGGGTCCCGCCCAGGGACCTAAGGTTAGAAATGGCATCATGACACTTTCCACTGAATTATTATTATTATTATTATTATTATTATTATTATTATTATTATTATTATTTCCTTTGATTTCTGTTGTATACACATTTCCTTCCGGGTTCCAAAGAGGGACCTAAGAAATGTACTCACAGGTACAGCTCAAAAATTACGAAAAGCGTTATTTAGAGATAAGGTCAGAAATGGCTTCATGACATTTTCAATTAATCTTCGTTTTTTGTAAAAAAAAACACGCTTCTTTTACATAGATATATCTCTTTATAATGTGGGAGCTGTACTTGTGAGGCGTGGGCTACCACGATTTTCCTCAATAAGTCTATCGGAACCTTTTATAATCAATCCGAGGTCTCCAAGTACAACTAAAATTATTATTATTATTATTATTATTATTATTATTATTATTATTATTATTATTATTACCTTCCACTGAACTGACTGGTTGCTATTACTGTGTATGTAGCGTAGCAGCTATCTGTACACTAATTAGCCAGTCGACTATCAAGCGCATCAGTTGCATTCATTTTCGCACAAATACACTTCGAAACGTATGAATGCATCTCTTCCCTCCCACGTCACCCCTGATAGCGATTAAGAAGAGTGTAGAATTAAGTCTCTAGCTCTTGTCAACAACGAGCCTAGGCGTAGCAAATGACACTTATCCTCCGTTTTTACAATAATTTTAGACCCAAAGATGGCGTTTCGATATTTTTTTCTATTTTCCTGTTTCGTTTGTCTTAACAAGTGCTTCACTGGAACAGCAGTATTTTTTTCCTTGTTCACCAAAACCAGCTTTGGTCTTACACTTGTGGATGATCGACACCACAAAATGCAGATATCAAAAGAAGATAGCTGTTCAATAGGTTGCCTATATAATTAAGATATAGTCGTCCCATAGGCTATCTAAAGAAGATAGCTGTTCAATAGGCCACGTATCTAATGAATATATAGTCTTTCCATAGGCTATCTATATAATGAATATACTCGTTCTATAGAATATCTATATAATGAAGATATTGTGCTAGGGTGTGTATAGGTTATCGGAGCTGAAAATAAGATCACCGCACGGAGTTCCTGTTCCTATCGACGAAAATAAGAAATGTCTTTGGAAAAGTTATGAATCTTTCTCTTGACTACGTGTTAATTAGCTTTGGCTGGCATCCAGTCTAGAAGAAATTACACTGAATTCGAAACTGGTTAGCGTGAGTCTATCACCTCCATTCAGTAATTCTTCTTAATACTGAAACTAAGCAACAACACATATCACCATGAGGCTGTGACCAAAATATTCCACAGAAAGTTTACAGCTTCGACCGTCTGATCTTAGTGGTGTTATTAGTATTTTTTGATTTAGTCGTCGTAATAGTCGTGAATATTCTGCCCCATTCCAAGTATTAATAGCAACAATATTGTGAAGGTTATTTCTTACTGTGTTGCGTTTCTTCATATCAACATTTTTTTTTTCATACCAAAGATTCTCTGATAGTAAGTCGATGCACACTTTCGCCTGTTCTTGCAAAACTGTAACGGCTGCTGGCGGTCAGGTTTCCATCATCAAACGAACGAAAAAAAAATGGCGAATATATAAAAGAGATAATAATTATTTATACTATTTGGCGATTGATTTTTTTCAGGTGATAAACGACGGAGTTCAACACTTTGCCTGGCTTGATGTGTGAAACGGTTATATCGCAAGTGAAAATGCCGCTGGGAGATAACGCAAAACAAACAGTGGCTATTCCTGGAAGTCTTCAGAGAAGAGATGGAAAAATCTGATATGGAACCTGTGTTTTGAAGTGCAAGGAATGACGAAGGAAGATAGCAGGAAACGATGGGAGAGGGTTTTTTTTTTCTTTTCGTTTTTAAATTTGTTTTCTCTTTCTTGTCTCTTTTGTTTGTTTTCCAGAAAAATACGCATTTCTTATTTGCAACATTTTATGGTGGACTTACAGTCAATCTAAAAATGTAAAACCGGTTAGCGTCGAAAGAAAGAATAATTTCTAAGAGGTGACAGAAAACAAAAAAAGGAAAAGAGCGCACCGTATATACTCCGGTATAATTCGAGTTTTTCAAGCAAAAAATACGAGGTCGCACTATATATCAGGTCATCCCATAAGTTCTGTCCGAATTTTAACTTTTTGTTAAAATGAACGAAATTTAAAGAGTATTTTATAATGTCTAATGGAACTGAACATTATTTTTATGTTTAGATGCATTTAAACTGATCAAATTTTATTTCAGAGAACAATAAAATTAAATTTTGTTTGATTAAAACCCAGCTAACATGGAAGTACCCAAGAATCATTTGAGGCACATAAAGCGGCTAGAAACATTCACTCAGTTTATGGAGAGGAATATGTATATGAAAGAACTTGCAGAAGATGGTTTGCAAAATTCAGAGGTGGAGATTTCACCTTTGAAGATGAAGATCGAACCGGACGTCCAGTTGAGTTTGATGAAAAGCTTCTTGAAGCAGCCCTTGAAGAAAATCCTGCTTTATCAGTTGAGGAATTGGCAGTGGTTCTCAGTTCAAACCATACAACTGTTCATCGTCATCTTGGAAAAATTCCTAACCTTGGAAAATGGGTGCCTCATGAATTATCTGAAAACAACCTCAAATCCCAAGTTGACATCTGCTCTTCTATCCATTCTGGCCAACTTGTTTCACCATTTTTGGATAGACTTGTGACTGGCGACGAAAAATGGATCTTTTATCGAAATGTTAAGCGTCGTAGACAGTGGCTTGGTAAAGGGGGAGGACCCCAGCCACAGCCGAGAAGGGAACTTCATGGGCAAAATGTGCTTCTTTCAATCTGGTGGGGTCGCCAAGGAATAATCTACTTTGAATTCTTACCATCTAATGTAACAATTAATGCTCAAATATACTGTCAGCAATTAGAGCGTTTGAACCAAGATTTGAGGAAAAAAAGACCTGCTCTAGTGAATCGAAACGAGGTGATGTTTCATCAGGACAATGCGCGACCCCGCACAGCAAGAATCAGGTCACAAAATGAAAATTCCTCATCCACCTTATTCTCCCGATCTTGCTCCTTCAGACTACCATTTGTTTCGTAGCTTACAGAATCATTTGGAAGAAACAGCTTTTGTAACACAGGAAGAGGTTAAAACTGACAGTTGTGAGTTCTTCGAATCAATGCCAAAAGAATTTTACAGTAATGGAATTAGTAATCTTGTTAATAGATGGAAGGAAGTCATAGATAATCAGGGAAAATACATTGTTGATTGAATCTGTAATTAAATGTTGCATTTGGTCACTTGTTTTCTTTATTCGAAATTCGGACAGAACTTATGGGATGACCTGATATATATATATATATATATATATATATATATTGAAGAGGTTAAAATTATGATTTTTTGTGACTGGTTGCACTATACACAGGTAATTATTTTTTTCTGGAGGGTTTAAAATTCATGTTAATAATTCAGGGTTTGCTTTATATATGAAGTCGTCTTATACACGAGTAAATACGGTAAATTAACTTCTTTTTTTTTTTTTTTTTTTTTTTTTAATGATCATCATGGGCACCACGTCAATGAAGTTGACTAATTTAAAATATTAAAATCACTAAGAATAAAAACCTAATGATGAAATTTACATAATGAGGAAGTAGGGTTTAGAAAACTGAACCCTCAAGGAGGCATATTGAGATAGGGGAAGGCAACGAGCTACTTACCTGACGATCTCTTGTGAATGGCTGCCGGAATGGGAGAACAGGGCCCTTAGCAAAGTGAAGAAAAAAAAACTGCCGCAAGAAATTATAGAGAGCCATGATCTCCTGAAGAAGACGAGGCACCAAAAAGAAGAAGAAGAGGAGGAGGAGAAGGGAGAAGAAGAAGAAGAAGAAGAAGAAGAAGAAGAAGAAGAAGAAGAAGAAGAAGAAGAAGAAGAAGGAGAAAGAAAGGAGACAGAAGAAGAAAAAGAAGAAGGGAGACGGGAGACCAAGACAAAGTAGGAGGAGGAAAAGGAGAAAGAAAAGTGGAGAATAAGAAGGTGTAGGAGGAACAGGGATGGGGAGAAGAAGAAGGAGGATGAGGAGAGAAGAAGATGAGGGAGGAGGAGTAGTGGGGAAAAAAGAAGAAGAAGAATATAAGATAATTATGTTATTATTATTATTATTATTATTATTATTATACAAAAACAAACCAAAAATAGTAAAGCTGGATAAAGAGCGACAGAACTGAAAAAAATGTGCATCAGAGACTTGACAGCTGTGTCCATAAAGGTTGGAAAAAAAATAAAAATCTTTGAAAGAATGGATTAGTTTTACGAGCAGTTACTGTAGCAGTCATTCGTGCATGAAGTGAAATCGGCAAACTGACTTCAAATTCCGGTTTAGTCTGTTACGGTAATGGTTTATAAAAACCGAAATCACTCAAAAGACAACGGACAGTATGTGTTCAAAATTTTCCCTGGTTACCAAAATAATGGCTCGAACCGCAGAAAAATTATAAGTCCTAAACAAAAAACAAAAAAAAATCCCCTTTCGTTGGTCTTGAACTAATTCTGCACGAATAAAAGATTACTGACCAAACAAAAACAATATCAATATATATATATATATATATATATATATATATATATAGTGTCCGCCAAAAATGTATACGCACTTTTCATAGTTTTATCAAACTTCGATAACACTATTTATTGTAAAACGATATTTTCTCGACAGATGGCATTACATTGGCGGCCCTCAGACAAGAAATTGAAAATGCATGTGGAATAATCCCACCGGACACTTTTGGCCAACATTACCCAAGCAGGAGTTCACGGTACTGATAAATATTGTAGCTCGTGACGTCACACATGCCCACGCGAGAGGGAAAACGAGAAGTATTAAGTATGGGAAACCGTTGGTATAAACCAATGGCTTCTGTTATAAATTATGGGCATTTAAGGATATTTGTGAAGTTTTCATTAGTTTATTTTGTTCAGGTTAGCTTTCAACTGTTTTATGTATATAGCTTCAATAATTTTTAGTTTTTGTTTACTGTTTTCATGTTCGAGTATAGTTGTGTTTTCAACGAGGATTTTCCGGAATTGTGTATGTTGATTTAAATGCCTAAAAATGTTTGAGTTATCATTCAAACGTAGAGTTAAGCCTCGTGAAAGCGAGTTTGTGGTGTGATCAACATAAATATTATTTAATCTGTTGGAGATACAATCTCCCAAAGGGCACTTGAATTTGTAAACTTGTTGGTTTTTTGCAAATCACTAACGGGGAGAGGGGAAGAACCATTGCCAATAATGGATATACTAGATTTAGTGGAGTATATGATTAACCTAATTTTTTTGCTACGATCTGTTGTAGATATATTAGTATTTACTATTTCTTCTTAGTATATTTTCATCTTGTTTATAATTAGTATGCATTTGACTACGATATAGGAGATTAATATGTTTAGGATATGTGATATTTCTGATGACTTCATCGTGCATGAAACTTTGAGTAGCATCTTCCAGCAACGAATAAGAATGTACTTGTTTTAATATCTATCTTAGCTTTTTTTACACTGTGTTTATATATATATATATATATATATATATATATATATAGAGAGAGAGAGAGAGAGAGAGAGAGAGAGAGAGAGATACAGACAGAGATGAGGAGAGAGATAGCGTGGACAGTTTTTCGGCATAATGCTATCTTCAGACCAAGTACATCACTGCTTTAGCGGGCTGTACATATATATATATATATATATATATATATATATATATATATATATCAGTTTCAGTTTACCCTGACGATCCGCGTAGATGAAACCTAGGTAGGTTTGTCTGGCTCTTTAGGTTTACTTAGTGTATTGAGCACTTAGCTTAGTTATTTTTACTTTACTCGTGTCGGAAGTTTTTTTCTTTGGTCTCTGAATTTAGATTCTAGACGATTATTTTCGCCGGAAATACATGTTTTTAGTTCTTTTTTTTTCTTTTACATATATATATATATATATATATATATATATAAAGAAAAAGAAAGAACATATTTATAATCCAGAGTTAGAGTATACATAATAGTATAATTATTATTTAAAAATATGTATTCATCGTGACACAAAAATTAAGAAGTTTTGAAACTAAAGCCTAAATCTTGAATTAAACTTAGAATTTGAATTTCACTTCCATTTTCAAGAGATGCAGAATAATTTTAAGTTTAATTTAAGATTTAGATTTTGGTTTCGCAACATGGTAATTTCTGTGTTGTGATGAATACATATTTCTAAAAAAATAATTATAATATATATATATATATATATATATATATATATATATATATATATATATATATATATATATATATATATATATATATATATATATATATATATATATATAATAACAATTGGTAGGGATAATTTCAAGGAGGACATCAATCCGAAGAGAGGTCAATGTAAGTAACCAAGCAATATAATAAGTTAAGAATATCTTTAAAAATCCATCTCGGTTACAATTTATTCCATGAATATATTTATATTATTTTTCTCTTCAAACTGAAGGTTTTTTTTTAGAAATATATAAGTCTGTGTGTGTGTTTGTGAGTGTGTGAGTGCGCGCGTGTGTGTGTATAAAATTTCAGATACAACTACAATATATCTGTAAAATAATATGATAATAGTAAAGACAAAATGAAAACTTATCTTAGCCAACGAAATAGAGAAAGTGAGTGATAAAGATGAAGTGTGAGAGAGTGAAAGAGAGAGAAATAAAGAGTGAGGCAGAGATAAATAGGGAGATAGAGAAAGCATATGAGAGGGAGAAATAGAGTGAGGGAGGGAGGGAGCGAGAGGAAGAGACAGAGAAAGTGAGAGATATAAATAGATAGATAATGAGAGAGAGAAATAGAGATAATGAGAGAGAGAGAGAGAGAGAGAGAGAAATAGAAAGAGTGAGATAGGAATAAATAGAGAGAGAGAGAGTGAGAGAGATAAATAGAGATAGAGTAAGAGTGAAAAAGAGAGACGTAATGAGAGAGAGAAATAAAGAGAATGAGAGAGATACAGATAAATAGAGAGAGAGTGAGAGAGAGAAAAATAAAGAGAGAAATTGAGAGAGAGAGAAACAGAGAGAGTGAGAGAGATACAGATAAATAAAGAGAGAGAGTGAGACAGAGAAAAATAAAGTGATAAATTGAGAGAGAGAAAGAGAGAAATAGAGGGAGTGAGAGAGATACAGATAAATAGAGAGAGAGAGTGAGAGAGAGAAAAATAAAGAGATAAATTGAGAGAGAGAAGAGAGAAATAGAGAGTGAGAGAGATTCAGTTAAATAGAGAGAGAGTGAGAGAGAGAAAAATAAAGAGAGAAATTGAGAGAGATAGTAATAGAGAGAGATACAGATAAATAGAGAGAGAGAGAGTGAGAGAGAGAATAATAAAGAGATAAATTGAGAGAGAGAGAAATAGAGACAGTGAGAGAGATACAGATAAATAGAGAGAGAGAGTGAGAGAGAAAAATAAAGAGATAAATTGAGAGAGAGAAGAGAGAAATAGAGAGTGAGAGAGATACAGTTAAATAGAGAGAGAGTGAGAGAGAGAAAAATAAAGAGGTAAATTGAGAGAGAGAGAGCGAATGAGAGAAATAGAGAGAGTGAGAGAGATACAGATAAATAGAGAGAGAGAGTGAGAGAGAGAAAAATAAAGAGATAAATTGAGAGAGAGAGAGAGAAAGAGAGAAATAGAGAGAGTGAGAGAGATACAGATAAATAGAGAGAGAGAGTGAGAGAGAGAAAAATAAAGAGATAAATTGAGAGAGAGAAGAGAGAAATAGAGAGTGAGAGAGATACAGTTAAATAGAGAGAGAGTGAGAGAGAGAAAAATAAAGAGATAAATTGAGAGAGAGAGAGAAAGAGAGAAATAGCGAGAGTGAGAGAGATACAGATAAATAGAGAGAGAGAGTGAGAGAGAGAAAAATAAAGTGATAAATTGAGAGAAAGAGATAAATAGAGAGAATGAGTGAGATACAGATAAATAGAGAGAGAGAGTGAGAGAGAGAGAAAAATAAAGAGATAAATTGAGAGAGAGAGAGAGAGAAAAAGAGAGAAATAGAGAGATTGACAGAGTGAGAAAGAGAGAGAGAAAGAGGTGATCAACCAGTAATATCGACCAGATTTTACTCTTATCCCTCTTGTCTCCTGGTCTGGCCTTTTCTTCCTAAATTTCATAATACAACAAAGATAACTATAATCTATGATCTTAATTAGCAAATCCAAAATTGAATTTCTTCAATCGAAATTCGATTTTGTTTCATGATTTTAACTGCTTCAGCTCACCTTTTGAACCATCTTCGGTCAACGCTATATTAAAAACCGCATAATCAAAGAGAAAGAATCACTGAAAATGGTCGGCAAATATTAGAGAAACTTTTACTTTAATCTTTCCCGATAAATCTTTGTCGAAACTGCCAACCCCACTCGCACCTGTAATGTTCTCATTATTCTCCGTGTTAATTGAATGGCACTCAATAAAGTCTTTTTGCGCAGAAGAAGGACATTTGATCAGTGAACCTGTGAAAGACAGTTACTTCAGCCTGGGCAATTTGGGCAACGTTTGACTCTAATTCCAAGTGTTCACAGATTCGAACGCTTATTCTGGGGAATTACACTAATATATTATTATCGTCAAGCAAAAGATCCGTTTTTTTGTCGGAGTTTTATATCTATCTTACATACCAATATGCCTACCATTCGTCTATGCTTAGAATATTCCTGCCACATATGGTCCGGTGCTCCCGTTATTTATCTAGAATTCCTTGAAGAACCTGCAATATTATTAGTCCTGATTTGGCGACTCGGCTTCAGTTAATTTCCCACCGCTGTAAATTTACCCCCCTGTGCCTTTTTTTATAAACACTTTCATGGTAATCTTTCGGGTGAGCTCTTCGCTAAATTATTAGGTTGGTGCAAAAATAATGACGTAATAATGTCGTTTTTTGACGTTAAAAAATACGTCAAAAACGACATTATTACGTCATTATTTTTGCACCAACATAATACCTATACTTTATGAATTTAAGCGCACTACTAGACTAGCGACGTGGTCTCATCAATTTACAGTTGAAATGGCTAGATGTAACCATAACTTCTCGCTTATGGAACTCTCTTCCAGCACCATGCTTTCCAATCAAAATTTAATCTTCAAAAAATTTAAATGCAATGCCAATCGGTATCTGCTGTTTTCCTGATTATACATTTTTTGTTATCTCTCGTTAGTAATGTTTCTGTTTTCTAATTCTTCACACCCAGTAATCCCTTGTGTCTTAGTTGCTTTACTGACTTGCTTAGGGTCAATTCTATTAATATATACATAATTTGGACTTTGCTAACCAGACTTTTCTCTGTGGCTGAATGGTTAACCGCACATTACATCAATGACGGTTCGGAGAGCTTGTATTTTTTACGAAATTTCTCGAATATTCAGGCCGATAAATGTAATTAATAGTTTAATTAAAAAATAGAGCATTTACTTAAATAAATTATATCTATAAAAATAATGTATAAACAGAAAATATATTACATATATATATATATAAGGTATTATAAAATGTCAATTGGATAAAAATCTTATTTGTTTGCCGACGCGTTTCAAGTAAAAAATGAAATCGAAATGTTTTTGTTATTATAGTTACATTAAAATCCAAATTTAAAAAAGAGAGACGCTTCTGTCTAAGCCTATTTCTGGTTAATCTAAATTTCCTTTATAATAAGAGTTTTTTTTTTCCTCTTGTCAATTTGTCTTCTCCACTGAATTGATCTATGAATTTAACTATAAGGTATTATCATTATTATATGATTTGCTATTCGGACCAACATGCTCGTCTTTGGTGTTATAAACACACAACGTTTCGACAATGTAGCCTCTGATTTCAGCTTTTTTTGTACTCGGTAACATACTTTGAATTTCAAACCAAACACTTGAGTCAATCTACAGTGGTAGACCATTTTTCATTTCGCTTGCTATGGAATAGAGAACATTGCATATCGTTCTGGTTCTGTGGAAGAGAAGGACAAGCGACACCAAGGGGAATGATACTAGTGACTTTTAACAGATGCGATGGATTTCTAAGCGTAACATGTGCGACACAAGGCCAAACATATAGAGCAGCCATTGACGATCCAACTCACTATTCAGTCGTAACTGAGGCGGCACCTGGACGTGGTGTAAAGGTTAGAAAGCTTGTCTTGCTAGATCAATTACGACTGAGTAGTGAGTTCGATCCTCACTGGGTGCCCCATACTTTCGGTCATGTGCCACATCTAATCCGGGCTTAGAAAATCACTATTCAGTCGTAACTGATCTCGCGAGACAAACTTGCTAACCGTTACACCACTGTGAGTATTAACAGATATTGGAATAAATTCTTAGCATAGGAAGAGGAAAGTGTGGATTGAATAAAGGGTTTGGCTCGAGATTACGGGGTGATAAAACAACAAAGATAAAGATGCTAGAATATATTATTCATGATACCATCGTAACCATTGGGGGAAAATAGATGTCCGAAAGAAAAATATGTCGAGATAAATGAAAGATTAATGAAAAACAAACGGAAGAGAAAGAAAAGAAGCAAAAAAAAAAAAAAAGCGAAAGGGAAAAAGTAGAAATGAAGGAGAATGGTGAAGAAGAAACAAAGAAAGAAAAAAGAAGATAAAAATGAAAAAAAAAAAAAAAACAGAAAAACGAACTGAAAGGAAAAAAGAAAAAGGAATTAGAAAAAGAAATTTTTTAAAAAAGTATGAAATACAAAGAAGAAAAGAAAGTAGAAGAAAAAGCAACGAAGATAAAAGAAAAAAAAAAGAAAAAGAAGAAGAAAATAAACACTGAAGACGAGGAAAGAAAAAGAAAGAAAACAAAGCGGTAGGATAAATTTTGAAAATGAAAATGAAAAAAGCATTCATTATAAAATTGCAATAGAAGCATTTCAGTGTAACCCGGATATAAGAGACCCTGATATAAGAGAAACCCGTATATAAGAGATATTTTCTCTGGTCCCAAATTAGAGCCTGCGTTAATGTATATAAAATAGACCAAACTCGGATATAAGAGAAACCCAGATATAAGATACTTCTTCTCCGGTCCCGACAACTCTTTTATATCCGGGTTACACTGTAAATTAAATTTAACGATATTCATTAAGCAAAGTCTGGATCAAGGCCACAATAGACGCGCTCCAAGTGTGAATTAACCTTCTACCTCAACATATCACTGAACTGATATTCTACGCTAGTTGCACTATTTATTTACTATTTACAACTACTGATTGTCTTTCACAAATATCGAGGTGAACATCTCATTCACTTTAACTATAATGACAGTCTAAGATGTCCATTCTGGTTTGGCACAAGGTCATAACATTGATGGTCTAAGAGACAAGCTTGTTAATCAACATACTACAAGAGGCCTCTGCAGATGCGATCTTCTTTAGTGCACAGCATCTGTCTTCATTGAGAAGCTGAGAGAAAGCTGGAGGCGTCCAGAGATCGAGTGAATATCTCCGAAATTAAACTCACTCCCGAGAGAGAGGAAAAATGCTTCTTTGGTTTCAAAAATAAATAATTTGAGTGACAAGTGCAAGAAGGCAAGTATTAAAATTTATTTTCACAAATATGAATAGCGAAGTTGGATTTTTTTTTTATTGAATTTTTTTTTTTTTTCCAGTTTTTAATGGAAAAAGTAAAGAGTTCCAACAAGGGAGTTAACTATTTTTCTCTGTTATTTTTATTTATTTTTGTATTTCTGGATATTTATTTATCGTTGAAATATTTCTTCTTTTCTCTGTCTTTGGGCTTAAAACCATGTCGCGTTGAAAAATCGGTTCCCGTACTATCACCGTAGTTAAGCAACGTTGAACCTGGTCAGTACGTAGAAATGTGACAGCTTGGGAATAACAGGTGCTCTCGGCTTGAATGTGCGGGTGGTGTAATGAATACTGGCTCGGAATTTTAAATCGGTGAATCGAGTTCCAATTCTAGTTGGGTTCGTTATGTTCATTTGTAAAAGATATTAATCCAACTCTTCTTCTCCCCGCTATGGGTTAATTATCTGATGTTAACCGGGGGAAGGAATGTCTTGTTAATTTGGACGCCTCCAAAACAAAGCTCCTCTCTAATAATCATATAAGAGATGCCCTTCCTGCCCTCCATGTTAACCTTCAGCTAACTGACTTATTGCGCTTTATTCTGCTTTGCTTGGGATGGAATGATTAAACCTCATGCTATCCTTTACCTTCACAAGCACCAGATGAGGCCGAAAATGGAACACGGTTGCCTTGTTTGGGCAGGAGCTATCCAGTCCTCACTTTCCAGTCTCTCCGAGTCTTTGTGGGTGACGAATTATTCTCCACGCACCAACATCTCTCTCACAGAGGCGACGTGACGGGTCTCTCACTGCACTATTGCTACAACCATAGAAAGTGTTCGGGCAAACTACATTCTTTGGTTCCGCCAGGACCAAAATTCCAGGCTTGAACCCGCCATGTCACTTACATTGTAGCAAACCACACACATTTCTTCCGTATTCCATCGGTGAGAATTAGGTTCCATTCGCATAGCTTCTTCCCGCGAACAACTGCTCTGAAGAACGACTCCCAAGAGGAATTTTCCCCAATCACTACTATCTTAAGCTGTTCAATCTTGAGTTAACTAGGATATCCCCACCATATCCGTATCAACTGCTCTTTACGTAATCATCTACCTCGAGTGGCACCCGGGCCTTGTACAGAGTGAACCTTATATATATATATATATATATATATATATATATATATATATATATATATATATGCAAATATTTAAGTAAATGGTCTGTTTATAATGAACAGGAATAACAATATTTACCAGACTGAATGTCCGAGAAATCTCATAGAAAATATGTGTCCTCCGACAGGAATCGAACCTGTATCCTACACGGAACCGTCATATAACCTGACGTGGAATACCATTTAGATACAGGGAAAGCTCTGGTTAGCAAGTTTAAATTACTTTTTTTAAACTACAAATTTCCTATGATTTCTTTCGAACGCTCATATCTGCTCGAATTCAGGCCGGTAAATGTTGTTAATATATTTATAATAAACAGAGCATTTGCTTAAATATTTGTATCTATAAAAATGAACGTATAAACAGAATATATATATATATATATATATATATATATATATATATATATATATATATATATATATATATATATATATATATATATATTATTCAATAATGAAACCTAGACCCTAACTAAATTTACCCATATAATAATAAAGAAAAATTGCATTCATAAATTAGATTAAAAGTAAAACTAATAAAGATGTTACCGAAAACATTTTTTACAACATTAAGAAAGTAAAATTGGTCGGGTAAATAAACTATAATAATTAAAAATATTTCTTTAATATGTTCTCTATAAATATACTAATAAAAATAGTAATTAACTTATATTAAGTCCCTAAACTATTTACTTAAAAAATTAAATATTTAAATTATAACAATCATCATTTTTTTAAACATCTAAATTTCTATCAAGCATTGAAATCTATCTTTTACATAAATTTGTTATAACACAATTACAGCCTCTTTCGATTTACTTCCCTCTCCCCCTCTCTCCTTGTCGTAACACTCAATTGTATATATCTGTATTACTGTCTTCTGTCTCCTCTCTCTTTTCCATTTGTCCTTTTCTTATCACACCACTACCCTCCTATCTCTATATATCATTTCCGTTAAGTTAACCATCTAAATAGGTCAAGGTCCGGTCACTCCTCCTACCCCAATATAACACACGCTTAAGAGAGATATGAAATTAACCCCTCCCTATACTCTACCTTGTCTCTTTAACTACAACCCTCAACCCCCACCTCCCTGTTAAATTACAAATATTACACTACCCATCAATTTTTAATCTCATTTTTCCTTTCATTTCGATGTTGGAAGTGTTACCTGATGATCCGGAGTCCTTTAAAAGAATTTTGGTGAAATAAATTATTGTAATGGTACTTTAAAGTGGTCTGTTTTTCATTATATATATATATATATATATATATATATATATATATATATATATATATATATATATATATATTTATTCGAAAATTATAACATAAACATGTTTTAAAATCACTACAAAAATAGCCATTTTGTTTCAACACTTCTGGTGTCTTATCAAGTGATGATGTTGAATGTAGAATAAAGGGTTTTAAAAGATACAAATCAATCAAACATCCCTCGCAAGGGGAAACGCTGTTAAATAAGGTGGAATGACCAATCAAAATACAAGTATATGAGAATTCAAAAAACTTGACAACGGACTTTTAGGTTATAATAATTATTTAATGTTGGGGTTAGACTAAAGTGGAATTCATTCTAAGTAATAAATATTAAATTATACTATAAAATTTAAAATTACCAATTTTAAATTTTAAATTCAATCTATATTAAGTTTAAAATTATTTAAAGAAGAAACCGAAGAAAAAAAAATATACATGTATATAGATACACCTAGTGAGCCAGACAAACCTACCTAGGTTTCACCTAAACGGATCGTCAGGGAAAGTATGTATTGTATTGAGCTCTTTTGTTAGTTGTCTACTCGTATCGGGGTTTTTTCTTTGGGCTTCAGACCTGCATCTGTGCGATTTGTTCGACAGTAGTTCATGTTTGTAGCTCTTCCTTTTTTTAAAACCTTTTTTTTCCCTCGAGATTGATTTGATTATTTACAAATCAAAAATTCGAGGGTTTTTCGAAACGAGTCTAGTTATCTATCTATCTATATATATATATATATATATATATATATATATATATATATATATATATATATATATATATATATATATATAGAAGGGTGATAGAATGAGAAATGAGGGAGATGTTAAGAAGTTCTTGACCTTATCAATAAGGAGTACCCTCCCCAAACAAATCTGATATTTTGTTATTTAGATACCTTTAAAGAATAAGAAAGTGGAACTGAGAACTCATGAACAAAATGATAATTTTTGTTAAAAATACACCGATCAATTTACAGATAAATGTTTTCCTTTCAAAGGCATCTTTGTTTACCAAAAGAGGTTTAGATATCATGATGTCTAAAAACCGAAAATAAATTTGCTTCGTATCCACCCATCCTTCCACTGCAGGTGATCGTTGACCGACCACACTTAAACTCTTTACCCCTACCTTCTCGCGATCAGTTAGTCACGACAAAGACTGGTCAAACCTATGTTTTGTTCAATCTAGCTGCGCCTTCGTTGTAGCAATATTTACAGCGGAACTCGTAATTACAACGTGTTGTCCAGCATCACATTCATCATACAATAAGGCTGTCCATTAGGGTGGGGTAAGGTTACCCACGTGCAAATTATACGGTGTTTAATACGTTTCTTCTTTGGTAAGTGCCAATGCCAAATCCCTCGGCTGAATCAGTTTTGAAATCAGTCCAAGAAAACGTTTGAAAGTTGATCACAGTAACTAAAAACCCGACGTTTCTAACATGTCTTCTCAAACTTTGTCCTATTTACGGAAGACCAGACTAAGTAAATCTTTACGAATTCAACGTCAAGCGAGGGAGTCACTGTAATCATGTTATTTATTCAGACAAAGAATTGGTAAAGGTGTGTTACTCTTCAGGCCTGTCTGACTTCTTTTTGTGTTTTTGGTCTATTTTTAAATGATTCGACCGGCATCGTTCCAGATATTCTCAAGATGACATAAAAATCAAATTCCATGAACGAAGTATCACCGATTATGAGTATTTCTAAATCTACTGTACATACTTGGTGTACAAGTCGATTCCGTATATAAACTGATACTTGCATTTTTGGCTAACTAACTATATAAAATACGGTTTGAGCATACGTCAATTTATTTTTTATATGAGGATATGGTTCGTGTATAGTCTCACCCTAGTCTTTTCTATTTCAATTTAAAAACAAAGTTATTTGATATTATACGGCAATGACTCTCAAACTGCAGATGGTGTAAAGGTTGGTGGCTCTGAATAAGAATTCGGTGGCCTGAGTTCGAATTCTGGTCAAGGACCGAAGGAATCTAAAAGTGGAAATTTAAGCCAAAGGAGGACTTGGGAAGATATTCCAGTCATTTAAAAAACTAAATATAGTTTATTAATGAAGACCGTGTGTATATATATATATATATATATATATTATAAATTCATGAATCATTCATACAAAAAACAAATATAGAGGTGAATGATTTAAATGGCGAGAATACTTCGTCGCAAACAATATAAACGAAGTATTCTTGCCATTTAAATCATTAACCTCTATATTTGTTTTTGTATGAATGATTCATGAATTTATAAATTATATTTGCACCTTTTAATTGAAATATATATATATATATAACAGCAAAATTGTCCAAATCGTGTCACAGCAAAATTTTCCAATTATTAGATTAAGCTCTGAACAATTGTATCTTAGAACTCCTATTGGAATTCTCCGAGTTTTTTATAAGACTATTGGACTCTACTTTGAGCGATAACAATATATTAAGCTCTAAATTGAAATGATGATCCCTCTTGCTTTTGTGGCCTCCTGCTCCAGTTTTCCTCTCTCCTCTTCCGTCTTCTTTTTAAATTATTCTCCGTTCGCTTGATGATTCGTGAATGGACTTTGAAGATGGAAGCCAGATGGAAGCTGGTACTGATGGCCTGAATGATCTTTTTCCTCACAACATTGCTCAGTTGGAAAGGCAGAGTGGGGCTGACACAAAATGATTTTAATCTCATCTCTTTGTAGCTGAATAACTCAAAGTGTTTTTTTATTTATTCTTACGACAAATGACGTCAAATGGTTAAACGTTCTAGCTGAAAACCTTGGGAAAAGAAACTCAATTAATTTAGTTGTATATATATATATATATATATATATATATATATATATGCCCAAATGAGAGAAAGAACAGATGGATTAAAATCCATAGTTCATAGCATTTACTTTTAAAAGATTTTCCTGTCACACTATATATATATATATATACACACACACACAAATGAGAGAAAAGAACGGATGGAGTAAAAATCCACTGTTCGTAGCATTTACTTTTAAAAGAGTACTCAATAGAATGTACAGAAATGTATTATTTATTATATTTTTATTATAAGAGATTATAACAAAAACATTTGAAATCGCTACACTAAAGCTTTCATGTTTCTATACTATATATATATATATATATATATATATATATATATATATATATATATATATATAAATATACAGAGAGAGGGAGAATTATATACCTAACTTTAAGGACAATCACGAATTAGCTGTTTAAATAAGATGCTGCTCCATACTTAGTACCATTTTGAACTGTTCACTCGTTGACTTTTAAAAAGCATTGTTTATAAAATGTAGTTAAAAATTGTTTGTGACTCGGAACGAGTAGTCAGTGAGTTCGAATTCTGGTCGATAACGTCGCATTCACTTTCTCAAAAATACCTTTATGGAGCCATCACTCCTCACTCCCGATATAACTACGGGTTTAATAGATTTAACTCGCTAGCCGTGGTTTGCAGCCAATATATGAAAAGACAATTATGAATTTCAAATGGTGTAGCTTTGGTAGGCCATGTAATTGAACTGTAACTAAGCTCTACTCAGCATAGCTGCAGTATAAATTACAGGTTGACTCTGTGGACGTTGAAGAAGAACAAATAGGCCTGAGCTGCGATGGTGAGAGGGAGAAATCACGCTGATTTGCAGTGTGTTTCCAACTCCAAACAGCTCTGAGGATGTTCGAGAGGTATTGACCATTCCAGACATTCTAAGTCGTACTTATACCAGTGATTCTCAACGTAACAAGGCTCCTTGGAAGTACTATGATTTCTCACGTGGCAGTAACTGTCCTTCGGAGGGCTTTAATAAAAGCAGTTCAAGGAAATTATAGGGGCGTTATAAAAGAATTTCATGGCAATTTTAGAAGAGCTTAACCCACTGAAACCTTTTGGGGACAAATCATAACATTTTATATATACATTTGTTTACCTTTTTGCTTATATATTAACATTTTTAAATATTTTTTTTATATTTAGCTACAATTGCTATGTGTTTGAAGCAAACATCCAACAGCTTCTACGGTTTGACCCAATGACAGCCGTTTACCTGTTCTAGCCTTCAGAGGATTGGTGTAATTCTAATAAAATAGAAATACATCCCAGATTTCAAACTGCCACCTCTGCGATGCTAGTGAACTTAGGAAAATGGCGGTTATGTTTTGCATATCTCTCTGCGTAATAGTAGTTGTCGTACAGTTCTCCGTGTCCTGAATAACAAATGGGTTTGCTGGGTATAGCTGTTCCCCATGTTCGCCAGTTGTTCTCTATTTATACATGTCTATCTAATTTGCATACGATACAACAGTGACAACGGTATCTTCATCTAGATATAATCTTACCATTCTGTTCAGATACCAGCAGTTACCATCGGGACTTGAAACGATGTACACCGTGCGTTTGCTATTGAAATGTAATTTAAGACTGGTGAATTTTGTAACTGCGACACAGAGAAAAATTCATGTTACGCCGAAATTATGCTATCTCAGACAGAAAATCGACAATGCTATTGGATGAAAATTTCCGGGCCACACTGATCAGCGCTTAAAAGAACATCACCTGGAAGACCTCGCCACGCTCGAACTTCCGGGTGATAAAAATCGTCTAAGTGGATGGTAAATAGAGGCCGACATTGATGTCATCTTTATATCAAATGAATAAGAAACGTAGCCTTTGTTTAAACAACAGTGAAATAATATTTTTATAGCAGTTAGCTGAGGTTTTTGTCAACCTTTAAAGTGTGGGAGGTATTTCTGCTGCACCCTGTATAAAAACATCAAAACACGTCTCATTAACGTCGTTGTATTAATTCTGCTCCAGTTACCAATGCAATTTTAAAACAGAGTGTGCCAGCCCAATTAAAAATCTAAAAAAAAAAAATGGCGCCGGAGAAGAAAGAATGCAATTATTATTGTTAATGTGTAATGATAAAGGAAAATTACTAGATGACTATTTAAATGGCGACAGGATAAAGGAAACCATACATTGCAATGAATAAATATTGATCAGAGATTTTTGGAGCCACTGTTTTATGGCGCATAAAACATTTGAAGAAAATCACACTACAACCCATTGACATCCTATGAACTCTGGTCCACTGAGCCTGAACGAGAAAAAGCAAAACTGAGAATGTTTATCATTTTATATTATCCCAGTTTATATAGAAATAAGGAAAGATTCCATATTTCCCTTCAAATATTTTAAATCAATTTATGCCATTAGCTAGTAACAGAGCATGGTATCATGGCTGGGGCTCTTTCTTGGTACAGTGTATATTACATGACGGCGCCCACTTCGTCTTCAAAATAATATCCGAGTTTTTACTGTTACCATATTTGGGCGGGAGCTGCCGAGTCCCCACTCTCCAGTCTTAATAGTGTCCAAAAGCGCCTCCGAGATAAATTGTTTTCCACCATCCAGCCACCTCCCTCTCTCTCACACTTACTCACTCTCTCTTTCTCTCTCTCTCACTCACAGTCTCTCTCTCACTCACTCACTCACTTACTCTCTCTCTCTCTCTCATACACACATACAAACTATCTCTCTCTCTCTCTCTCTCTCTCTCGCACACACACACAGGTGGGATGTGGCAAGCCACTCACTGCTTTATCGCTACTTCCATGGAAAGTACTCGAACTACTTCCTTGGTTCCGCCAGTTCTAACCTTCATGTCTAAGACCCGTCATATTAACATTGGAACAAACCGCCCACATTCTCTCCCTGTGTCCATTGGTGAGAAGTAAGTTCCACTCAAACAGCTTCTTCTCACAAAACTACTACCCTGTGGAACAGACTCCCAAAAAGATGTTTCCCTGATCACTACAATATTAACCTGTTCAAGTCTAGCTTCCGTTTGGTTTGTTTCATTTTACAGCATATCATCCTCAATGGGTTATTTAATACTGAAAACTTTTTTTCCTGGTAATATTTTGTTTTGTCAAAATCTATTTCTGGTAATATTTTTTTTTCCTTAAAAATATATAGCTGCTAATATTATTTTAAAAATGTATTGCTGGTAATATTTAAAAAAAAAATACTGATGGTAATATTTGTTTTCTTCTTCAAAAATTTATTTCTGGTAATAATTTTTTACAAATATTTCTGGTATTAAACCCTATTTTATTACACTTTCATAATGTTTTTAACCTCAGTTTCGGGGTTAACTATTTGCCAATAGCTGGGACCCTAACAGGGTAAGAGTGGACCTGGGAACACCAGCAATTAAGAGGTGGTTCCACGCTCCTCAAAACCTCCTGATCAGAGGCCTTGCTGTTGGATGTAGTTTATCGTCTTAACCAGGACGCGGATGTAGTTTATCGTCATACCCAGGACGGTGTTCAAGTCTAGAGTTAACTGTTATCTTTTTCTCCTATCCATATGAACTACCCCTTAACGTAACCCACTACCTCGACTGGCTCCAGGGCCTTGTACAGGGTGAAACTTATTGTAAAAAATGTTCGCTGGTAAATGAAAGCAGATAAAGCTACAATATAGTACTATAGTGCAATGATACTGCTATAGAAAATAATGCTATAATAGTGTCATAGTATTTTAGTTGTACAATAGTATTATAGCAAACAATACTATACTACTACGATACAATAATACTATAGTTTCATAAAACAGCTACAGTAAATAGTACTCTTAGAAATCCAATAGAAAATCCTGCTATAATACTTTTATAGTGTTATAGTTCTATAATCGTGTTATAGCAAAGATCTATCTATAAAAGGCAGGATGTGTTTGTTTGTGTGTGCGTGTGTGTGTGTGTAACGAATGCACGGCCGCAATTTTCGACGAATTTGCACCAAAATTTACATACACATGCTCCAAGTTAGCGGGATGGCCAAGACCGACTTTGCAATTCGATAGTGGAAATAATCCATTTTTTCATGCTTCTACAGCAGTTTTTATATAGTTTGTGGCCATTTTGTACTGGCCAGAGTGAGAGCCTATAGCTGGCTGCCACGAATAGGCAGGAAGATTCTATTGACAAGCCTGAGAGCCAACAGCTGACTGACACGAATGTTAACTAGCATGCAAAAAAAAAATCGAGGGCTACATTCGTCACAAGTGGGAAAAATTTAACTCTGCATGGCACTTTACTCCAATTGGCTCATTCGCTTGCTTAAACTCAACGTTGATTCTGATTCCGCAGAACTGGGTTGGGTGTGAAAAAGTATTTGTTGTTAACATTCTTTTTTCATTCGGTTTTTCCAGTTACGAGTCCTTTTTTAAAGCTGATCGTTTTGTGTTCATTTTGTTTAGTTCTTTTTTCGTAATAGATTTAATGTTTAGTATAGAGCTTAGAAAAAATTCTCAGTTTGAGATAGGCAAGAAGTAAGGCATGTAGCAACATCAGCACGGCAAAGTGCACCCCTTTAAAGGCAAGGAAGGGCAAAAATATTTTAAGTCAACTGATAGCGATTGCTGTATGAGTCGTACGATTTTTGAATCAAGCCCGGGCAACGCCAGGCCATGCTGCTAGTCATATAATAATAATTATACGTGTGCAGAGTCCGTTAGCGTTGAATGGCAGTCTGTCTATTAGAACAGCCTGTCTATTAGGTTTCTAATTTCAAACCTGTTGTAGACTGGATCCCTTAAGCAACTTGATGACGATCCTTCAAGTAGCCAACGGCCTCATATTTGTGATGACGGCGGTTGAAGAGAGGCTTGGTAGCCAGCTGACAATTAATGATCAGAAGATTCGGGACCCACCAACTGTATGAGTCGTACGATTTTTGAATCAAGCACGGGAAACGCCGGGCCATGCTACCAGTAGTGCTATAGTAGTGCAATAATATAGTGTTTTTTTTTAATTTACAGTAAGGTTCACCCTGTATAAGGCCCGGGAGCTACTCGAGATAGTTTATGCGGATAGAAGAGGATGATAACGGTTAACTGTAGACTTGAACGGGTTAAGATTGTCGTGGACGGAGAAACATCTTCCTAGGTTCGCGAGAAGCTGTTAGAATACATTTTTTTCAATGGAAAATGGAGGGAATTGTGGATAGTTTGTTATAATGTGAGTGGCATAGCGGATCCTAACCGTGAAAGTTAAAACTGTCGGAACCAAGGAATTCGATATGGAAGTAACGATAGAGCAGTGACAAGCTTGCCACACCCTACCTATGGGAGAGGTTGGTGGGGGGGAAATAATTTGTCACCCACAAGAGACGTTTTTGGACTCTATCGAGACTGGATGTGAGAATTGGACAGCTCCCGTCCAAATATGACAACAGTACTCCATTTTAGACATGATCTGGATCTCGCAAAGGTAGAGGATAGCACGAAGAGTCAGGTAATTACGAGAGCGGTACAGGAAGCCGACCATTTTAACTCCGTCTTTTTCGATGGATCGTATGTACGCGTTCCACTTGAAGTCAGGTGTGATTTTAAAACTCAATACGCTGTAGAGCTATAATTCCGAGACAGTAAATAGTGCTATAACAATGCTATAAAATAGTGCTACAATTTCGTATTATAGTGCGATAACAAACAATTCTATCGTCATGCTTTAATATGGTGCAGTACTCCTGTAGCAAATGCTATAATAGTACTATAGAAAATTGCCCCATAATATACATCTTTTTTGTTGGTACTTCCATGAATTGGGTATATGGTTCTTAGGTACCTCCATGTATTGGGTATACGTTATCTTTAAAATGTTTTTTTTTAAGTGAAAAAGTTTTCCTGAAGCTTTCAATTTAGTTTTAAATGAAAGCTAAAGGATTAAATTTACTATATCCTGTAAGGAAAATACTTTGGTACTTTCAGGCAGAAATTATATTGATTGGAATAAATTTGTATTTTTCCAGTAAAAGCAATAACGTCAGCCATTTTTAGGCATTTGTAAACAAAACTTAATTTTCCGTTTAAAAAAACTTGCAAAAAATAAAATACATATTTCTGAAATTTTATTTGAGGAAAATTAGCAAATTTAAAATTAAGTTAATCTGATTTGAAACAACTATTATTTACTTATAGCATAAAATGTTGTATACAAGCATTTCCTAACTACTGGATCTTGTTTTTTCTGACGTGTAATTAACACTTGACGGCAGACTGAGTGGCGAATGTGTTCTTAGTTAATTATATTTAGCAGACGTTGAATTTCTTTAGGGTTTTCTTTTCTTTTTTTTTTTTTAGGCGAAAATTTGCTATGCTAAAAGTTAGTGTCTAACGCAAGAAAACCAAGTTTTTTAATCAAAATTTCGAATGTTGCAAAGAGTAGTAAAAACTTTAATTAAATAATCCAAAAATAATTTGATCCTTCCTCTTAATAATAACGATTTTGACGAAAACAATATGTTCGGAGCTTGTTTTCATCATGGTATGCTAATTTTGTAGCGATCTCGGAGCGGTACCTTCATTTAAATATAGGAAAACACCATTGCCATTAATGTCTTACAATAATGCGGGTGGTATTTCTGGGTGGTATATGTAGGTGGTATTTCTTCCGCACTCCTATATAAATATTTACTAAGTTAAACAGAAGGCTACAATATTACGGTGGGCGAGTGTCGATACTATTCACTACACAAAATAACAGTTTGCGAGACTGTTTAATTGAATATGGCTTCTTAGTTTGCCCCGCTTATTGCCCATTCGTCGAACTGACTAAATTAAAGATGGTCTACCAAATGGATTGGCTTAGTTGAAGACAACATATATTTCTTCTTTAAGATACCATGTCTTTTCAGGATAATTAGGCTCTCCACAACTTCCGTTTTTGTTACTCTAAGTAATGTGTTATGTTTTACTAGTCTCCTTTGTCTTTGTTCTGCCATCCATTTGTACAGTATGACTAGTTTGTCTTACATAAAGCGCCATCTATACTGGAAAGGCCAACAATAGTTGCTGAACTTGTTTTAATCAATTCACCTCAGGCAAAGCGATGAAACGCAAGGGCTTATTGCGAATGAAACACAACAAAAACCTTTAGAAGAAATCTGAGACTTGAGAAACCTATTTTCCTGTCGACGTTTCATGGTAAGGTAATGATCATGACCATGATCAACCACTTTTTTATAATGGTTTTCACTCTGCGCAGGGCTTGAGATTATAAAGTCAGAGGCCCAGTTTATGTGGATATGTGCGGAAAATAACGGTCAACCCTACATTTGAACAGGTTAAGAATGTAATGATTGCGGAAGCTTTCTCTTGAGAGTTGGTTCAATAAAGCAACGCGTTATAGGGATATCTTGGGAAGGTAACGGTCAAACCTAAACTTTAAAAGAGTAAGATTGTAGTGATTGGGTAAACATCCCTCTTGAGAGTCGGTTCAATAAAGCAGCAGTTTCTAGGGATATGTCGGGAAGGTAAGGGTTATCCCTAGACATGAACAGGGTAAGATTATGGTAATTAGGGAATTATCCCCTTGGGAGTCGTTTCAACAAAGCAGCGGTTTATAGGGATATGTATGAAAGATAACGGTCAACCCTAGACTTGAACAGGCTAGGATTGTAGTGATTGGGTAATCATCTCTCTTGTGAGTTGGTTCAATAAAGTAGCGGTTTATAGGGATATGTCGGGGAGATAACAGCTGCTCATGTTTTACTAACATCTTAGCAATTCGAAGTGAATGAAGATGTTTTGCTAGAATACGCTTAGCATGACGGGTTTTAACGGTGATTGTTGAAACTGGTGGATCCTATGAAATGTTCGTCTCAGCACTTTCCATGGAAATAGTGATAGAGCAGCGAGAGGCTTGCGACGTTACGACTTTGAGCAAAAGCTTTTAGGATGGAAAATAATTTTTTACCAAGACGCTTTTGAACTCTATCGATGCTAGAAAGTGAAAACTGGTTAACTCCCCCCACACATATATATATATATATATATATATATATATATATATATATACACACACACACGTGTGTGTGTGTGTGTGTGTGTGTGTGAAAATATATAGAAAATAGGAAAGAACTGGTTAGGTAAATAATCCAAAGTTCTTTAATATTTTTGTTATAATTTAAAAATTTGTGCTCGATACAAAAGTAGAGCATAAATATAATTATTTATTTAAAAATATGATTCCAACACGCTACATAAGAATTCTCATGTTTCAAAACAAGAGCCGAAAACTTCAATATAATTATTTGAATTAAAGTAATCTCCGTTCCATCTCCAAG
Source organism: Acanthosepion lycidas (assembly GCA_963932145.1). Taxonomy (NCBI): domain Eukaryota; kingdom Metazoa; phylum Mollusca; class Cephalopoda; order Sepiida; family Sepiidae; genus Acanthosepion; species Acanthosepion lycidas. The sequence continues at coordinate 32,049,050 of OZ010593.1, read as the reverse complement.
CGAAATTTTTTTTTTTTCGAATAACTTATTTCTGAAATTTACGTCTTTTAATAGCATATTCATTATTGAAATCAAAATTTCCATGGTAACGGTTAGCGAGATTGTTTAGATAGAGAGGTGCGTAGGGTGTTAATAATTTGTATCAGTATAGAGTTACATTCATAGGTGTCAAGTCAGGGTAAGGTTGGGTTGTCTAAATTTAAAACGGAAGGATGATTTCGTCTAGTCTGGTTTACGTGTCTATGGAGATTTATTTATTTTTTTATTTTATTTTTTCTGAAAGGGTTTTGTGTATATAAAAAAACTGCCGTAACATTTGTTTTTTGACGATTTCATAAAGGGTTATCTTTTTTTGTAGGGTATTTAAAATATTTATTAGGACTATGGATTTTAAAAAAATATTTTATTGTTTGTTTGTTTATATGCTAATTATTCAATGCAGAAAACCGTTAACTTATGTCTATTGTTTAATAGATTTTTATTATTTAGAAACTTAATAATGTGTAGTTTTTCATGCAGGCATAAAGGGCATGGGTCATCCCAAGTTTTACAAGTTCTAGTTTTGTTTATAATTTTCCATTTTACTTTAGGTGTGTTATTCATTTCCTTCAAATGCCAAAAATATTTAGATAGAGATGTCTGATTTATTTTATTTATATTGTTGAAAGAGCACTTATGCTGCCTCCATCTGGCTTTAAATTCATTCTTCGTAGACCCAATGTATATCATATTAGTATTAGGACTTTCCAATGGGCAGTCTTCTGGGTTTCTACAATCACATAATTTTTCACTGTTTTTGTCTAATTTAAATGTAGGGTTTTTATTAATACTATTTAGGCATGGGGGTTTGTTCAGGATTTTATTGTGTTTTTTTATTATACTTTCTAGATTTTCAGTGCAGCTATAACTCAATTTTAGGGTGTTCTTATTAAATATATTACTAAGTCTACTATTGGTAGGGAAGTGTTTTTCAATTAAAGCTAGGAATTTCTGTCCTAGTTTAATACTAACCATTTAGTTGAACAGAGGGCTATACCAAATGATTTTTTTCCTGTTTTTTTTCATCTCCTGGTTAGTTATACAAATATAGGTAACTATACTCGTTTCGAAAAACCTTCGAATTTTTGATTTGCCAATAATCAAATCAATCTCGAGGGAAAAAAAAGGTTTTAAAAAAAGAAAGAGCTAGAAACGATCCGCTTAGGTGAAACCTGGGTAGCTTTGTCTCTCTCTCTCTCTATATATATATATATATATGTGTGTATATATACTTCTTGAAGTGTCATGGCACATAGAAATCTGAGAGTGAAAATATAGTGAAGTATACATTGAATGTCGCACTCTTTATACGTAAAAATTATCCTGTGACGATTTTCTTTGACCATCGTTCTCACTTGTCTATGTTTATACCGATAGTTATTTGGTATTGGCTTGCATTTCCAGCATACGTATTTTGTTCTGTGCTTTCTTTCCTGCTTAGAAGACATCGACTCGATTACGTGAATAAAACTAATATAATAAATGATGATGGGGCTGATATATCACGGGGAATGAAGAGGTTGGACTCGGTGGGGTGCATAGCAGAACTGTCACCCAATTACCAAGAGCTCCGTGACATCATCGACCATGAACACATGGGCAATTATCAGTGGGTATTAACAAGTCTAGACACACATTACACATGATGTTCGCTACAAACAAGTCTCCATTTTTCTTACTCTTTCAAATTACAGAATCACTCTCTCACGCCCTATAATTTTTCTTTCTTTTTCTTTATTTATTTTTCTTTCTTTCTTTTTTTACTTTCATTATTCTTTCTTTTCGTTTTCTTTCTTTTTTCTTCCATTTTTCATTCTTTCTTTTTCTTTTATTTTTTCTTTCTTCTTTCTTTTTTCTTTCTTTTGTTGCTTCATCCTTTTTTATTTGCCTTTTTCTTTATTTCTCTTTCTTTCTTTTTTCTTTTTCTTCATTTTTCTTTTTCCTTCATTCTTTCTATTTTCTTTCCTTTTCCTTTCGTTTTTCTTTCTTTTTCTTTCTTTTTATTTATTTTTTATTTTTTCCTTTTTTCTTTATTTTTTATTTTTTCCTTCTTTTTTCTTTCTTTTTTATTTTTTCCTTCTTTTTTCTTTTTCTTCATTTTTCCTTTTCCTTCATTCTTTCTATTTTCTTTCCTTTTCCTTTCGTTTTTCTTTCTTTTTCTTTCTTTTTTCTTTTTTCCTTTTTTCTTTATTTTTTATTTTTTCCTTCTTTTTTCTTTATTTTTATTTTTCCTTCTTTTTTCTTTATTTTTCATTTGTCTTTATTCTTTCTTCATTTTTCTTTCTTTTGCTTCATTTTTCTTTCTTTTTTCTTACATTTTTCATTCTTTCTTTTTCTTTTCTTTTTTCTTTCCTGTTTCTTTTTTCTTTCTTTTGTTGCTTCCTCCTTTTTTATTTCCTTTTTTCTTTATTTCTCTTTCTTTCCGCTTATCTTTCTTTTTTATTTATTCTTTCTATTTTCATTCTTTCTTCCTTTTTCTTTCTTCTTTTTCTTTTCTTTCTTCTTTCTCTCTTTCTGTTTTCCTCCTTTTTTTCTTTTTCTTCATTTTTCCTTTTTCTTCATTCTTTCTATTTTCTTCCCTTTTCCTTTCCTTTTTCTTTCTTTCTTTTTCTTTCCGTTTTACTTTTTTTCTTTTTCCTTTCCTCCTTTCTTTTTCTTTCCTTCTTTCTTTTTCTTTATTTGAAGAATTTAACCATCTTCCTACACTTACCTTTTCTTTGAACTTTTTCTTTTTCTCTGTCTATCGCTCTTTCTATCTTTCTATCGAATTAATCATTTTCCGTCTTTTCTCTGTCATTTTCTCCTAACTTGCCCTGTCTCTCCCATTATGTGGATGTGTATGCATGCATGCGTAAAAATCAACCTTTCTCTAGTCACATTCTCCCTGTTTCTCTCTCATTTTATTTCTCTCTTTCTCTTTCTTTCTTTCTTTCTTTCTCTCTCTTTCTCTCTCTCTCTCTCTCTTTCTCACTTAAAGCTTACTTTTGAGCTTACTTTTTTACTTTTCTCTTTTTCTGTCATTCCTTCTGTCTTTAGCACTTTATCGCTTTCTATCTTTGCTTTCCCTCTCTCTACCCCCTCCCTCTCTCACTTTCTCTTTTTCTCTTTATTTGGCTCTTTTTTCTCTCTCTCTTTCTTGTTTCCTTTAAGACTCCTCTTTATTATCTTTCTCTCTCTTCTTTGGCCTCCGTTACTACTAGGTTGGTGCAAAAATAATGACGTAATAATGTCGTTTTTTGACGTATTTTTAACGTCAAAAAACGACATTATTACGTCATTATTTTTGCACCAACCTAATAAAAGATATTGTTCTTGCTTTATTTCGCAACTGAATATAACTCTCTTTTCAATTACTCTCTCTCTTTTTCTCTCCCTCTCTCTCTCTAACACGCACACACACTCTCTGCACACCTCTTCGTGTGTCTCTCTTTGTTTCGCTTACTCGTTTTTCCTCTATCTTTCAATCCCTCTCTAATTCAGTTTCTCTCTATCATTTGCACGTGCCTACTGGTCTCTTTTTACACCCGCCTGACACATTTTTTCCTCCCCACCCGATCCTTTACTACCTCTTTTTTATAACCTTTCTCTCTCTCTTTCTCTCTTTCTCTCTCTATCCACACATCTCAACGCGTCTCTCTGTCTTTCGATTAGTAACTCTCTCTCTCAAGCTTCCTATTTCTACCTACCTCCGTCTTTCTCTCCCTTTCCTCCTCTATCTGCACATCTATCAACTCGTCTCTCTTTATTTCTCTCATTCATTCTCTCTCTATCTCTCTATCTCTCCACGTTCCTATCCCTCTCCTTTTCTTTCTCTCTTTCGTTTACCGTACAGGTTGATAATTAATATATTTCTTTTTACGCTTCTAATATTTCTGTCTCTGTCTCTCCCTCTCTCTCTCTCTCTCTCTGTCTGTCTCTGGGTGTGTGTGTTAGTCTGTCTTTTCTTTTTCATCTTTTTCACTCTCTCTCTCTCTTATTAGCCTAAAAGAACAATCTTAATTTCTCACTGCATGCATTTTCGTGAAGATATTTTTTGTATTCTCTTTCATTTTCTTTCCTTCTGTCTTGCATCTACAAAGATTAATTACGTCTCTCCTGCTCTTTTTCCTTCTTTCCCCCTCTTTTACATTCTCTTTTCATACCATCAGAAACAAAATATTCCACTCCCTCCTCTCCCTCTCTCTCACTCTTTCTCTCTCTCTCTCTCTCTCTATATATATATATATATATATATATATATATATATATATATATATATATATATCTTCCTCTTTCTACCTTTCTTTATGCATTAGAATATATTCTGAACTGCTAGGTTTACTTCCTTTTTCAATTTCACGATCTATTATAATTACTACAGTATTATAGTACCCTTTCTCTCTCTCTCTCTCTCTCTCTCTCTCTCTCTCTCTCCCAGATATTATTTCTTTCTCCTTTTCTCTCTTCATTTCTCCCCCTCACTCCTACACTCTTTTCCACTCTCTCCACCAAATACTGTTTCTCCTTCTCTCTCTCCATCTCTCTCTCTCTCTGAAATTCCCGCTCCCACTCTCTCCCCCAGATACTATTTCGTTTTCCTTCTCTCTCAGCATCTATCTCCTTTCTGCCATTCTCTCGACCGCTTTCTCCCATGATACTGTATCTTTTTCTTCCTCTCCCTCCATCTCTATCCCTATTTCTCCTACCCACTTTCTCACTCTCCCATGATACTGTTTCTTTCTTCATCTCTCTCTTTCTCCCACTTCCTCTCCCGCTCTTTTCCACAAATACTGTTTCTTTCTTCTTCTCTCTTTCCCCGTCTCTCTCTCCGTCTCCTGCTCTTGCTCTCTCCCCAAAATACAGTTTCTTTCTCTTTCTGCCTCTCTCTCCCCATATTTCTCTCACTTTCCCTCTCGCTTTCTCCACAAATACTGTTTCTTTCCACTTCTTTTTCCCTCTCTCCCTATCATTTTCTCGCTATCTGTCTCTCTATCACCGTCATTCTCTCTTTCTCTCTCAGAGGCACAATATCTTCTTACCTTTTCAAACTACTACAATTTTTCTCATTAGAAGGCATTTTCTTTCTCTCCTTTCCTCTTATTTATTCCCTCAGTATCATTCTAATTATGTTTCCAAAGTCTCTCATTTCTTAATTACCTATCTTGAACCTCTCTTTTCTCTCTCTCTCTCTCTTTCTCTCTCTACCTTTTATAATTTTTCTCCTTTCTCTCACTATGTCCCTTTCCATCATTTATATCTGCACATACCGCGTGTTTCGCAAATTTCTTTCAATCTTTCTCTCTCACTCTCTCTCTCTTTCACCATCTGTCTGTCTGTCTGCCTCTCTCTCTCTCTCTCTCTCTCTCTCTCTCTCTCTCTTTCCCATTCGACTTAAGAACTAAACTCAGTCCTTTCTGTTAACGATTTATCTTTCATTCACCCTTACTCTCCCCTTTAATATCCTCTCTTTTCATATTTCCGCTTCACGCCGGCAACACTAACAATTCTTTTCGTCTCTCATTATACACCCCATCTCTCCCTCTCTACCTCCATCCTTCCCTCATTTCTATTCCTCCTCCTCCCCTCTCTCTCTCTCTCTATATATATATATATATCCCTTTCACACACCTTTCCCCACATTTCTCTTTAGGCTAAATCTTGCACTTCAATCTAAAGACCCACCCGGTATTTCACAAACATAATGACAATTTGTATAATTCACAAGCAGACGAGAGCGTATAAGTCCTTGCCCCCGACTGCGCCAACGAGAGATGTAGCCATTAGCTGAGAACTATGAACAAACGTCATTTGGACAATTTATAAGCCTTAAAACCCAGCCTTTCGTAGTCTTCGCCCGGGCCTCGGACGCCCACCTACCTAGATACACCCATTATATACAAACTGATGATTAAGTATCGATTTAATGACTCATGCTTATATGTATGGGCGGATGCTCTTATAAATACTCCCCAACCCCACTCACTTACACTCATCCTCTCTTTAACAATATATATATATATATATATATATATATATATATATATATATATATATATATATATATATATGCTAAGTAGACAACCCCGCTCACTCAACATATATATATATATATATATATATATATATATATATATATATATATACACTAAATGTGCATATATATATATATATATATATATATATATATATATATATACTAAGTGTGTGTGTATATATATATATACACTAAGTGTGTGTGTATATATATATATATACACTAAGTGTGTGTGTATATATATATATATATACTATGTGTGTATATATATATATATATATATACTAAGTGTGTATATATGTATATACTAAGTGTATATATATATATAATATATAAAGTATATATATATATTAAGTATATATATATATATATATATATATACTAAGTGTGTATATATATATATATATATATATATATATAAAGTATATATATATATATATATATATATATATATATATTAAGTATATATATATATATATATATATATATATATATATATATATATATATGTAAGCAAATATATGGATATAGATCCGACAGTATGAAGAAAATTATACGGAAAAAACAAACAAAAATCCTTATATGCAATTATGCTGTTTTAATGTTAATATAATGTCAACGTCGGACGTTTCGGTCTAATAAACCATCTTCAGGACATATTCATAAAATATAATTAACATTATCAATTTAACATGACAAAGATGATGGACATAAGAACAAGACTTATCCAAACAGATAACTGAAAGTTTTATAGGATCAGCGTTCCGTTTTCACAGCGTCGCCCACGTGACGACAACGTGACCATGTTTAATTCGATATAAATCATGTAATGAGGAAAGGTCAATTAATATCGGCGAAGACACAGGAAAACCGTCTCATGCGTTCAAAACGGTTGCTGAACAAAATGAAAAATCCCCCAAACATGGCATGCTTTGCCTTTTCTCTGACGAAAAAAACTTTGACCAAGATCAGAAAACAAACAGACGAGTGGCTATGTGCATCTCCTTCTGAAATACCCAGGGTGAGGCACACCAAATATCCGGCTATTGTGATGGTTTTAGGAGTTGTGAGCAGTGAAGGTGATGTCATGCCACCTTACATTTTCCCACAAGGCCTTTGGGTCAATGCTGCTGGATACATTAATATTCTTAAAACGGTTGTTAAGCCCTGGATAAATAAAGTATGCAATGGAAAACATGTGTCTTTCAACAAGACTCTGCACCTTCTCACAAAGCCATTGTAACCCAGGATTGGTTATCAGAGAAATTTTAGGATCATGTGGCCCCCAACATGTGGCCCCCCTAACTCGCCAGATTTAAATCTTATGGATTATTACGTTTGGAGCGTCGTTGAAAGGAAGATTAATCGACATCTCCATAGAACCATAGCTGCATCGAAGGCCGCCATTGTCCAGGTGATGTCCAAAATGAATAGGGACCACTTAATTACAGATTCTTGGACGGTTTTGAACCCGAATAGAAGCAGTCATTGAAGCCAAAGGTGGTTTCATAGAATAATTAGATAAAGAAGTATCATGAAGGATATTTGTGTCAATTTGAATTAAATATATATTATTTGCTAAGATATTTCTGTTTGACATACT